>JARHVA010000869.1:1860000-2177500 GCA_037957365.1 Torreya grandis | reverse complement strand
CATGTTAGTGACATGTTGGTTTTCCTTGAGGATGAGATCTCTAATATTTAACTCCCATATTTTTATATTTTTATTATATGCTCATTTGACCTAATCTTGATAGATATATAGGTGATTAAGGGTAGCAAGGAGATGTTCATTAAGGATCTCTAAACGTGCTAAGCATTCCTAATGATAGTCATTTTTAGAAAGAATCTCATACAATCATATATGAAGAGATGGAATTTAGACTTCAAGAGGTATAACTAACTCAGCTCTAAAGATGAGAAAATGCTGTGGCCCCTATAGTAGTTTAGATATTAGTGTGATAAGCCCATAAATAAAATCGGATATGGAGATGCCAATCCTTGCCAGAAGAATTGACTACCTTAGTGAGTATTTTGATGAGAGTTTTTTTGGAAGCTTTGTCTTGCCCATTAGCTTATTTATGATAAGGGAAAGAGAAGCTTAAGTCAATGCCAAAAGCCTTACAAAGTTCTTGGACCTTTTTTTTCTTGAAGGATTTTTCATTGTCAGTGATGATTTTACGAGGGACACTGAAGTGGTCGATGATGTGATGGGTAATGAAATCAATGATATTTCAATTTTGATTGAGATAAATGGAATGGCTTCTACCCAGTTGGTGAAATACACCATGGTGGTGATGATATATTGGTGATGCTGAAAGGAATGAGGATTGATTTCTCCAATAAGATCAAGACCCCATTGCGAGAAGGGCCAATAATCTATTGATACCTAGAGACCATGAGGAGGTGCATGATGGAGGTTAGCATGTTGTTGAAATTTGATGCATTTCTTGGAATAGTCATAATAATAATAATTAATTGTAGGCAAAAGTATCCCAAGTAAAGAATACATTTTGCAACAACTAAACCACTGAAGTGTCCTCCATAATTACCATCGTGTGCTTCCTTAATGGCATGAAAGGCTTCATTGTTATGAAGGTAGCAAACAAGGAGGACACTAAATTCTCATTTGTAAATAATGTCCCCTAGTATTAAGTAGTGAGAGGTTCTTTGAATGAAATATCTATGAGAATTTCTTGAAATATCAGGTGGAAGGACACCAACATTAAGGTAGTCAAAGATTTGGTCATAACAAATGTCTAAATATGATGTTTCCACTTGAAAAATGGTAGGAAGATTGAGACTAAGGTAAGATGGAGTCACAAAGTAGTGTATGGTGACAAATAATTTAGAGACAGTGGGTTGTAATAGAATTTGGGATGTAAGGGAAGCTATTGTGTCTACAAATTTGTTTATTGAGGGACTGAGTAGATGGTATAATGCTTAAATGATGTTAATAATTTGTCAACAAGTTGTTTGTATTTTCAAAATAACATCATTTTTTCATTTATATGTTCTTCTGACTTGGTTGATAATAAGTTGAGAATCTCAAAAGATACGTATGGTTTTGATTCTTAAAGCTAGGGCAGTTTGGAGACCTATGATCAAGGCCTCGTATTAAGCTATATTATTGGTGCATTCAAAATCAAGTTTAAAAGAAAGAGGAAGAGGTTCTCTATTAATGAGAATGAGGACTATCCTAGTACCCCCACCATTTTGGCATTTGGAACCATCAAAATACATAATCATTTGATAGGTGGGTTCTCCTGAAGAAAGAGTAGCTATGGACTCATCTAGAAAGGAAAAAATAGGATTTGATTACCAGGGAGAGGGGATTCAACTAATTGGTCTATAATGACCTGTCCTTTAATAGACTTTTATAGAAGAAAGTCAAGATCAAACTCAAATAAAAGCATGATCCACTTAGACATACATTGGTTATGATATGGCTTAGAGTGCATATACTTGAAGGGGTTATTGTTAGTAAGGACATAAGTTTTATAGTTAAGAAGGTAGTGACAAAGTTTAAAGGCAATGAAAACTAAGGCAAGGTAAAGTTTTTCTAGATGGGTGTATCAAGTTTCATAGTCAATGAGGGTGTGGTTGATGTAATAAATAGCCTGCTCCTTATGTTGGTCATTACGATGAGTGAGCATGGCTTCCAAGGAATGATCAGTGATAGATATGTATAAATAAAATGGTTGATCTTCCTTTAGGAGAATAAGGATATGTGGAGAAATAAAATACTCCTTTATTACATAAAAATCTTTTTGACATTCCTTGGTCCATTTAAAGGAGATATCTTTTTTCAAGAGGTGGTGAAAAGATTGATAGTGATCAGATAGCTGGGAGATAAAACAATAGATTGATTGAAGTTATCCTTATGCTATGAATTGAGTAGGAGGCATTTCTAGAATGGTTCAAAATTTTGTGAGGTTTATTTTTATTCCATATAGGGAAATAATGAAGCCCATAAGTTTTCCTAATAAGACCCTAAAGATGCATTTCTTTGAGTTAAGCTTGACATGATAATGGATAAGTATTTCAAAGATTATGGTTAAAATGATGAGCTGATCCTGGCAATGTTTTGAATTTTTGAGAAAATCATCAACATAGTATTCAAATATTTTATGAATGAGGTCATGAAAAATGTAGATCATGGCTCACTTATATGTGGCTCCTGTGTTCTTTAAGCCAAAAGGTATGACACGATAATGAAAATTTCCCCATGGGGTAATAAAATATGTCTTATGTTGATCTTGGTGGGAAATCGAGATTTGGTTATATCCCAAAAAACCATTCATGAGGGATAAAATTTCATGGCCAATGGTAAGATCATCAAGTTGGTCAATATTAGGTAAAGGAAAGTCATTTAGAGACCCATTATGAATAGTTAATAGGTTGAATTAAATTAATAGATAGAAGGTGTTAAAGTTATTCTTTGACAAGAAGAGCTATACAAGGATAGATACAATGAAGTTTTTGTTGGAATAGATTAACTTTAGGATGGGTGATGATGTTATGAAGGGCAATGTGTGGGTCAATATCAGGCATATCCTGATCAGACCAAGCAAATGCTATGTTACAGTCATGAAGGAAGGTTGTATAGTTTTTTTGTTCTTAAGGAGTTAAGGATTGGCCAATCTTGATAATATGAGGGTTCTCCTGAGTACCCAAATTAATGTCTATGGTTGATTCATTTATCATTGTTTGGTTTTTAGGAGGGAGGGATTTTTGAAAAGAATAATCCTTAACACCCAAATAGGTAAGAATAGATTTGTCATTTTGACATTAGATGGTGTTAATGGTGCCAAAATCATGTATGATCATTTTGGGGTAGATGAGAAGAATGGTTTTGGTTTGACCTTCCTGTTGATAAGTTAGGGGACCTAAACTGATGGTGTTGATCAAAAAAAAGTTAGGTGGGATGATGTCATTATTTTCAAATAGATTTGGTGAGGGTAGAGGTTCTTCAAATTAGAAATGTGAGGTTGATAAGGGTATAAGTTACTTGAATGGTGGAGGTGGGGTTGTTGGTTCCCCAAATAGGAGAGATGGAATTGGTGAGTTTGGTGGTTCTCTAAATAAGATAGGTGGGATTGGTGAGGTTGGCATGGGCTCTTCTAGGGGAAAATACCCTAGGCTAAAGAACTCACGAGGTTTTTTATTTTTGATAGTAGGAAGCTCATGGGGTCCTTGTTCATAGAGGCCAAACCCAAACCCTTTCCAAGCACATCAATAAATGTACACTTGGGCAAAGGTTGGGATATTAGATAAGAAAATTTAAAAGTGAATGCTTGAATACAAGGCATGGTGATGGGAGCAAGAAGCAGTTTATCAAGTCCCCCATAGACAAAATATGTTTTATAGTCGGGAAGGCCAAAGGGGACAAGGGTACCAATATTGGGATCATAATATGGATCATTATAAAGATTCCCAAATTCATGTGGAGAGGGAAAAGCATCCAAAGCAAAAATTTGATATTCCCCAAGTGTAATTCTTTGGAACATGGACTGCAAGGGGTGCTTGACTGGGATTTATGATGAAGGAATATTTAACCTAGTAGATGCTTCACCATTATTGAAAATATAAGTGTTAGTGTGTTGGTTTGACATGGTGGTTTGGTTAGTGGTTGGATATGAATAGGGTGAAGGTGGAATAAGAACATAATTGTGTTGATACGTCATATTACAAGAAGCAAAGGGACTTGGATTGGCTTTGATTGTAATGAATTATCCCGCATGTTCAAACTCAACTCATCAGTGAAGGGTAGAAGGGATGCATGCCATGGCACAGATCCAAGGGTGACCAAGTAATATATTATATTAAAATTTAACCTCTATGATGTAAAATAGTTTAGGAATGGTTCGAGGCCCCAACAAATGTGGAGAATAACTATCCCTAGAGTAGTGGCCAAGGTATCATTGAATGCTCAAATAACTATCAAGATTTATGACATGATGTTTTTAGGTAGTTAAATTTGGTCATAGGTATGGAAGGAGATTATATTGATACTTGATACCCCATCAATCATGACCCTTTTTACATGTGTATGATTGAGGGATGATGTGATTAAAATAGGGGGATCAGGATCTTCACTATGATATGGTGGGATTTTAGACTCTTAAAAGGTGACACTGGAAACATGTTGGATAGTTCCAATCAAAGATGCAAAAGGTTGGGGATCATCTGGTTAAACCTCTATGGAATGCATTACTTTGATTAAAGCTTAAAGATGTTGAGATGAGGTGTTAATTAAGTCATAAAGACTCATTTTGATGGGCATTTGGTGGATTTTTTTTTATCACCAGGTATTAGACAAAGGAAGTTGTATTATAATATGAAGGGGCTACCAAAATGGAGATCTTATGCTTGGATGGTTTTGAAGGTGAAGGTGTAGCCTTTTGGGTTTGGTTGGTTAGTTAAGGAGTTGAAGGGTAAGACCTTGGAATCATGGCCTTGGCTTTACCTTTTTCATTTTGTTTGACTACTTTACCCTTTTCCTTATGTTGGTCTCTAAACTAAGTTACCATATGAATAGTATGGATAAGGGGAGTAGTTACTTTCATTGATTCCTCTGTTTCACTCCTTGATGGGAGTAGAGAAGTAGATGACTAGTAAGAGGATTGGATAGGTAGTAAAAGAGGCAAAGGGATTAAAAGAGGTTCATCCAATAGATGATCCTCCTCCAAAAGGCCATGAATGATAGTTTGGAGAGCTTTATAGTTTCTGTATCATGCCCAGGGGACCTATGACAAAGATAAATTACATCATCATTGAACCAGGTTGGCTTTTGGTGGTTGGGGTAAAAAGGCTTGATGGGGGGAAAGTTAATGGTAGAATCTTGTAGGATCCTTTGTAATATAGTTATATAAGATTCTGATAAAGATTTTGGAGATGGTGGATTTTGGGTTTTTATTCTATTTTCATTGTTGGGTAAGGGATTTTTAACAGGGGGTATGGTTGGTGGAGTAAGCTTGGCTAGAGGTTTTGAATGAATTAGCTTGGTTATAATTGGTTTTAGAATTGGGAGTCTAGATGATGAAGGTTTAATAGATGGTATGGTGGATGAGGAAAGGTTGGAAAGGAATGATGATGAACTAGGAGATGGGCATGTTATAGGTAGAGAAAGGGGAGATGGTTTTTTAGAGGAAGAGTAGATTATGGGAATGGTGGAAGGATGTGGTCCTAAAATAGAAGGTAAAGGTGAATGATTTCATATTTCTTCCTCAAAGTTGAGGTCTGGGTAATCCCTCCTTATTAATGGAGTTAATTGAATTAGGTTTTGGTTGGATTAGTGTGGCTATATCTAGTCTCAAAGGAGGGTGAGTAGGATTTGGCATGGGAGGGATCCCCAAGGTCTTGATTGGCTTGGTAAAAGAAGCATATGGTGATTTAGAAATTTTAGATAGGGGTAATTGAGGTGGGTCCTTGGTAACTTTAGGAAGAGTAGTTGGTGGAGTTGTAACAATAGGCTCAAGTGTGGATTTCAATGAAGTAGAAGGTTTAATTTTATTTTGATATGAGATTCCAAGTCAATGCCAAAAGGTGGCTCTATCAAAGTTAGGTTGGGAAGTGAATTTCAAAATTTGAACTAGCTAGGAGAAGGGTTTATATACAACAATTGTTTCATGATCATTAGATTCAAAGTGTAAACCCTTTGGGGATGAAGATAGAGTGGTTCTAATGTTGTTATCCTTGGTGGAAGGTTCCAAAGGTAATGATTGGGTAATAGGGGTATTGTCTCTTGGGAAATGGATTTCAAGGAAGATAGGGATGATTTTGTAATTGGTGTGGTAAGGGTAATGGTTTTAGTTGAAATGGTTGGTTTAGCTTCCTCCTCAATTTGGTTGTCCAAAGGAATAAGTGGTTTTTTGAGTTGGATTGGAGGAGTGAATGAAAAGATCAATGGAGTGACCATCTCCTTAGGTCTTTCCACTATAGGAGAGGTGGGTTAAACCATGGTTTCATCCAAGGAAGTGGAAGGGATAACTACTTCCTTCATTTGGGCATTTGAATGGAATGGTAGTATGTGGTTCTCCTTGATTCGGGTGATATAGGTAATAACTTCTTCAATAATGGGCACATTACAAATGACATTGATTATATGTGTCTCATGTGAATTAGAGGATTCAAGTTAGTTTTCATGGTGTTGGGTTAAAGGTGAATGGTTTGGAAATAGTTTTCAAAAAATATTAAGGGATTGGTTTGAAGTGGCATTTAGGTTATTAAACACAAGCTCCCATTTATCAATTAGGTCCTAGACAATGATTTTAAAAGTATTGCATCTATCGGTATCATGTCCAACAACCTGATGATAGTCATAATGATCATTCTCATTGTATGACCCAGGAAGGGGGAAAGATGTATCACATTATTGAAGGGGCTTGATGGGTGGAAGTTGGATTAGATTAGCTTTGAGTAGTTTTTCCAACACTGATGCATAAGAGTCCCCAATCAGGGTAAATAATTTTGAAGGAACCCAATTTTGAGTATGTATTTGTTGATTACAAGGGTTTTTGGTTAGAGGTGTTTGGTTGACAGGTGGAGGAGATACAGTTTTAAGAACAACCAAATGGGTTGATGCTTTCACTTTAGAATTGATTGGGTTCCTAGTTTTGGGGGAGGATGACTCTGTGGATTTTAAACTAATTTTTTTTTGGAACTTTAACTTCCCTTCATCAATATCATAGTTTTCCAATTTATGATCCATAGTAAAATCTTCATCAAAGGTATTAAAGGTTTAGACTTGAAGATTTCAAGCAATGTGTTTATCACAACCCCAGAAAAATAATTTGATTAATTTCGGTTGGGGTAATGTAAAATTGAGTTGATTAATGAGACCTTTCCATCTAGCAACGAAATCAACAATGGACTCATCTTAAAACTATTTGATGGAGTATTTGTTTATAATGTAAACCTTTTTAGATATGTTTACAGAAAAGTGTTATAAAAAGGTTTGTGCCAATTGAGAGAAAGAAAAGATAGAATCAGTGGGAAGATCACTATACCAGTCAAGGGCAGCCTTAGATAATGACATGGGAAAGGTTCAGAGGAGAAGAGCATCATCATAAGTGATCAAGTAGCATGAATTTTATAATGCTCTTAAGTGTTATTGAGGGTCCTCTTTACCTTAGAATTTATAAAATTTGGGAAATTCCCATTTAGAAAGATAAGAATGAATAGGTACAGAGGGGTGGATAGGCTCATTACAAAGATAATTGTAAGATAAAATATTGGTTGATGTAGAGATGAATGACTCCAAAATAGTCATTTTATCCATGAGAATTTTGATTAGGTTAGGTTGGGGTTGAGAAACTAAATAATTAAGAGATACATTTTTTGAGGTTGGTTCATGACAATGTATGAATAGGTAGTAGATGGCACTGATGAAGCCACATACTAATATTTGGTGCCAATAGGTTGAGATGGTAGCACATAAGAAATTATTGGTATAAAACGCTGGGTGGTAGTTGATATGTACCCTTGTGGGTTAGGGACATATTGGTAAGTTGTCATAGGCACTTATTGAAGAAGAGATGTGGTTGGTATGCTTGAAGTATGAGGAAGTTGGGAAGGTTAAGGTTGGGTGGTTACCTTAGTGCTAATTGGAGGAAGGTTTTGAGGTATGGAGAGAACTAGGCTTTGAAGTGGAACTATGGTCGAAGGATTGGTTGTAACCTAAGGGAAGATAGAAGCCAAAGTGGAACATAATGCCACAGTATATGGGGCATAGCTAACTAATGGTAAGGTTAAACCTCCATGGCATGTAACTGGTGGTGTTTAGTTGGGTAGTGGAAGGTTGGTTTGGGTTTGAGTGGATGGGATGTTGGAAGAGGTCTAAGTTAATGTTTGGGTTAAATTGGTTCCTACCATAAGGAAGGATGGCATACCAAGAGAAGGTTTAGAAGAAGGAACCAAAGCAGGGGGTATGATGAAGAAAGGTGTTGAGGTAATTTTGCAAGGCAATTGGATTATTATGGATAAAGGTGGTGAAGTATATATCTTTTTTAGATACAGTTGGAATTATAGAAGGAGATGGTGGTGGAGGATAATGGTGAGGTGATCCATGGGGAGTTTTATCCACATCTGAGGTATAATCCATAAATGAAGATGAAGGTGGTGGTTGGTTATTTTGATTTTTCACTTATTTTCTGGTCAAAAACATATGAAAAATTTGAATGTGGATAAAAAACCTTTCATCTCAAATAATGAGAAATCAAACAAAATCCCGAAGCAAACAAAACACACATTAAAAGTGCAATTAATCCTAGGATTTATTTTATATCACTTTTGGCTTATGCCTTAAAGAGTATGAAAGGGAAAATTGGCTTATGATTTGGGTATTAAGAAAATCCATCTAAGGATGATTTTGGGTTAAGTTTTGGTACTCAAAGAATCTGAATAGACCAGGTATATGGCCTGATACTAGGGGCTTGCTCCCCACACTTCACAAACCTAAAGTCAAACTAGGTCCTTAACTAATAGATACCATTTTTCTAGAGTTTATACTCCACCATAAAATGGAGTAGGTCCTCCCCTTGATGGTGAGATCCAAGTGGCATCACCAAGTAGGTTAAGGTGATCCAAAGGGTGATGAAATCCCAATGGGCCTTGTCTCAAATACATTTTAATGTGTTCTTTGGTGCAGTGATTTGCTAGTGTAACATATGTGCTCTACGATTTATTCATAATGTAGTTAATTAATCTAGGTGAGATAAGCGTTAAATAAGCAAACAATGGATGCACTTAATTTTAACCCAAAATAATTTTTTGGTGTTTTTTCATGCAAACAAGGAACAATGCAATGGATTCAAGATGAAAATGTAACCTATCCCTAAAATGAAGTTTTCACTCTTTTTTATTAAAGATTTGTAGAAATGCAAGAATATGAGATTCACTAATGTAATATATGAAATAAATAGAATTATCAACCCTTAAGGGGTCCCACTAGGCATGCCAAAATGTTTCCTACTTTTTCTTATTTTTTATTTGTAAAGGATAAGTAAGAGAACAAGAGATAAAGGGTATGTACCTAGTAAATGTTGCACTCATTGATGACCAGACAAAGTGAGAACTCATTATTTATCTAGGCAAGAATGACCTAAAAAGCACACTATGAAAATGGATTAATAAAAGGATAAATGGACTAACTTATGAGACACCAGTCTCAAGAAAGGAAGATGCTTCCTTAGATGGATGTCAACCCATGTTTGACATTCAAGTTTATAAGTAAACTAGGAATTACAAAATATATATATGGAAATGATGGCTATCAACAATATATTATTTTATAACAAGATTAATGTGATCAAAGTAATCATTCTAGAATTCTTTAGCTATATATATATATATATATATATATATATATATATATATATATATATATATATATATATCTTCTTGGATTACAGCTATTTGTTCATCCATGTCTTCTTGATTAGGTAAAAAAACCATAGCACAAAGAGCTAATTCAAATGTAATGTCACTTTGATCAATGAAGAAGGGTTTTGGTACAATTGGAAGATTAAAAATGCTATTAATTTCATGTGCTAATCCAGGTAAGGTCATCTAAATACCAAATATAAGTTGTGGTTAGGTATGGAGAGGTCATAAAAGGGGTTATATGTAGGTCAGATGGGTAAAAGAGGTATGGTAGGGTGTAAATGAGGTCAAAATAACAAACTATTTTTTTTAAGGTGTTAGTGACCATTGGCAGTTAGGTTGACCATCGGCAGTTGTCTTAACTTGTGACTGTTGGGTAACTGATGCCAGTTACTATAACCATTGATAGTTATAATAACCAGCTATAGTTACTTATCAAGAAATTTTTGCTAAAGTAATATCTAATGGATAGAGGGTATTATGCAGGTACTAAGACTAGGGAAGAAGGCTCAATTTGATTTATCAAGAGAAATAAAACTAATGATGATAAAAAAACACCAAAATAAGTAATATACCTTTGTTATGTTAAATAATTGATAGTTAAATGTTGAAGATATTTGAGCAACGTAACGATACTTTGACCTTTGAGAATTATGTAAACAGAGCTTTGGGATGTTAGATGCCTACACAAAGAAAATAATAAAGCCTAGATGTACCAATTTAGGGTCCCCAACTCCTTCAAAAGCCTTGTATTTATAGTAAAAACTTGCTAAATGAGGAGCGAAGCTTTGAGGGAAAGTTACTAAGTTATGAGGGTGAAGATGCCTATTTTCATTCATTTATTAAAGCTAACATTAAATCAAATTTCCATTTTGGAGGGTGTTGTTCTCAAATAAAGTTGGTAATGCATTTAAATCTTAAGGAAATTTTGGGTGACCCTAACCATCGATGGTTAGGGTCAACCATCAATGGTTACCCTAATCAGTAATGATCAAGGGGCTACAAGAAAATTGGTAAAAATATCATGATTTAGGTTTTTTGACATAATAAATTTATAAACAGGTTCTAATAAGTTAGGAGAGGTCCATAGGTCAAGATGACATTAAAACTATCGTTGTGCAGTTTTCAAGTGTCTACAATAGATGACATTATCTTTGGTGGTAGCAATAACAAAATTTGCAAAGAATTTGTTACATAAATGCAAAATGAATATGAGATGTCTATGCTAAGAGAAATTTCCTTCTTCTTTGGTCTATAAATAACATAATTTGATGAAGATATATTCATATCCCAAACCAAGTATATAAAGGAGATGTTCAATAAAATTAGAATGGAAGATAGCAAACTAGTTAGTACTCCCATGGTAACTAGATGCAAGTCGAGCAAAGAGGATGAGTCACTTGATTCAAATTAGAGTATGTATAGATCAATGATAAGTATCTTAATATACCTAACTACATCAAGACCAAATATTATGCAAGTAGTATGCATGGTTACCAAATTTTAGGGTATTCCTAGAGAGTCACATGTTAATGTAGTGAAAATAATATTTAGATACATCAAGAGAATAATTAAATATGACCTATAGTACCCTACAAGTGAATATTTCACTTTGAAAACATATACAGATTCTAATTGGGTAAGAAGTATGGATGATAAAAGAAGCACTAGTGGTGGTGCATTTTTCCTTAGAAACAGACTTGTTTCATGGCTAAGCAAAAATCAAGAGTGATTTACTCTTTCTATAGTATAAGTAGAGTATGTAGCAATAGTGTCATGTTTCACTCAAATCCAATGGATGAATTAAACACTCAAGGACATCAAGTTTGAGTAAAAATTACCTATTTCTATTCTTTCTAGTAATTCAAGTGATATAAATATATCAAAGAATCTAGTAATGCATTCAATAACCAAGCACATATCAATCAAGTATTAATTATTAAGAGAAAGGTTTGTATATCAAGATGTCATAATGGAATATGTGCAAATTAAGGACTAGATTTCAGACATATTCAACAAACCTCTTCCCAAGGAATAATTTGAATATTTGAGATAGAATTTGGGAGTAGTGGCTCCTACACCACATCACTAAATCACTAGTGATAGGGCATGAGTCCAAGGGGAGTTTCATGGAGTATTTATTAATCCCTTCAATAAGAGATATGATTCAACTCAAGTATGTATAATTTTTAAAATTACTAATGAGTTTAAAGTTGTATATTCTTGGACAAACTCCTTTATCTAATAAAGGGAAGACATAGTTGAACAAATGGTCAGCTAGAGTCCCTTTGCCATTAATGTCAAAGGGGGATTAAAAGTATATATGATCTTTGTAAAAAATTTAAATATTAGATCAAGTGTCCAAGATGAGTTTAGGAAAATATGCCATTGGCTAAGGGGGAGCAATTTTGGTATGAAAAACTTCAGTTCATACTTATTAGAAGCCAATGAAAGCAATGTCAGAGAAAGAGAAAAGTATCAGAATATTAGATAATTTAGTTTTCCATCAGTGTCAAAGGGGGAGATTATTGGAAATATAATTTTCATTGAGGTCAAAAGGGACATTGGATGCCATTGATGTCAAAGGATCATGTAGGATTGATGAATAAAAGAGCATGTTTCATAGTTGCATTATGCAAAGTTGTCATGATTTTATAGAGACCATTTATGGATGTTTAAATTCAAACAAATAGTATATCTAATATGATTTTTTCATGAGAATTATATAAATATGGTTCACAAGTTTATAGGAGAAGGAATGAGCTCATAATTGATTTATTTAGCTCTCAAATTGGAGAAGGTTTCTTAGTAAAACCCTAAAGATTTAGCCATGACATCAACAAGCAAAGTTCTATTTTAATTTTGGCTTGGTATAGCCAGGAACCACAATCTTAAGTTTTAACTTAAGCCTTTGCCATCATTGTGAAATTAACCCCTTCAACCTTGTAATTACCAATTTAAAAGACTTAATATTTCTTAAATCTTAGATTTTATATTATGTCCCATCTTGATCAATGACCTATGTTTCATCGTACATAGATGATCAAACAAAGTGAAGCAAATTTAAAATGTCAAAGGTCCCTCTGAGTGAATGTGCCAATTCTAAATGTCATAAGCACATGAGTCTTTTAGATAGATGACCATTGAGAGTAAGCCTATCAGAGTTAAAAGTTTGAGCTAGTTAGAAGATTAATGGTTCATACTTAATTGGACATTGGATATCCAACAGAGTGTGATGAATTCAAAATTTCAAAATTAGATCTAAGTGATAATGCAAATGGTAAGTGTCACATTCACAGACCTTGTTAGATAGAGACCCAGTGAGCATAAGCTCATAAAATTTAATGATCATACTTGTCAGAAGATCTAATGGTGCATGAGTGATTGTGCAAAGGAAATCTAAAGGAGTGAATGAACTCAAATTATATAAATATCTCAACATTTAATAACTAGACAAAATTAAATATTATGTATCTTTGAAGATCCAATGGCATGTGGAGGCTTGGATAAGAAAGATCCAATGGAGCGAGTGGAATTAGATGGAATAAATTGATCGATGTTTATCAACATAATGATAATTTAAAGACCAAGTAGGTTCAAAAAGATCAATGGAGAGAAAGCGATCAAAATATATAGGAAGCATTTAGATAAGGTCAAAGTGCCAAAGTTTAACAACCAAGTCAAGATAAAGAATGTGCATCTTTGGAGATAAAATGGCACAGGGGAGCTCAAATTAGAAAGATCAAATGGACACATTTTAAAGTTGAGATGATTTAATAGAGACCATCATATCATGGCACCAAATAGAATATCAATCATCAAAATTTAAAGTCATGTCTAGACAAATGGTTAGTTAAAATAACATGCAAGAACTGATGTATAAGATATATATCTCAACACAGATAATAATATTGATTGATCCAACTAATTAAAACTATATTAAAGAGCTTATGCATCAAAACTTAAGTCTAATAGATTATATAGATAATAAAGATCTAAAATTATGGCATGATGCATGGAATCGAGATGCAAGAACTAATAGTCCAAGTCATAATGAACTAGAGTCTAGAAATAACATGATGTGTTATAGTCTGAGTGGGAACACATAGATGATATGAAACCCTAGATCATATATATATATATATATATATATATGATATCTAGGATAAAGGAAAATCTACTTGAGACATTTGAATTATTTCAAATAGAAGCTATAAGGGACATGTAAATTCCAATTTTTGCCTACCTCATTAACAAACTTAGTTAGGATTTTAACCAGGGTTTTATTAGATGCCTCAGCCTATCCATTAGCCTAAGGATAGTAAGGTAAGGAGAAGCTGAGTTTAATGCTAAATGAATCATAGCATTCTTGAACCTTTTTGTTTTTAAAATATTTTACATTATCTGTGATGATCATATGATGGATTCTATAGCAACAAATGATATGTAGAGTAATGAATTCAATGATTTTATCTACTTTTTTTGAGACAAGGGGCATAGCCTCCACCCAATTAGTAAAATACTCAATGGTAGTAATGATAAACCTCTGACACTAGGATGACTTAGGATTGATATTATTGATAAGATCGATCCCCTACTGGGAGAAAGGCCACAAGTCTTGAACCACTTACAATGCTTATCTAGAGACATGGGATAAGTTAGCTTGTTGTTGACACTTGATGCATTTCCTAATATATTCATAATATTCTTGATTTAAGGTGGTATAATAATAGCCTAAACATAATATTATATTAATGAGGGTGTGGCTATTAAAAGGGCCTCCACAAGATCCCTTATGAGCCTCTTTGATATCGAGTGAAACCTCATGATTCTGGAGACAATGAATAAAGATGTCAAAACCATGATTATACAAAACACCCCCTAGTATGATAAAATGGGTGACACGATGCTAAAAGGTTCACTTACCATTTTGAGATAAGTCTAAAGGAGCAATCCCCCTAAATGGATAATTACATATACATATATATATATATATATATATATATATATATATATATATATATATATATATATAGACACACACACACACACACACACACACACACACACACCAAAGATTTGATGGATTGTCCTTCATACTATGGATGGATGGAAGGTTAATTCTGGTAAATGAAGGTTGATTGACCTTGTGAACAAGTACAAAAAACTTAGACTTTGAAGATGAGGATGGGATAAAAGAGGTGATGGGATCCATAGTATCTACAAATTTATTGGTCAATCAAAGAGTGGCTTGGATAGCATAATTCTCAAAGGTGGATATAAATTGATCAATTAATGTCTTATACTTTTTATGAGTATCATTATTACATTAATAGATGACCTTGAATTAATTAACCACCAATTGGGAATGACCATAGATATTCAATGCCTTAATACCCAAACCTAAGGTAGTTTAGAGGCCTAAGACTAAAGCCTCATACTCAACCATATTTTTAGTGAAGTTAAAATCAATCTTAAAGGAAAGAGGAATAGGGGTCCCCCAAGAGGGTTTAGGATATCTGCATCTCCTTCACCACGCTCGTATTTAGATCCATCAAAAAATAGGGTCATTTGATATTTTGGATTTGGTTGGGATGTGGAGGCTATAGATTCAAATGGGAATTTGTAGTTAATGGGTTGATTATCAGAAAGAAGTGCCTCAACAAGATAATCAGTAATGATTTAACCTTTATCTAAATTTTGATGGATAAACTCCAAAGCAAATTCTACCAAAATCATAATATATTTGGTTATTCGTTAATTCTGATAAGGATTGGAGTATATAAACTTTAGGGGATCGATGTCCATAACATTTTAGGTTTTATGACTGAGGAAATAATTTTGTAACTTAGTAGTAATGAAGATCAAATCCAAGCACAACTTTTTAGTATGAGAATAATGTGTCTCATATTCAATAAGTGTGTGAGTAATATAATACACAACCTATTCTTCATGTTGGTCATCATGATGGGAAAGCATAGCTCTAAGAACATGCTTAATATCTATAAGAGTTGTATTCAAGATCACCAGATCAAGGAATACACATGATGGAGTGATCTCATGAGTTGAGCAAGTGCACATCACAATGAAGCCGCTAGTAAATGAAATCATGTATAGAGGAATTTTGCAAAGGAATGATAACAAATAAAATACTCTATATCATCCTAAATTATAAATAAAAAAGGAGAGAGGTGTATGTATAGGTTGGAGAGAGAAAGATATCACACATTTTAGTAAATGTAGGACTAATCTTCTTAAGTAGCCCAAAATACCTCTAAATCCCTAAACAAGCTAATACAACTGTGTAGACAAAACCTAGTGGGAAAAAGACCTACACCAACACCCCCCATAAGCACAACTTAGGTAGGTGATGATATAAAAAATGGGTCCTACCAACAAGGCCTATTAAGGTACCCATATATAGAGAAATCTCTCATAAAGTAGATAAAATGAGAAAAATCATAGGAAAAACTCCCCCCAAAAAGAGAGACAAATAAAAGTGAAGAGGCTATAAGGGCCCCCTAAAGATGATGAAGCTGCCAAAGTGGAACACACCCCAAGAAGAGTTCATAGATGAATGAACTTACTCTCAATAAAGGGTTTGGTGAAGATATTAGAAACCTACTCTAAAGACTGGCAAATACTAAGTTGATGACTTATTCATGAATCAACTCCTGAATGAAGTGCATGTGAATCTCAATGTGTTTGGTCCTTTGACGAAGGACCATATTCATAATACTCTAAAAGGTGCTCTAGTTATCATAAAATAGACTATAGGCTACCTGATCTAGATAACATACTCAGAAAGAATCCCTTAAAGCTAAATAGCCTCAATAGATGTGTTAACAGCTTCCCTATACTCTACCTCTATGGAAGATAGAGCAATAGCATTTTAATTCTTTCTTGACCAACTGATGGGGCCAAAAACTAATGAGAAACTACAACCTGAAGTGGACTTATACTCTTATTACCACTAGCGCAATCTGAGTCTGTGTAGCTAACTAAGTCAAAATTTGAACCAACCCTTTAGAGTATCTCATACCTGTGTGAACCTTAAATGTAGTTTAAGATCCTCTTAGTTGCTTTCCAATGAATCTAATGGGGTTCATACATAAATATAAAAATAATGCCAACATCATAAGAGATATTGGGTCTAGTGTGAGTCAAGTAAATAAGGCTACCAACAACTTATCTATACAAGGTAGCATCAACCAATGTAGTGGAATAATCTACCTCAATTTTTACTCCTAATAAGAATGGATTTAGAGATGGCTAACATTAATTCATATGAAACCATGCCAAAATATCAAAAGAATACTTGGGCTATGAAAGTGAAATCCTTAAATTTGTCTCAGTGATCTCAATGCCAAAAACATAGTGTAGTTGGCCCAAGTCAGTCATGGCAAATCTATCCTAAATAATTTAATTTGCTAGTGAGATAGTTGAAGAAGAACTCCTGGTGATCAAAATATCTTTAACATGTAAAACTAGTATCAACATGTTTTAGTATTTTTCTTCATGTTTTCAATGTGGACTAATTAGCTACTAAAAACAAAGTAAATGTAGGGTTTTAAAGATTACCTAGAGATGAAGGTTGGTTGTGCATCCTTGATCAAGATTTGTGGAAAATCTTCTTTGACTGGGGAGGAATGACTTGTAAATCACACTAACTCAAAAAAAATGGATTAATAGAAAAATATGTGGGTTGCCTAGTAAGAAACTAGTCCCAAGAAGTGATATGCTTCTTTAGATGGATGTTATCCCATGTTTAACAATCAAGTTTATAAATAAACATGAAATTATGAAGATATATATGGATATGATATAAATATACAATGCCAAAGATATCTAATCTATATAAATATTAATACAATATCAACATCCTCTTGAATTACAATTAATTGTTCATTAATGCTTTCTTGATTAGGTGTGAAAACCATAGTACAAAGACCTAATTCAAATGTAATTTCACTTTGATCAATGAAAAATGGTTGTAAAAAAATGGGAAGATCAAATATGCTTACAATATCATGTGCTAATTTAGGCAGAGTCATCTACATATTAAAAAATAGGTTTTCAAGAAATAGAATACAAATTTTTGATAGGTTTTTAAGATTGAGAATGTTATGAAAATAGATTTTAATAATATTTTAAAAGTTTAGCAATGATCAATGACAATCCTATAGGATCAATATAAATTCAAATCGATCAACATCGATTCTATGTAAAATGCTAAAGTTTGAAAATGGACTATAGTAATAGCTTATATTATTGATAAAATAATTAAAATTGAATGTTAAACAGTGACAGACAGACACAGAAGACTATAAATTTAAAATTTAGATAAATTAAAGTGAAATACTAACCTTTATGGCTAAAAACAAACTTAGCAAGATGATTTGAATAACCTTCAAAAATATTTTGATAATTTCTCAAACAAAGGTTCTACAAGATAGCAAGATATTGACAACATATGTACGTAGGCTGCAATGAGATTTTAGCAGAATTTCAAAGTCTAAAAGCCTAGTCACCATCCTCCTAATCCATGGAGGTTCATTGTATATAGGGATTGATGCCAATCTAGGAGAATTGGCATTGATCATAGAAAATCGATGTTGATTAGCTTAATTTGGTCAAATTTTGGCTTGGGTTGTTTCAAACTGCATGCCAAACTAAGTGAATGCAACACTAAGTTGTTTGCATAGGTTTTTTATGAGGGTAAGTTGCTGGAAGGGTTGTTGGGATATTGAGTAGGTTTTTTTATTATTTGTTTTTAGGATTTTATGGTTTAGAAATGGTAAAAAAAATGGGTTAATTACTATTTAACTTGTGGTAATTAAGTTTAATTAACTTATGTGGTAAAGGTAAATGGGTAAGGTGAATGTAATTATTTCAAATAATTATTAATGAGGGCTATTATGTTATAAATAACATGATAATGTGAGGATGCACGACTCTAATACACAAGGGTGTATAAAACTAACATCTACATTTTCCCCATTTTGTGGAGTGGTATGCAATAGTGGGTCATGAGACAAAAACTATAAGGTGTCTTAGTGCCCTAAGTATATTGTGAGAAGGTATTCCCCCTCAAACTAGGCACCAAGAAGTGAGACAAAATAGATGACAGGTTTGAAAAAGATGAAAGGTAAAAACACAATGGGGTGAGTAGAAAGAGACAAGTATATGATATCAAAGTACAAGAGAAAGTATGGATGATGTAAGAAAGCTCAAAAATTGCATGTAACAAGATAAAAAGTAATGCAGGCAGTAATGCCCCAAATATTGAATCAAGTAACAAAATGCCATAGCTAAAAAAGGTGGGTGTAAGTAAAGGCTATTAAGAGAATAAAAGATAAGAATGGTGAGCCATAGCATTCGATGTACATATGGTGTATGTATTACCTATAGATGAATGTTTTTGAGGTAAAATATACCCTGAGAATCTTACAATGGGAAGATACTAAAAAAATAGGTATCCCTTAAGGAGATTGGGGAATTGACAAGGGGTCAAAATCCTTAAATCTAAAATGTAATATGACATAAAAGTTGGATAGATGAAGCAAAGGAAACAAGATGAGGCTTGGGAGCTAAACTATAAGCATGTGAAATGGTCCATAATTACAAAAATTTCAACAAGCCAAGACAATTGGCATCGATCTACAAGGGATCAATGTCGATTTAAGTGATCAACATCGATTGAAGTAATCAATGTCAATCACAAGAAAGACTATATATAGGTATCCAACATGGCATAAGGCTCATTTAGTTATTGGCATGAACAATAATCTAAGAGCAAAATTTGGTGTCTATGTGTTAACCTTGCAAGCAGATGTGAGAGACAATGAAGGTAAGCAAGAGTGGATGATGATGACGATGACTACAGTACAAGGTAGGTGTTTATGTATTGTTAGCTAAATTTATTACATTATTTATTATTTATTATTTTTTTTTTTAGTTTTAAATAATAAATTTAGTTTGTTAGGAAATATTTTGGGGGAAAGAGGGGGTAGTTAGGTAGATTTTTCATATTTTATGAATGTATGACCTAGGGGAAAAAAATTGTTTTTGTTGGTTGGGAGGTAATCAACATTTATCTATTAATATTAATGCTCCCCATGTAGATTGACCATGATCTTTAAGTACCATCATTGATTTGGTAAATGGACATCAATCTGTATAAGATTGATAGTAGTTAAAAAATTAGGCTTTTGCTTGATCAGAAGGATGTTTTTGATAGGCTTGAGAGCTGTTTATGATGAGGGATAGATTCCCTCTATTGTTGGCATAGCTTTAAGAGTTTATGGATGATGTAGATTGGGCCCACCTTGATATTGTTGGATTTGGGGGATATACCATTATCATTGTATCCATCAGGATATTGGCATGATGGTGTCTTTACTAAAGTGGTGGGATTATACCACCAACACCTTTTGGCTACCTACTAGTGAGATGACAATCACTACTAAGGAAATCCATCATATATTAGGACTGACAATCTAGGGAGCCCCTATTTACACTATTGATGAGGCTAGGTGAGTGATGGTGCTAGCATGATTGTATGGTAAGGACACTTTAGACATCAGATTCTTTGTTAGGGGATTCTCCTTCTAGCCCTTATACGACTAGGACCCTATGGAGAGATTAGTGCTGACCAATATGGCATTGGCATTAACATGTTACATATTACCTAACTCTAGGGGAGGATGAATACCATGGAGTTTTATTGTAGTCATAGTAGACATGATGGAGTTTTGGACCATGTTTGCTTGGGTGCCTATACTATTAGGTCTGATCTACAAGGAGTTGTGGGGTTGGCACACCAAGCAAAGATTAGGGTTAGATATTACCTTTATTTTTCATTATTGGGAATATGAGCACATCCATGTGATCCACCTTATATGGACCCCATGGGTCAATTTTAGAGATATGGTATACAATATAGGCTTATTTTAATGGAAGGAAGACCTAGTGGTCCCATTTTTAGATAAGATAGTATGCAATTTAGCATACTATAGATAGGTTTTTAGCAAGATACAGATAGGAGATCTCATTTGGAGGCCATATATACACTTTCTAGCATGGTCAAGTTTAGTGGTGGAGACAAGTGATGTGGATCAAGAGTTATGGGTTCATGAATGGTGATTAGAGCATCATAAGTTATTATATTTTGATAGGGTACATTGATAGTTTGGTTTATTATAGGTTATCCCATTATCCCTACACTCATATAGGTAGGATGATATAGAGTTAGATTGACCTACACCTAATACTTTAGTTCTTTTGATGGGGCCATAGGAGGAGACCATGGTTGCATAATTAGATGACATTGGTTACACAGATGAGTATGTAGCATGGTTTGTAGAGGATTTTGGGAGGAGATAGGATAGAGAAGTGAGACCTTGATAGGAGGTGGTCATTGAGGAGATGAGAGAGGAGGATGATGATATAGGAGATATTGGGTAGGATGCCCAATATGCACCCTTGAGATATGTACCACCACAATATTCACCTACACATGATCATATGGATATATATGCCATTATTATAGAGAGGGATAGGCTGAGGGTGGAGCTATAGGAGTCATGAGTAGCTTATGTTGCTTTATAAGATTAGATTATTATTCTATAGGGTGATCTTGATATCTTGAGAGGTCAACATGACCATGCCATATAGGAGTGGGGTAGGTACTAGGCTGAGCTAGAGTAGATGAGATCCACTATGGTGGAGATCTTAGTGCCAGATACTATAGGACCTAGTGCTCCTTTAGATATGATACCTGTTAGGTAGTATAAAGATCTTATTATAGAGATTTTATACCATGAGAGGATAGTACAGAGGTGGTTTCTAGATGTTCCATGTTTTTATTCATATGAGGATGACTATAGTAGGTCATGGAGAACTCCCAGGGGGTCTACTACTAGAGGAAGTGTAGTGAGTCAAGGAGGAGATGATGAGGGAGGTGATAGCACTCGCCTTAACAAGATTGATTTTATTGAGTAGATTATTTTGTATGGGCTGAGAGCCCTTTTGTATTTGTGTTATGACATTTTGATGATATATATATAGACACATTTATGTCTATGGATGGATCATGCTTATTTTTATGTATTATTTATGTGATGGATTATAGACTAGATGTTATATTTTAATTCTAATCATTTATGGATTAGATGTGATGTATTTTAATTTTGATGTTGTGGATGTTTATAGATTATTGGTTATGGATTTTACATGTTTTATGGATGTTATATCATGAGATATGTATTTAATAAATGGATTATGATTATGGATTATGCTAGTTTTTTATATGGATCATTATTAATATTATAGATGTTTATGGTTTTTAGATGATTGAATGTAAATAAATTATGGATTCTAGATTTATGCTTAATGATGATTATGCATTTTAGATAGCTTTTAATGCTTTATTGTGATGGATTTATGGATTTTAGTGTTTATATATTATGGATTTTCTCAGCATTGACTTGGACCATAAACAAAAGAAAACCTCTCATATGCATGGCCTATGCATCTTTAGCTAGGTGATAAAAGAGATTGACTCAACCTTAGTTAGCTAGAGCTTTAGCCATAGGAAAGGATGATATGATTTTTGGTAGGATTGGGGATGAATTGCTTTAGATATAACTTTCTTCACCTCATATTTTAAATTTAGGATTTTATCTTTCAGAAATCACTTTTATACCAATGGGTAGAATGATCAGTATGGGAAGCCTATAATTAAAAAGTTGATCAATACGAGAAGCTTTCACTAGATACTACTTTTGATAATTTATTTTATTGATTTTATTTCTTTTTTTGAGATTTTAAGTTGCATAATTTTGAAAACTAATCAATGCAGGAAGTTTTCTACTTGGTAGCCATCCTTCAAGGGATCGGTCTATTATTTTGCCTTTATATTTGATTACATCTATCCTTCAAGAAATTAGTCTATTTATTTATCCCATTTTGATGTTTTTGACTTTGAATACTTACTTTATTTTTAGATCCCAAAGATAGTAATGCAAGATGTCATAAAAAGATACCTGAGGATAATTTCCATAATTTCATTACATGATGTGAATGTGTTATCTGAAAAATTGATGGATTTTAAGAAATAATGGGAATAATGATTTATGGTTTTTCCTATCATAGGTGAAACTTATCTATGAGAGAATTATATGAATAGAGTCAGGGTATTCATATTCACGATTGAGGTTATGGTGATGACTGGATGATCACATAACTCTCATATCATTATTTTGGTATTTTGGGATAAGGGGATATGACAAGATTTAAGATAAGGAAACCAAGATAAGACAAGGTCTATTAAATATAGAAAGAATGCAGATGCAATGCATTAAGAGGTTCTCATTCCAGTTTACCATTGAGAGAAGCCAAACAATATGCCCCAAATCTATATTTATGGGTTATAATGTATGGTCCAAGCCAATTAGGAGAAAATTTACCCCTTTTACTTCATTCCATATTAGTGACATGTTGATTTTATTTAATTATAAGGTCCCCAATATTAAATTATCATTCTCTTACATGCTGATTATATGCTCATTTTAGTCATTCTTGATATTTACGAAGGTGATCAAGGGATGTCACATGATACTCATCTAAGAATTTGAGCTGGGATAAATGCTTCTATAAAAATAAGTCATTAGAAATGATGTCTTTAAGAGAGACATAAAGAGAAGGAATTTAGACTTCTAAAGGAAGTACAACTTCCATACCATAGACTAAGGAAAAAGGAGTAGCACTTGTATGGGTTTGAATACTAGTTTGATATGCCCATACGGAGAAAAAGATGAAAAGATGTCAAACTTTCCCAACATCGTTAACAACTTTGGTTAAGATTTTGACTAGGGTTTGATTAGATGGTTATGCTTGAACATTGGCCTAAGGATAGTAAGGCAAGGAAAAACTTAATTTCATTTTAAATGAGTCACATAATGCTTGGACTTTCTTATTCTTGAAATAGTTCCCATTATCTATTATTATTTTATATGGAACTCCAAAACAATAAATAATGTGATGGTGGATAATCTCCATAATCTTTTATACATTGGTTGAGATAAGTGACATAGCTTTTACCCACTTGGTGAATTATTTTGTAGCGATAATGATGAAACTATGATGTTAAGAGGACTTAGGGTTGATTTATCCTATAAGATCGAGTCCCCATTGGGAAAATGGCTAGAAGTCCCTTGTTGCCTGCAAGGATTTAATAGGGACATGGGATAAGTTTGCATGTTGCTAACATGTTACACATTTCTTAACATATACACGATAATCTTGATTCAGAGTGGGCCAATAGTAGCCTAGATGTAATATTGTTTTAGCAATTAGATGGCCACTAAAGTGTCTACCACATGACCCATTATGTACTTTTTGGATAGATAAGGTAGCTTCATGTTTTTGAAGATAATGAAGAAGAATGACATTGAAACAACACTTATAGAGAATACCCCCAAGTATAGTATAGTGGGTAGATTTCTATTGGAAGACATGTTTGGCACCTTTGGATAGATGGGAGGAGATAGTCCTATAGGAAAATAAGTAAATACTTGTGTGTACCATGGCTAATCTGGGTGTTCCTTGATATTACTGTTAAAAGGAAGATCAATTCTCATGTAGGAAGGCTGGTTAACTTGATGGATAATGATAAATAGCTTGGACTCCTTAGATGAGGATGGGATAAAAGAGGTAAGAGATGACATAGTATAGATGTACTTATTAGTTGATTTAGGAGTAGTTTGGATGGCATAACGTTCAAAAGTGCATAAGAGCTGATCAGCCAAGGTCTTATATATTTGGAGGATATCCATCTTGCATTCATATAGATTAGTAATTTGATTGACCACTAGTTGAGAATTGTCATAGATATTAAGGGATCTAATTCCTAATGCAAGGGCAGTTTATAGGCCTACGATCAATGCTTCATATTCAAACATGTTATTAGCGTAATCAAAGTCTAATTTAAAAGATAAAGGCATAGTAATGCTATGATGAGGGATTAATGTAATTCCTACACTACCTCCTCACTCACATTTGGACCCATCAAAGAATAGAGTCATTTGATATTTCAGGAGTAATTGGGAACTAGATATGATAGATTCGTTAAAAAATTCATATTTGATTGGTCAGTTGTCACTAAGAGGTGCTTCATCCAATTGATCAAAAATAATTTAACCTTTAATAGATTTTTGATGGAGAAATCCTAGGTCAAACTCAGCTAGAAGCATAATTCATCATCCCATTCATTAATTTTGATAAAGTTTAGAATATATGAACTTAAGGGGGTTGTTAGTCATAATTGCATACGTCTTGTGGTTAAGCAAGTAGTGATAAAACTTAGAGGCTATAAAGACTAATGTTAGGCATAGATTTTTGGCATGTGGATAACATATTTCATATTCTATGAGGGTATGACTTATATAATAAAAAGCTTGTTTTTTATGATGTTCATCTCTATGAGTAATCATAGTACCCAAAGCATGATCTATAGTTGAGATACAAAGGAAGAAAGGTTGCCCTGTAAACTACATAGCTGCTTAAGGTTCGATGGAGGAGGCATTTATAAAATAGCCTTGATTTTAATGGGATCAACTTTTATTCCATAAATAAAAACAATAAAACCTAAGATTTTACCCATTAAGACACCAAAAATGCACTTTTCTAGATTTAGACACACATGATACCAAAGTAGATGATTAAAAATAACCTTAAGTATGGATAGGTGGTCCTTACAAAATTTTGACTTCTCAAGGAGGTCATCTACATAGTCTTCAATGATTTTGTGGATTATGTCTTGAAATATATAATTCATGTCCCATTTATAAGTTGCTCTTATGTTATTTAGGCCAAAGGGAATAACATGGTAGAAGAAGGCCCTCAAAGGAGTAATGAATGTAGTTTTATGTTGATCTTTTAGTACAATAAGTATTTGATTGTAACCAAAAAAAACATCCATAAGGGATAAAATTTCATGACCGACTGTCAAATCCACTAATTGGTCTATGTTAGGGAGAGGGAAATCATCTTTTGGATAGGCAATATTCAAATCACAAAAGTTAGTATAGATACAAAGTCCCCTTGTAGGATTAGTGACTAGAATGATATTGGACATCCATTAAGGGTAATAAATTGGTTGAATAAATTTAGTAGATAAGAGGTGTTGCAGTTATTCTTTTACTATGAATGTGATGTGAGGATTCATTGTGTGGAGCTTTTATTTTATCAGCTTAACATCAAGAAAAGTGGCATTATTATGGATAAAAATTGTAGGGTAAATACTAGTCATATCACTATAAGACCAGGTAAAGTCCTTGGTATGATCTAATAAAAAAGTGGTAAAATCTTGTTTTTATTAAGGAATTAAGGCTTTGTTAATTTTAATAATTCTTGGGGCTTCCTGAGACCTAATATTAATATCAATAGTGGCTTCATTTAATAAGCTAGATGTTTAAAATGGAAGAGAATCACATAGATAAAAGTATTTAGCACCCAAATGAGTCAAGATTGACTCATCATCTTGACACTAAAGAACAAGGATAGTTGGCATATCAAGTCATATTAAGATAGGATATGTTAAAGGGATGGTTCAGGTCTTTCCATTATGATGAAAGATGAGGGGTTCTATGGAGATTATATTGACTAAAAAAAATTTAAAAGGGATGGAAATAGTGTCATTGATTGAGGAAGAGGTATTAGATGATGAAGATTGCATTTCTTATTGTAAGAATGGTAAAATAATGGGTTTGAGAGAAAATTTATAATCTTTTTCAAAGCCTAAGCCATGCTTTTCATGTGGTTTTTTGAAATCTCCTAATGTGACATCATGGGGACCCTGCTCATATCTACCCATGCCAAAGCCTTTACAGGCACAATGATAAAGGTAGGTTTGTGTGAACTAGAGTTTATTGAGAAATGAGGAATTGGATGTGAAAGGTTTAACACAGGTACCATTGTCAAGACCTAGGTTAGTTTGATCGATTCCACTATATATTAAGTGAGTACATAATAAAGGTGGCCCAAATGGGATGAGCTCACCTAAGCTAGGTGAATAAATGGGTTGTTTTTTAGGACAATCATATTACCTAGGAGTGGGTAACATGTTAAGGGTTAATAACTGGTATTCCCCCATTGAAATATGTTGCATCATGGAATCAATGGAATCCTAAGATAGTAGTATTGAAGCAAGAATAGTTTTGTTAGTCAAGGTTTGATTAGAAGATGAAGATGGGATTGTGTTAGGAAAGTGTATTATGACATTGCTTGGTCAAAAAGTGAAGTTTCATGATTTGAACAGATGAGGATCGGTAGGGATGATGTGTATATGGCCTTCATGTTCATACGTAAGGCATTGATGGACTTTAGAGGGAATACATCACATCATGTAAATCCATGGACATCCTAATAAAATATTCTATTGAAAAGTCCCCTCTATTACATAAAAGAGTTCATGGAGGGTATGAGAACCTATGAAAATGGGGAGAATGACTGTTCCTACTATGGCGCTATCGTGTCATTAAACACATAGAGAATTACTAAGGATTAGGACACAAAGGTTTTTGGTAGTTGTAACTATTGGAAATCATGTGAATAAATAGTATTGATACTATCCCCATTATCAATCATAACTCTTTTAATTTGATCTTGATTTATTTGAACCATGATGAAAAGTGGGTGATTTTAATCTTTAGGTGATAAAGGAGCAACCTTAGAATAAGTGAAGCTAATAGCTAAGACCATTTAGAGGGCCCTTATAAATGCTAATAATGGTTTAGGCTCATTTGGCTAGACCTCAATATCCTATAGAGATTCTATCATTGCTTGTTGATGGTGTGGAGAGTTTTCAATAAGTTCATACAATGACATTTTTATAGGCATTTGATAGAGTTATTTTAATATGGAGATTTGTACCAACTACTAGGGTAATTCCTATAATAAATATTTTAGGCTTTTATCTAGATGGTTTAGGTGTATTATGGGATGAGGATCCTTTAATTGAAACCTTGGCTTTATTAGGATTTTGATTTTAAGAATGGGTGATTACATGGACAACATCGATGTGTAATAACGGAGGGTCTAAAGAAACTATTGACTCTTTATCACTTATAGGACTAACAAGATTATGGGCAAGTGGAATATTTGGGATGGTTACTATTTTATTATAAGTATTATCTTGTAGATCATCAATTAATATATCATCATCTTGGATTAACTTTCAGATTATAGCGTTAAGGGCTTTACAATTTTCTATATCATGTCTAGGTACTCTATGATATGCACATATTTCCCAATTTTTATAATAGGTAGGTATTTAGGGGTGAATATTAATGTAGCATATACATGGTATCACAATGAGGGATGTATCCAATATTTTTTTTAAGATTACAACATAAGATCCTTTTAAATGATCGTGTGGTGGTTTTATAGTAGGCCATGTAATCTATTTTGGCAAAGTATTGATTCTTTGGTTTTGAATTTTAGTTTATTAAGTAGGGATGATCTTAGGCACCTTTTTCTCAAATGGGCCTTTATCAAAATATGGTGGATATCGAGATGGATATGTGACTAATAATGGAGGGAGACTTTGCGTTTTCCCATGTGTTTAAATGGAAAAACCTATGATAGGGACAGAAGATGGATGGGAACCCAAAATAGATGATGAAGATGATACAAAAGGGGTTAGCCCTTTATTATTTCATGTGTTAAAAAAATAGGGGTTATTAAAACTAAGGTTTTTGTCTTTTGATGTTTAAAAAAGATCAACTTTAATTTGAGGATGAGTTAAAGCTTTCCTTAGTGGAATACCAAGACAATTATCCCAGTTATCAATGATATGAGCTTTACCCTTTCTTTTAGTATTTTTAAGGTAAGGAAGTGTTATTATAGAGGATGATTTCAAAGGGTCTTGGTTTTGGGTGAAATGATAGGCTCCTATTATGTTATGATTATGGTGTATATTATGAAGAGGTTCAATAGGGACCACAGGGGTGGAATGTTTGACTCTAGAAGTATCAACATGTTTATCAGTCACATCCCAAGGAGTAGTTTCATTTTCCACTTTAGGAGATTCACTATGATAATATGAAGGGAATGGCTCACATGAATGATACCATATAATGAGATTAGGTAGCTTTATAGAGGTTTTAGGAGTTGTCTTGATAGTTTTAGGTTGACTGATATAAAAATCATCTCCCATAAGGAGATCTAGATCTAAGACCAAAGATTTCTCAAGAAATTATTTAAACAATAACTGATCATAAATTGTATCAATCATATGTGTAATCATATTTGTAACCATTGATGTGGATGGATGGTTTGGAAATGACTATTTGAAAATATCTAAAGATTGATTAAGAGGAGAATTTGGATTGTCCAAATGGAGGTCCCCCTTTTAAATGATGTTTTTTACCAACCCTTCAAAGGATTGGCATTGTTCTATGTCATGTCCTATTACCATGTGATAAGAATAAAACTCATCCTATTTATACCAAGTGGGTTTAGGATGTGTATCATCAACTAGTTTAATCAGAGTAAGATCAAGAATATCTACTTGTATGATTTTATCCAATACATAAGTGTAAGGTTCTCCTAAAGGGGTATATTTTCTAGGGGAGAAATGAGTAAGACCCCTAGGTGGTTGTGTTTGAGAAGTGGATGGTCCTAACTGATTAGGTGTTGGACGGGGAGAAGTTTTTAAAATAACAACATTTGTTTCCCCTTTTGATTTAGGATTATTTTTATTTATTTTTTATGGTTTAGGTTTGAAGTTTTTATTGTGTAACTTAACTTTTCCCTCTTCAATGCCATGAATTTGAAGTTTTCATACCATGGTAAGGGCTTCATCAAAAGTCTTAAAAGTTTTAACTTATAACATAGATGAGATATGTTTTGCACAAGAGCATGAAAACAATTAAATTAATTTAGGCTATGGCAAGGAAAAGGTTATCTAGTTGATTAGGCTACGCTAATGAGCCACAAACTCTGATATGGATTCATCTTCAAATTATCAAATTGCATATAAATCCATGATAGTCACTTTTTGAGAAATGTTGATTGAGAAGTGTTCTAAGAAAATTTGGGCCAATTGCCCAAAGGAAAAGATTTAATGATGAGGAATGGAGTTGTACCAATCTAATGCCACCCTTACCAGTGACATGGGAAATGTCCTACATAATAATGCATCGTCATGTGCTATAAGGTAACATGCATGTCAAAATCCTCTAAGATGTTTTTGGGGATCTTCTTTTTTCTAAAACTTAGTAAACTTGGGAAGTTCTCATTGTAAGGTATGTGTTTGGATATGAATAGATAAGTGGATAGGCTCATTATAAATTTACTCATATGTGAGCATGTTGTCATGTCCAGAGGTGGAGGATTCCAAAATAGCCATCATATTCATAAGGATTTTTATGAGGTCTAATAGGGTGTTATTATAAGGCACAGTCCCTAAAATACCTTGCTAAAGAGTTTGATAATTTGGCATAGGAGCAAACAAGGGTTGTGAAGAAGAGCATTCAAGTGCAATGGACATAATGGGTTAGGATGCCGCCACGTATTATGGGATTTGTATTGGAATATTTTTCTGCATAGAAGATAGCAATTAAGTGGTTACTAATGGTTGTGATGAATCCATGTAATTGGTAGCTACAGAGACATACTATTATGGAGGTTGTGTTATAGGTATTTATTGTGTATGAGGGATTTATTATGTGTGTGGGATTATTTGTGTGTGTGGGATTTGTTATTTGTGTAGTGTAGCTTGAGAATTGTATGCTAGAGTCATTTTGATAGGTGGGAGACTTACAGGGATTGATACTACTAACATTTGAGGAGGAATAGTGGATATAGGCTAAGTGGTATAAGTATTTTGAGTCTAAGTAATGGGGGTTAGATAATTATAGATATTATAGGTGGTTTGTTTTCTAAAGGTTTCATTAACTAGGTATTAGAATTAGATGGAAGAGATTTGGTGGAAAATGATACCATGGACATGGTAAATTCTTTGGTTTTCTTAGTTCCCTCAAAAGACATCCTAAATATATATTAAGAATCTTGGGAATGGGGGGATGAAAAAATATGTAATTTCTTGACTATTAAGATATTAATTGAGATAAATGGGGTTATTATCCAATATTTCTATAAAGGAAGGATCTCCTTAAGAATAAAAGTGTGGGAACACAAGATTCTCAAAGCACTCAGGAGTAGAGGAGGGACTAGGTGTATGTTCCATAGGAGAGGATGTGACACCCTTCTCAAATTCTTTCTTTAAGTGTTGCCTAGTCAAAACCATGGGACTGAAAAGCAAAACACAAACAAAAATAGAACAACAATTTATTTTTTAATTATCTCTCCTTTAATTTTGGATGAAAGATGCACAAATTAAAGTTATCTCAAAAAAAAATTATCTCTTTTTTAATTTTAAGATGTGAAAAGAAATAAAGAAAAAAAAGGATAACGAGGGTCCTAAGAAATGATAATCTAAGGATAGTTTTAAATGTTTTGTTTTGGCACTCAAAATAAATCTATATTAGTACTAGTACATGGCTTGATACTTGGGGCTTGCTCCCCTCACATCACAATCCCATAGCCAGTGTGGGTGCTTAGCCAATATATACCTATGGTGCAGAGATTATACTCAGCCAGAGAATTGAGTTGGCCCTCCCTTTAGTGGTTAAATCCAAGTGGGATCACTGAGAAAAAGGTTGCCACAAGGTGATGAAATCCCCATTGGTTTCCTTATGTTAGGTGTTTAGATGTGTTAATTTATGACAGTGATTTGGCTTGTGTGTAGATAAAGTAATGACTACTATAGATTTTTGTCTAGATTAGTCTATGTGAAAGAACTTAAGTAGGAAGGATGGATGTAATGTATTTTAACCTTTGAAAGGAAAAAAATCAAATTTAATGTCCTTTAGATGAATTCACATAAATAAAGGGAAATAAATCAAATTAAAGAATTTTGAAATTTTAAAACAAAATATTTGACTGAGGTCCCACCAGTCGTGCTAGAATGTTTTAGTATTTTTCTTTATTTTTTCAATGTGGACTAATTAGCTACTAAAAACAAAGTAAATGTAGGGTTTTGAATATTACCCAGAGATGAATTTTGGTTGCACACCATTGATCAAGCTTTGTGAGAACTCCTTTTGGGCTAGGGAGGAATGACCTACAAATCACACTAACAAAAAAATGGATTAATATAAAAATAAGTGGGCTACTTGGTAAGAAACCAGTCCCAAGAAGCAATACACTTCCTTAGATGGATGTCAGCCCATGTTTAACATTCAAGTTTATAAATAAACATGAAATTACAAAGATATATATGGATAAGATATAAATAGACAATGCCAAAGATATCTAATCTATAGAAAGATTAATATGATCAAAGTAATTATCCTAGAATTTAGTAGCAATATCAACGTCTTCTTGAATTACAACCAATTGTTCATTAATGCTTTCTTGGTTAGGTGTGAAAACCATAGTACAGAGACCTAATTTGAATGCAATGTCACTTTGATCAATGAAAAATGGTTGTAGAAAAATCCAAAGATCAAATATGATAACAATATCATGTGCTAATCTAGGCACAATCATCTACATGTAAAAAAATAAGTTTTTAAAAAATAGAATGCAAATTTTGATAGGTTTTCAAGACAGAATATTATAAAAATAGATTGTAATAATGTTTTAAAACTTTATCAGGGATTGATGATGATCTTACAAGATCGATGTTAATTCAGATGGATCGACATCGATTCTATGTAAAATGCTAAACTCTAAAAATAGACTATAGTAATTGCTTATGTTATTGATAAAATAATTAAAACTAAATGTTAATAGTGATAGATAGTGCATAAGACTAGATTTAAAATGTAGATAAATTAAAGTGTAATACTAACCTTTATGGTTGAAAACAAACTTGGCAAGATGATTTGAAGAACCTTCAAAAATCCTTTGATAATCTCTCAAATAAAGGTTCTACAAGATAACAAGATATTGACAATCTTTGTATGCAGGTTGTAATGAGATTTCAATAGACTTTTGAAGTCCAAAAGATCATTCATTATCCTCCTGAGCCATGGAAGTTAACTATATATATAGGGATTGATGTCGATATGAGAGAATCTATATCAATCACAGATAATTGATGTTGATTATCCTGATTTTGTTAAAAGTTGGCTTGGGTTATTTCAAACTGCAAGCCAAACTAAGTCAATGTAACACTAAGTTATTTGCATGTGTTTTTGATGAGGATAAGTTTTTGGAAGGGTTGTTGGGATATTGAATAGATTTTGTTATTTGGATTTTATGGTTTAAAAATGGTAAAAAGGGGGTTAATTACAATTTAACTTGTGGTAATTAAGTGTAATTAACCTATGTGGTAAAGGTAAATGGGTGAGGTGAATGTAATTATTTCAAATAATTATGAATAGGGGATATTATGTTATAAATAACATGATAATATGATGACACACCACATTAATACACAAGGGTGTATAAAAATAGCATCTACAAAATAATGAATCATCCTACCACAAGTACACATTAGGGTTTGAGTGGCATCTAGTGAAACCTAAAGTAAGAAGGAAGGAATCCATGTTGGCACATTAGGCCTGAGGGGCCTGTTTAAGGCCATAAATATATTTTTTAAATTTGTACACTAAATATGAATCCTAAATAAAACTAGGTAGCTTCTCCATGTAGATCTACTCAAGGTATCTATGAATAAATATACTCTTCACATCCATTTAATGTACACTCAGTACATGTGTTACAGCTATAGAAAGTGTGAGTCTAATCAAAGTCATCTTAGCCATAGGTTTAAATGTCTCTGATTAGTCAATGTTATCTACCTATGAAAATCCCTTGGTTACCAATCTAGCCTTGTACTTGTCAACAAATCCATCTATAACATAATTGGTCTGATATCTAGTGACATAAAACCATCTTCCTTCTCTTAGGAAGAGAAGTCAAATCCCAAGTATGATTGCTAATCAAGGAATCATATTCCTCATCTGTGGCTCTATCCCACTTAGGTATACTTGAAGCCTCTCTAAAAGTCTACAGATCTATTATGAAATTAAAAAAAGGCATGTGGTCCACTCTGAGAGTCTGCCTAAGTATGTTTTTCATCATTTGGATCCCCTACCCAAGTGCCTACACTCTCAAGTGTCTACCTAGCCCAAAGAGGGCCCAAAATTGGTGAGTCAAGTTTTGAATCCTCATCTTCAAATGCATGCCTATAAATATATGAGAATGAATCCCTATCATTGTGATCATTATTAAATTTAGAAGAACAATAAGAAGTGATCTCTATCTTAGGAACCTGCTATGAATGATCTAAATCCTAACACTCCTCTCAAGGAAAAATTAATGAGTCATAAGATGAATAAGTCTATAACCCTTGACCCTATCTAGATACCCAACAAAGATGTAAGGTTTGGATTTAACCTCCATATATTTGTGTTTATTTTTGGTAATGCACACCATCACTAGTGATCTGAAGACCTTAAAATGTTGTACCTTTGATTTCCTATTATGTCAAGCTTCATAAGGAGTGATGTTCTTTAAATATTTATGAGGAACCTAATTTTGAATGCAAAATATATAATTGATGGCTTCTACCTAGAACTATGGATCTAATGATCTAGAGTAAATCATATAGTTGGTCATCTCCTTCAAAGATTAATTCTTGCATTCTACTACACCATTCTATTGAGGAGTATATAGTATTGTTTTCTAAATTTCAATCCCCTCAATTATACAAAACTACTCAAATCTATGGTTGATGTATTCCCCCTATTTTATGTTCAAAGTATTTTGATGCACTTTCCAGATTGATTCTTAGCTAGAGCCTTGAAATCTCAAAAATTACTGAAAACTTTGAACTTTTGTCTATGAAAGTAGACCCATGTGTATCTACAAAATTCTTCAATGAAGGTGAAGACATATCTGGCCCTGGTAAAAGAAGGATGGGAAACTACCCTATGACATCACTATAAATCAAATCAAGAGGTAATGAAACTCTCTTATCTTTGCCTTTGTGAAATTTTTCTTTCAAATGTTTGCCAAGGGCACAACCCTCATAAAGTCCCTTAGAGAATCTAACTCTAGGTAAGCCTATAAGCATATCATGTTGACTCAGTTGCTCAAGATATTAGTAGTTAAGATGTACAAACCACTCATTCCATAGCCTATTAAATCCATGTGAATGGGTAAGCAATGTGATACGAAGAACATCTAGATCAAAATAGGAGAAGGTGTATATCCAGGAAATATGATTAGCCCTCCCCAATGAAACTATAGAGTCATTTTGTAGCTCTCTATTCCTAACTAAATCTGGGGTGAACTTGACTCTCATACCCTATCCTATGTGGGTAATCTGATACACTGAAAGAAGATTAGTTGATAGTGAAGGTACACTTATAAATTTGTGAACATTCCACCTTTGAATTCAATAGTCCCTATTCTTATAACTTCTATTAGAGTGTCATCACACAAAGTGATAGAAGACATGCTATAAGGATCTAAGTCAAGAAACTCAACCTCTGATGAACCCATATGGTGTGAAGCACTAGATTTGATAACCCAAGATGAAGAAGATGTGGAAGCCACTATAATTATATCTTTGCCCTTAGGTTTATCCTTCCCTTTTTCCTTTGCCTTAGAATATGACTATTTGGCAGACTCAGGGACCCCTATATTATTTTTCTCTAGGAGATGTGTAAAGTGGTGTGTCTATTTATTTATACACTTATGCTCATCATGTCCATTCTTATTACAATAAGAGAACTTAATCTTTTCCCTCTTAGGTTTAAATTTGGAGGAGGATGTTTTAGTGCTATTTTTTGTAGTGTTTTTCTATTATTTCTTCTTTTTAGGATCCTTACTCTTTTGTTTCTTATCCTTGTTGCTAGAGGCTTTATGTGTCTCATTCCCAGTAATGAGGGTTGAAGGTTTAGAAGACTTAAGGGTTCCCATATGGATCAATTTAGCCTATTATTTAGTTAAATATTCAATGATTTCATCTAAGGGTGGCATTTTCTAGTTGGCTCCTATGGCTCTCTTTGTCACATAAAAGGAAGAGATAAATACAGAATAATTAGGTCCTAATTTTGTAAGCACATAAAGAACTAACTACTTATCTTTCTTCTTGGTTCCACCCTATTTTAACTACAATCTAAGTGACTTAATCTTGGTGAATAATTCCTATAATGTGTCAAAATTTTTAGGGTTCAAACTACTTAGATCAATCTCAATCCCATGACCCCTCATGGAGTTTATTTTCCCAAACAATTTTTCTAAGGTGTCTTATACTTATTTGGAAGATTTGGCCAACTTTATGTGAAACAAGAGTTCTAAAACAAATGAAAGACATAATATCCAAAAATATTCATCAAATTTATTAAACCATTTTATCTTGTCTGTATCAACTGTAGGCTCAACTTTTATCCTCATAGTTATGCAAAATAACCATTTGCTTATAACAGCCAATATAATCTTACTTTTCCATTCTAGGTAGTTGAAAGGTGTGAGTGTATTAATAATTCTAAGATCCATTATAGAATTAAGATTAATGTGTTTTTTTTGTTTTATAAATCAAATGCGTGGAAAAGGAGAGAATTACATAACATAATCACAACCATAATACAATCCCCCCTAAAACTATATGAGGTAACGTTCCTAAATTTTGGCACTTTCTAAAGTAGTGAATTTTACAATGAAAATCGGCCTAATACATGGGAAATTAAAAAACACTTTTTAAAAATATGGTACATAATTTTGAGTTACCATTTTCAAGATATTAACAATATAATTTTTCATAAATAAGCCTATTGACTAAAAACTTGCACCTGAAACTTTATAAAAGCACCCTTGAGTTGTCAGGAATCTAGAACAACAAACATGCTCTGATCCCACTTGTCAGGATGCGAAACCGAAAACATACAATTGATTACCAAACTTCAAACAACTATAATATGCGGAAATAACCAGAATCAACAAGTAACTAGAATTCAGAATAACACAGCATATGAGAGACAATACACAACTTGTATTAACACTTTATACAGAAAAGAATACAATAAAGATGATGCCACTTCTTCTCCATCACCTTACAGAGGTTTCCCACACCTCAAGTGAATAGTACTTCTTCTCCCCAAAGCTCTCCCTCTCATAGGTCCCAACACCCAACTCAAATACAGAGTTGGTGTTCACCTCCCATGTTCCACGCACAACACAAGTGCTCCACGCACTCCACAAACACTCCACGTGCTCCACAAGTACTCAAAGTAGTTCAAGTAGATCTCCCATGAATCTGCAATAACCTGTAATTCAACAGACCATACTTATGGAAGGAACTTCCTTGCCTTCCTCTCTCTCTATCCGAGTACACACCTGTACTCCAAGTAGATCCTGCCTGATACTGCTCCCTGTTGTGTTGCTGTCTATATGACCTTGCACACCTGCAAATCAAACAACAGTTCTGCTCCCCTGTGAACCTCGACCTTGCACACACATACACCTACAGATCAACGATCTTACTTACCATGTAGATCTCCTATATAGGCCATGCAACTGTGACCAAGATCTTACACGCCTGAAGAACCCAGCTGGCTCTCCAATCCAGCACCAACACACCTGGTACTGAGGCACTAGGAGGAATGCACCATTGCTCTACCTCACACACAGAAGGAGCTTATAATTATGCTCTCTTACTCCCTAGCACACTTTTCCAATACAACCATGAGTCTATTATATAGATCTCATCCAAAACAATAATTAGACATCTAATTACAATAATTAGATCCGTAGCTCTCAGTCTAAAATTAGATCTCTTCATGCAAACACTTGGTTCGTTAGCTAATTGCTCGTAAATAGCTCGCAGTCAAACCACACAGGCGACCGGCGTCGGTCCCTGTCTGCCTGGAGGTGACCGACGTCGGCCGATATATGACCGACATCGATTGCTTCTCAATGCTATCCTACCGACGTCGGCTGATCAGACCGACCCCAACTTCTCTGCAACTCAGCAACCTTCAGCAACCTCCTCCCCTGTTTGCATCAGTGAAGCTTTTAGCTCCACAATCCTAACAATCTCCCACTTGGAGATAAATAGCTACACTGTACCTGTACCTGTACTCCGTCTAATCTGTTTCTTGGTTTGTATCCCTCTTCAAGCTCCCACTTGAAGACAACCCACCACACATCCCGTGGTGTACCACCTGTCATCCGAGTAACCTGCCACATCCGAACCTACAACACCTGTAGTGAAGTCCTGACCCTGCATAGCAACACCTGCTGCCGGTCCCTCTCAGAAAACCTGAGAACCCACTTCCCCGAATTGGCTCCTAACTCTGACAGCTCCCACTGCATGGGAATATTCAGGTCTATACCAGACCTCATGTGATTTCAGACACTGTACCTGTCCAGCCCTTAGTGTGCTCCGGTTCTGCATCCCGAACCTCGCCAACACCTGATTCACATCAGCTCCCACTCGAGACAAAATCAACCTGTGATCTCCATGCCTCCCATGTCAAAGAATTCCGCTGCTCCAAACTCCTCATGACATGCCACTGAACTAATCTTACCCTTAGCTTAGCAAAACCCTGTATGTACTAACCCTGCTAGCAAATATACCATCCACATACAGAAATAGAATGATGTCGCGACTCATCATCCACCTGGTAAGGCAAACCACAATAGTTACCTGACACTGACTGAAGCCATGCTTCGTCCTCCACCTATCAAACCTGGTACCACTGTCCTGTAGCTCCTCAAGACCATATGCCTGGTCTTCCGTCTCACGTATCCGTTCTCTCTATTCTTCTACTAAGGAATCCATTCGTCTCTGTGCTTTCATCCAACTGGCAAACCTACCAAAACACACCTGTTTGGTTCTGCTCCAAGGAATCACATCCTCATCCATGCCAAGCTCACACCTATTTCCTGGATCCTTCCTGCTATACAATCAGCAACAAGTATGAAGAAGAGGAACAACGAATTTGAGGGCCTACTTACACCTTCAATCCTCCGTATGGGTGTTTGAGACTCCTTGACAACATGCTGTCCACCCAAAATTCGTTACAGTGACCGACCTCGGTCACTCCACAGTCTGCATCCGACCGATGTCGGTTCCATGCGTCTGTACCTGACTACCAACCTGCCAGCGCTGGTGTCCCTTCTGCCGACATCGGTCCTCCTGACCAACATCGGTCTTACATACCACCGACGTTGGTCACATGATCGACGCCGGTCTTACCCTGCCCGACACTGCCAGCTTTGGTCTGCACATGACCGACATCGGCATCTGTCTGTTCGATGCCGGTTCCTCCTGACCGACATCGGTGTCTGTGTTTGCCTGTGAGTGATGACTTTTTACCCGCGAGCTCCTTTGGATCAAAACACATGTCCAAACTGCTCTGCTCAGATGTATCCAGCATCATCCACTGAACTCTGTCCGCCATCTCCTCCAAGAACACCAAGGCTTTCTAGTTCTTAAGCCTGTCAAATATATCTGTCTTCTGCTTAAGAACATGCATCTCCTTCCTGCTCATGTGACCAAGCCTACGAAGCCACGTCTCCACAACAAAAGAAGAATCAGTAATATAAACAAGTAGATAAAGTATACCTATTTTCTTACCACCAGCTAATTCAAGTGCTACCGCTGTGAGAGTTCTTGTGCATCTCTCATCACCCAATCTTTCTAAAGAAATTAGCCATATCTCCAAACCTGGGACCTGCATGACCTTCATCAACACCTGTGTGTTGGCCGCCTGCAATTTCAGCTTCACTACCTCTTTGCCAATTCTTTGGCAAGGCTTACCAGCTCCTCTACCTGGGGCTGCATGGAAAGAGGCAACCGAATCTTTTATCCAAGATTCAACTTTATCCAAGAAACCTGCAAACACATCCTATGCAACAACACCTACTACATCTGTATCTTCAGTTTCTTCATGTTGATCTGTTACCAACCAGCAATGTTCTTTTACCTGCTCTTTCTTTCCATCAGACCATGAGTAACCGTCTGTGCTTTTCAACTCCTCCATTCTTAGCTTACTTTGATCTGCCATTGCTCTACTCCCACTCAATCAAAAACCCTTGAGAGTGCCCTGTAACCAAAACACAACCTGCTTCCTGCAACCTTAGCTCTGATACCACTTGTTGGTATCAAGCTCAAGAACCTACAACCAAGGCTCTGATACCACTTTTCAAGAATCTAGAACAACAAACATGCTCTGATCCCACTTGTCAGGATGCAAAACCAGAAACATACAATTGATTACCAAACTTCAAACAACTATAATATGCGGAAATAACCAGAATCAACAAGTAACTAGAATTCAGAATAACACAGCATATGAGAGACAATACACAACTTGTATTAACACTTTATACAAAAAAGAATACAATAAAGAAGATGCCACTTCTTCTCCACCACCTTACAGAGGTTTCCCACACCTTAAGTGAACAGTACTTCTTCTCCCCAAAGCTCTCCCTCTCATAGGTCCCAACACCCAACTCAAATATAGAGTTGGTGTTCACCTCCCATGCTCCACGCACAACACAAGTGCTCCACACACTCCACAAGCACTCCACGTGCTCCACAAGTACTCAAAGTACTTCAAGTAGATCTCCCATGAATCTGCAATAACCTGCAATTCAACAGACCATACTTATGGAAGGAACTTCCTTGCCTTCCTCTCTCTCTATCCGAGTACACACCTGTACTCCAAGTAGATCCTGCCTGATACTGCTCCCTGTTGTGTTGCTGTCTATATGACCTTGCACACCTGCAAATCAAACAACGATTCTGCTCCCCTGTGAACCTTGACCTTGCACACACATACACCTGCAGATCAATGATCTTACTTACCATGTAGATCTCCTATATAGGCCATGCAACTGTGACCAAGATCCTACACGCCTGAAGAACCCAGCTGGCTCTCCAATCCAGCACCAACACACCTGGTACTGAGGCACTAGGAGGAACGCACCATTGCTCTACCTCACACACAGAAGGAGCTTATAATTATGCTCTCTTACTCCCTAGCACACTTTTCCAATACAACCATGAGTCTATTATATAGATCTCATCCAAAACAATAATTAGACATCTAATTATAATAATTAGATCCGCAGCTCTCAGTCTAAAATTAGATCTCTTCATGCAAACACTTGGTTCATTAGCTAACTGCTCGTAAATAGCTCGCAGTCGAACCACATAGGCGACCGGCATCGGTCCCTGTCTGCCTGGAGGTGACCGACGTCGGTCGATATATGACCGACGTCGGTTGCTTCTCAATGCTATCCTGCCGACGTCAGCTGATCAGACCGACCCCAACTTCTCTGCAACTCAGCAACCTTCAGCAACCTCCTCCCCTGTTTGCATCAGTGAAGCTTTTAGCTCCACAATCCTAACATGAGTAAGGTAAAATATGCCTTCCAACCACTCATTAAAACCATCATGAAGTCAAGAATAAAGTGGTTTGGTATTTGGAGGGGGATTCAACCTCCTACCAATCTAAGCCTCAACTTCATCTTTGTAAAACATAAAAACAAGTTTAAAAGGAAAGATAACAAAACAAGGAGCATTGGTTCAATGCCAAAATCAAATGTGAAGAAAGATTTCAAGCACCAAAAAAGGACATAGTGATGTTGAATAATGATGCCAACTTATAGATCTTAACTCGAGCTAAATAATGATCCCAACTTGTAGATCTTAACTCAGGTTGAATAATGATGCCAACTATAGATCTTTAATGTAATGTCAAGGAAATAATTAATTGAGATCAATGAATGTTTCAAGCTATATAAGGACACCATAGTGAAATAAATGTAGATGCTTTGTTGATCCAATGTTAAATCATATTTCCAATGCCTAACTATGATGTTCAATTCTACATACAATGTAGACCTACACAGCCTTAAAAATACAACATAAAAATTGAATCCAAATTCCACATACAACATAAATCTATACAACCTAAGCAGATAACATGGGTAGATGTGAAGATCTCATGGGAAAGAAGAAAGATGCATATGCATGAAAAATGTCTATAGTAGATCTAATAAATAACTTGATAACAATGGATAAAATTCAATGTAGATGTCAAACTTAAATATCTCAATGGCTCTTCAAACACCCATGTAGAAGAAGAGATTTTAATTTCCAAGTGTAGATCTATCTAATACAGTAGACAAAATCCATTACAAAACTCCATCACCAAAAACCAATGCCTCCTCTATAAAGGATGTTAGGTAAAAAAACTAAGGTCTTAGTAGGTGGAATGTATGTCTATCAAATTCTACCAATGCATACCTACTAGATGCTCCAAAAAAAGGATGTAGAACTCCAAAATTCCATGGTTGGTATGAGTGATGGCAAAGCTTTAAAGACTTATCAGATCTAAAAAAAAATCTGAGACAAAAAATATGCCTCTTTTGTTAGCTTTAGGAGATTTGAAAAACAACAAAATAACACTTAGATCAAAATCATTATTCGTTTCCTTTAGTACTAAGATAAAAATCTCCAACTCCTTTTCTCCAAAGTGCAAATATAAAACTTATAACCCACCAAAGAATGATAAATATCATAGATCTAAATATTTATCTCAATAATTTATATGATAAGACAATATCAAATCTCAAGATTTCATAAAAATAATAGAAAATAACCAACCAACCAAACAATCATGAACACAAATTGTCACTTTGATACCATATAAAAGTTGTAGCTAGGATCACCAAATTAATTAATGCACATGATGGAGTGATCTCATGAGTTAATCAAGTGCACATCACAAAGAAGCTACTAGTACATGAAATCGTGCATAGTAGAATTTCGCAAAGCAATGAGAGAAATAAAATACTTTATATCATCCTAAATTGTAAATAAAAAGGTAGAGAGGTGTATATATAGGTTGGAGAATGAAAGATATCACACATTATAATGAATGTGTGACTAATATTCCCAAGTAACCCAAATGATCTCTAGATCCCTAAGTAAGCTAATACAATTGTGTAGGCAAAACCCAATGGAAAAAAAGCCTACACCAAGAATAGAAAAAATATACAATAAAAATGGTTATCTTTATTTTGAAGTAGTGAGAACTGGTGGTGAGTGAAGGTAACTCTTAAGATCTTTGAAATATTCTCAATAACTAGATTCCCACTTAATATGAATATCTTTCTTTATGGAAGGGTTGACAATGATCAGATAACTAGGACATAAAATGACAAATGGATTGTGATTTACCTTGAAAATTAGGAGTTACTTTAAAATAGATGGGGGTGGAATTTATAGAATGGATTTGATTTTGGCTAGGTCAACTTCTATCCCTAATATGGAGATAATAAATCCTAAGAGCTTACCCACCAAAACTCCAAATATGCATTTCTTAGAATTTAGACAGATGAAAAATTGGATTAGGTAGTCAAAAATAACTTTTAAAATAAAAAGGCGATATTTTTGAAATTTTAATTTTTTGGGGAGGTCATCCACATAATACTCCACAATCTTATGGATAATATCATCAAAAATGTAGGTCATGGCTCTTTGATAGGTGGTTCCTAAATTCTTTAGGCCAAAAGGCATAACACAATAGCATAAAGTACCCCAAGGAGTAATAAATGAGGTCTTATGTTGGTCTTCTATTATGATAAGCATCTGGGTGTATCCATAGAAACCATCTAGAAGTGACAACATTTTGTGGCCAATGGTTAAATATACTAGTTGGTCAATATTAGGGAGAGGGAAATCATCTTTAGAATAAGCAAGATTAAGGTCTTGAAAGTCAGTATAAAGGTGAAGCCCCCTATAAGATTTTTTACAGGGATGATGTTAGATATGCATTGAGGGTAATCAGTAGGTTGGATAAATTTAATAGATAGGAGGTGCTATAATTATTATTTGACCAAGAGTGAAACATGAGGATGCATTTTATAAAGTTTTTGCTTTACAAGATTTGCATTAGGGAAAGTGACATTGTTGTGAATAATAATAGTAGGATCAATACCAAGTATATCCTCATAGGACCAAGTGAATGATATGCTATGATCTACTAGAAACGTATTTAAATCTTGGTGTTCTTATGGATCTAAGGAGTGATTGACCTTAACTATTCATAGATTATCATGAGATCCTAGGTTAATGTTAATGGTAGCTTTGTTTAGGAGACTAGAGGTCTTATATGGAAATAATTTACATAGTTGGGAGTTGTCCACACCAATATGAGTTAAGATTGACTCATCATCCTAAAATTGAAGAATGGGGATGGTAAGATAATGTTTCCCTATCAAGTTTGGGTACGAAGAGGAATAACTTGGACCTCTCCATTATGGTGATACATGAGAGGTTTTATATTAATGGCATTGAATACAAGAAATTTATAAGTAATGAACATGATATCATCAATCAAAGAAGGGGTGTTGGGTGGTGAGGATGTTGTACCATCTTCAATTATAGGAGGGAGAGTAAACTTCAAGATAGTTTTGGTATTCTTGCAGAAGTCAAGGCCATGTTTTTCATGAGTTTTCTTAAAATATCCCAACATAACTCCACATGGGACCTATTCATAATGTCTAATGCCAAAATCTTTCTAGGGGCACCATTTTAGATATGTATCTACTGTATACATCCAATTCCTAACACCACTTGTGTTGAAATTGTCAATCTTACTCAAACTACACTCAAATGCACATTTTAGGTCTAAATCCATAAAACACCCTAAATGGTTCAAACTTGTCACTTACAAGTGCCATTTTAGGTCAAAGTATCCCTAAATAGGGAAATGAATTTTATGGTTAACTAACTTTGATTAGATCATTTCAAGTCAAAATGACCATTTCACCATTTAGTGCTTTGGATCACTCTTTTCTTCTAATTCATTAGTACACATAATATAATCGTGTTATTTGTTATTAACAACATCCTAAATGGTAATATGGTTCTAATGCATCTAACATCACCTTATAATTCTTCTTGAGTTAAATTAAAACTCAGTAATATGACTTTTTAACCATTTTTTATTAATTGAGGACCAATTTTCAAATAACTGCATAAATGTTGATTGACCTTGTTTAAGGCTAAATAATCCAAATCAAGAGCTTAAGTCAATTTTCCATGAGAGTTGTTGAATATTTATTTTTGAAAACTGATTCATATTATCTACATCACCTAGTGACATCATTTATGGGGTTTTATCCATCAAGCCATAAGTCCATAAAATATCAAGATTATGGGTCACCCATGCCTAGTTAATGCCTCCCATGCCTTTTCAATGCCCCTTCTTCTAAGGTCATGATGAAGATAATTATAGATTTAATTATAAATATTAAGAATATTCTCAACCACACATCTTCATCTCAATATGGATGGTCATGATTGATCCTGACCAATCTCAAAAATCTATAAATAGAGAGGCCATGAACATCATTTCTACGCTATTTTTAGTACAAGGTTATTATGCTCAAATATCTTCAAAGCTTGAATATGGAAAACTTATAATGCTAAATTATTTCCACAAATCTTCATTGATAGGCTAGTTTAGTTGTTTACAATCAAGAGCCTAGGTTTTAAAGAGTGTTCTTGAGGCATTGGAGGAGTTTACCACCATTGTTGACAAATACAAGGATCCTTGATCAAGGGAGAACATGTTTTTTAGCAACATGGGTATGGTGAATCCATTTGGGAAGGTAATATGGTGTTTTTTTATTTCATTTGTTTCTTGATATCCTTTGTAATTCCCATAGGAATAGATAGGCTTGGTTAGTTAGTTCTTTATGCATGTTTCATTATTTATGGACTAATTCTTGACTGGCTGGCTTTGTAATCCTCTCTACATCTTAGCATGCCCAGTGGGACTATACACATCTCACAACTGAAGGAGATTATTTTTCAACTATAAAATATTAATTTAAGATCTTAAAACTCTTGAAAATTGATTTTCTAACTTTATTTTGCCATTTTTGGTTGCCATAGTTTCTACATAGTAACCAATGTCAGTAGAAATATCGACATTGGTTACCTATTTAACTGACGTCAGTCTACAAAACCAACATTGGTTAGATTTTGGTTATCTAGAGTAACCAATGTCAGTGGTAATAACCGATGTCAGTCACTATGTTTTTAAAAAAACATAGACCCAAGAGCTACTTTTTAAAAGTTCATTGTTTTAAGCTAAAAAGAGCTTCAAAGCTAAAGGATGTGATAACAATTTTACTATAGAACCAAGTTTGATATTTGTTCAAAACATGTTTAAATCACCTTTGCATACTTAAAAATCAATTAGAAACTTTGTTTTGGGTGTTTAACAAATAATTTAGATGTTTTTGTGAATGTTTTAAAAGTTTGTAACTAAGACTAAGGGGTCAAATGAACACCACAAAACATTTCATTTAGGTTTAAAATTGAACACACTTGTTAATTCTTGCTTGTAATAGTTGTTTACTTAAGTTTTGTTTGGAAGAAAGAAGAATATAGCATGTATACTCTTCCATTTGTCCCCTATAGGGAACCCTTAGAATCAAAAACACCATTCCTATTACAAGTAGCCTAGTTCAAGGCTTAGAAATAATTTCATCTAAAGCACTCCCCAAAAACTCATCAAATTTTAGGTGATCTTGAAAACAACCCTAAAGTCTTTCTATTTTATGATTTCTTTATTTTCATGCAAACATGGCTTGCAAGGGGGATGTCATTACCTCCCAAAATTTATTTAGGGAAGATTTAATCCAAGGTTTTACCTCTCAACATTGACTTCATTTGACTCCTTTGGAGTTGCACACAGGACTAGTGGCACTTTGGACATCGCACTACACTGAGCGAACAATTAGATGTAGTGGTTGAAAAAAGGACTAGACCTTTTTGAAATAAGCTGAGTGATATGGACCCAAAATCCATGCTTTTATTTTGCATTGTTTGTCATGAAATTCATTGTCCAATTGATTCCCCTAGAATGATCAAAACCTTGCTAGTTTATTAGACCTCATTTTGCCATACCTTGTCAGTTTAGACTTAAGATGTTTTTTTTTGTCATTAGCTTACTTGGTCTTGATTTGTGTCTAAAAATTCTTGTTAACTCAATGAACTTAACCAAATCACATTTTCCTCAATTTTATTGAGCAAGGGAGGCATTATGTTGTCCAATGGAAAATTCATCTTTTCCTTGTTCAAATTGTTATCAAAAGCTTTGTGTCATGTCATCCAGTTTGGCACAATTGTGCTACCTAATTGAGTCTAGATATTTTACCCAATTTGTTTAAAATCATTCATTTATAATCCACATTCAAAATTAAACCTTTCTAAGTTCTAAGGGTTGGTGCATCAAAGTGGGTTTGCCATTTGTGCACTAAGCTTGTTCTAACTTGGGTTCAATTTTCTCTTTGGATTGAAGGTCATTTATTAAAGACTCAAAATCACATTATCATCTTGGTGGACTCAAGTCATCTTATGTATCTCTCAAGATTTAGGTCCTAGAACATATTTTATCCTACTAGAATCATGTGGCAACGTTATGCTACATATTTTTTCCTAGCTTTATACTTAGTAATTCATGTAATGTTTTTACATATTGATTTGCTTAGTTCATTTTGTCTTTTTCATAATCTAGAGAGCTTTCCTCTAAAATTTTAGGGTCAACTCATCAAAGTTGAATCTAGATTTTTTAGTGTAGGCGTATCACAAAGATCTAGGCTTTGGTGTAATATTTTTCACCTTGGATCTTTGGGTTACCTTACTCTCTTCTAATCTATATGAGTTCACTTTACCAAAGGTTGAGTAAACTCATGAACCAAATCTTATAAATTTTGTGTGGCTTCAAACCACCCTCCTTTATAGTCTCATTGGTACCTTGGTCATTTATTTAAAAGGAGAGCTAAAGCATACTTTGATTAGTTACCAAATATTGGTCCAAAGATAGTCAAACACATAGAACAACTCTTTTTAGACATGACTCAAAGGTTCACTCATGGTGGAGCCTCTTATGGCCTTAGTTATGAAGATGAGCAATTTTATGATGGTCAAGATAACCCCATTGTTTTTGATAATATCCCCACAATATTAGGATTTGAATATGATTACAATGAATATCAACCCCAAGAAGATCAAGATGAATCCCTTCTTAGATTGATAGAATCAAGTGCTAGACTACCTTCTAATTTTCCTATAGAATAATTACATACCTTAGTTAGAGAAGGAAAACAATGATGGAAAGAGAAATATTTTGGACAAATGAACATACCTTCTTCCTATAACAAAGGAAATGAAATACAAATAGAGTCAAAACCCATAAATCCAGATCTTCTAGCTAAGATCAAGATAATAAGTCAATGATATGTAGATTAACTTATCATAAACTTAATTGACTCCCTAGTTTCCACTTTAATTCACAATAATGCTTCAAAAGAACATGAAGATATGGTTGAAAGTATGCAACAAGTATTGGATGAGAACATTACCATAGTGGATCAAAGAAATCTAAATGAATAGTTAAAGACATAAGAGACCTTACAAAGTATTCCATTTGACACAGAACATATATTTTTTAATCATCAACAACCTTTTATTACTTTACAAACTCAAAAACCCAAACATTCAGTCCAAATTGAGGAAATCCCTCAAGATAATTTGGCTGGTTCTTTTCAAACAACCCAAAGATTAGTAAGTAAACACAAAAATTTCTAAAATCAACAAAGTGCAAAATAGCCAGATTCAGGGAATGTTTTACAATCCAAAAATTAATGGCCTATGTTCTCAACTCAAGCAAAAAATTAAAACCAAACCATGGATCAAAAGGTATACGCTCCCTATAGATCCACACAAAACTAAGGGCACATTCCACCCCAACAGTATCTTATCCAATCCAAAAATGCACCAAACATGCAAGAATGGAATTCTATGAAATAAATTGGCCAAAGATTGGAGATGAATAATAGAGTCAAAAAATACAAATTTGATGAGATATGCCCATAACCATTTGATTTATCTATTCTCCAAAACCCCTTTACACCTCATTTTGAGGCACCCAAATTTGACAACTACAAAGGGAAAGGAGATCCATGTGAGCACATAAAAGCAATCTTCATCTTATGTAAAGAGGTTGCTTATAGTAGGGAGTACTTACTATGATTATTTATACAAAGTTTAGTAGGAAAAGCTCTTGATTGCATACTTAAACTACCCAAGGGATCAGTTGCAGATTGGAACAACTTATCAAAAAAGTTTGTTAACCATTTCTCATATAACATAGAACATTAATTGACCATTGTTGACTTATACCAAGCTAAATAGCATGATGGTGAAAGTTTCACTGCATATCTACAAAGGTGGAGCATATTGGAAGGCCACTGTAGACACCGAAAAAGTGTCTAACCCTTTGTCTTCCTCTCTCCCCTTGGTCCCTTGCCACTTCGACTATCCCTAACCTACCTAAGTCTTATTAATTGAAAATAATCACCTATTTTTAATTAAATAAGACCCTTTTCCTTCTCCTTGCCACCTCGCCATCCTAGGATACCTTCCTTGGATCCCTTTTATTCCCCGCATGGCCATTTAATGCCTTAGACTCCCATTCCAACCTCTCCTCTCGCCCATTTAACCACTCGTCGACCGTTTAATCCTCGCATTCATTTGACCTGGCCGCTGGGAAATGGATAGAAGGCTGTTTTTAGCCTTTTTCCAGCCTTTTAGCCGCCGACGTCGGTCAGTCCTCTGCCGATGTCGGCGATATTGCCGGCGTCGGCACCCTTCATAACGGTTTTCTTCATCGTTATCTCTCTCTCCTCCGCTTGGCTCTGGGCGTCTCCCTCTCTGGCATCCCGACTCTTGAACCTTTGTATCAGACCCTTGCATCCGTCCTTCCACTTGACCTCCCTGCCAATCAATCTGGCTCTCTCCCACAGGTGCATAGCAAGCTTCTGCAAGTGAACAACAGGGATTCTCCATCAGCAACAGGTTTCACATCCAGCATCATCAGCAACAAGATCACCACCTTCTTCAGTAGGACACAGGTATGTTCTCTATTTGTTTTCTTTATGCTTTCTAGTCATCTGCTTTTAAACTAGATTTAGCACCCCCTCAGCCCTGACTGTCACCCAGACCCGGATTCCTATCTCCTAGATTGGCTTCCTCTATCTCCCTGTCCCTCTCTGTCCTTCTGACTAAAACCATCCTCAAACCAGGCCCAGAGCAGACTCAGACCTTCGTCCACAGACCAAGCCCGGCCCGGACTCTGTCCAAAACTCGACCAGACCTGCCTAAATGCCATCCAAGCCTATTGCCCCGACCGACACCGGTCATTACCCCGACCGACGTCGGCAGACTAACCGACAACCGACGCCGGTAAGACCACCGACGCCGGCGACTGCAACCAGTTTGACAGCTTCTTCCAGGTAAGCCTTTGCTTCCTTGTCTCTTTCAGTTTTCTATCATTTCAGTCTATTTTAGCATTCTATCATTTATCAGTCATTTATCTTTTATCAAAATAGTGGGTTGACCTCCCTCAAGGAAGTTCTCATACTTTTGGGAACAAGCTCTTGCTTGGCAACCCACCGTCTATCTATCTAACATTTTCTTGTCCAAGTTCTTTTTCTTTGCAGGTGTCATTCCTCCACAGCCAAAGAGGGGTGCTCACAAGCGTCTGGATTATGGTGCACAGTCTTTAGTCCAGGTACTTCCCATGCCTTGTCCATTACTTTTCTAGTTTCTTCTTTCTCTTAGATCTAAAAGCGAATTAGCTTAAGAAACATTCTGGCACGCCCGGTGGGACCCTAGGTTCCTCCTGGGTTCTTTTTTCTTCATTCATTTAGGAGCATTAGGTTCTTACCTTTTCTCCTCTTTCTCTTCTTCTCAATGACACTATAAGCAGGACTAAAACGAATCTTTCTTCCTTGCATTTCTAGACTAGTCTAAACATCACACTCTCAACCCTTTCTCAAACTTGTCTTCATCACAACATCACATTTCGACTTGGGCATTAAAACGTATTGCACTTTCATTTCTGCTTGTGCTTGCATTAGTCCACATCTAGTAACTTAGACGCATATTGAATGAACCGTAGACACTTGATGTTACACTACCAAACCACATGCACTAAACAAACATAAAACATACTTGAGACAAGGCCCGACTGGGATTTCATCCCCCAGCGGATACCTTACCCGTCCCGGTGACCCTACTTGGATTTCATCACCAAGGGGGAAGCCCACTCTGTTCTCTGGCGGAGTCTAAACTATAGGCAAGGTATATCTTGGCTAAGCAAGACCAGCTAACCACTGGAATCGTGAAGTGAGGGGAGCTTGCTCCTTAGCACTAGGCCACGTACCAGACCCTAACACAGATCTTTGAGCACCTAAAACAACACCTGAAACCATCTTTAGATCACCTTCTCCTAGGACCCATTTTTCAGCCAATCTCCCCAAACATTCATCTAAGGCATAAGCCACAATTTCTAAGGTTAATTCCTAGGATTTATCGCTTAGGCTTGTCTATCTCTCTCTATTTTCCTCTTCTCATCTGATTGTTTGAGTGTGTGAGGATGCTTTCTTCTTTATTTTTCCAAGAATCATCAAACCTTTTGGTTCTCTAGAAGACACAGTCACCGACATCAGTTCTTCCACCGACGTCGGCCTTCTCTGTCACCGACATCGGTTCTTCCACCGACGTCGGCCTTCTATGTTACCGGCATTGGTTATCAGACCGACGTCGGCCACATTTATTACCGACATCGGTTTTTAAACCGACATCGGTCTCTGTCACTGTCCTTTTTCTTCAAAACCAGTAGCCTGAAACTTGTCCTTTCTCTGCCAAAAACTCCATTCTGGTTTTCTGAGACTGCAAAAACACAGTTTCTGGAACCAGGACTCTCTTCTTAACCACTTTAGCCAATAGCCGCTTCCGTCTATCCTGTCTCTAACCAGTCCTATCATGGAGTTCCACTCAGAGACTGAAAGAACTCCTACAGGACCGACCCCGACTCAAATTCCCATCATCCCTGAAGGGGACCAAGATTTTGAGAGATTCTTGGACCTCAATACCGCAGCCCTCCAAAACTATCTCGCGAGAAACCCAACGCGAGACCTTTCGGGTGACGTGGCGACGACATCCACACCATTCGCCACCTAACCCTTTATGACTCAGCCTTTCGCCTCAACTATTAACCCAACCATGGCCAATACGCAAAGTTTGGCCTCCCCATCTATTTTTAGACCGACCTCCATCGGGGTTCCATTACCCCCTCAACTACCTACAATTCAACCAAGTTCTACATCATATCAGAACTTGATTGTCTCGACCCCTCGTACTCTTGCACCCACAAATATAGGAGTGGCCAACACTGTGGTCATTAGATCACCATCCTCAACAACAATGAATTACTCTCAACCTTCGACATCTTCCAGCATCACCAAACAATTCCAACAATGGTACATTCAGCGTTCTTACACTTCACTTGGAAAACCATACGCTTCCATTTTGGAAAAACTTCTCAAGCAGGGGGTCCTCAATCTCCCTCCAATCCGACCACCTCAATTTGACCCTTCAAAGGCCATCCCTACATGGTATAGGGAGGTCGACTTCTATCCCTTTCATCGCGTCCAAGGCCATGACATCGACAACTGCCGAACTTTCAAAAACATCATCCAAGACATGATCGACAAGGGGGATCTTATTTTAGATAACTCGAACGCCCCACCTAACCAACATATTGACATCTTCAAACAACCATTTCCGAATCATCCGCCTACTCAAAACAATGTCCAGACTTCGACCAATGACCCTCAAGACCATGACATTCACACGATTAACACTATCTTGCCTCTTGTCCTTGACCAACCTCTTCCATTAAAGGATGAGGAACCTCCTTCTCCTATTAGTCCTCCATCTACCTCTCTTGTATCAGAGGACGCTTTGACCACATCAATGCCATTAAGCCCACCTTCATTCGAAGACCATACCTTGCCTACTCCTCAACTACAAGTAGAAGGCACGATCATCCATGCCCTTTGCCCACTTGAAGAGCCAGACTCTCTTATTTCTTCTCCACCAAGAGAAGAACCAGTCTCTCCACCCGTTTTAATCAAGGAAGACCCAGTCGCGGTTTCCTCTTGCCCTTTGCGTGAGATTTTTACATCTCACTCACCTTTGTCCATATCCAAACCCAAACCCACATCTAACCTCGCCTCGCACAACGGTGGCCCTCGACACAAACACACGAAAGCTACTAGACCACATCGGAGAACTCCTCCCCCACCTTCGTCATTACCTTCAATCTTGGGCCCGCATCTGTCCACTTTAATAGGAGTGCTTCCCACTCCCATCCTTCACAGAGGCACATCGCCTCCATTACTTCCTCATCCCATCAGACATACATCTCACTCGAACCTTCGACCTATGCCTCTTTCACCTCCCAAACCAACGTCACCAACCCTCACTACAATAAAGCATCCAGACCCGTTAGCAGGTTCATATGTCTTGCTCTTACGGCACTTGTTGCAGTCGTCTCGTATCAACCTCCCGCCTCTTAGACAATATCAATCTCTCGGACCTAAACCACCATGGTTCGATGACACTTGCATTTGTGCATATCATCGCACGCCTGGGCACGACACGGAGCATTGCCATGCCCTCAAGGTCGCCATTCACCAATGTCTTGGGAATGACACCCTTCTTCTCGACCACGTTATCAACAAACCTTCAACACCGCCCCACTCATCAACTCTCGGATTAAGACCATCTTGGTTCGACAACTCCACATTCTGCCATTATCATCACACTCCGGGACATGACACTGAGCGTTGTTGCGCTCTTAAAGCTGTCATTCGTCAGCACCAGAAAAAGGATTCCCTTCTCATCAAGGGTCCTCTTGACCACCTTTTCGATAAAACATCAACCTCGACTCATGCCTCTCCAACCTCATCACCTAAATTGGGATCTCCACGCCAGACTGTGGTCCCTTTGCCGCCTTTGACCCCCTTATTCGACGTTAACACCATCCATCTGACTGCTAAACCTCAACCGACCTTAACCAACCTTTCAAACATTCTCCCTACCCGCTGGGGGAATTCATCCTTTATTCAAAGCTCGACCAACTGTTCAACCCAGTCTCTACCACATATCAATCACTCATTTTATCTTAAAACCCGACCAAGTATCCACCGACCCAACCCCCGACCAATTATTCGACTAGTCTCAACCAAACTTCAACCAAATATCAATCACCCTGACCTCTCGACCAAACATTCAACCTTTCTCAACCAACCAACGACAATGTCAACCAACTTCACATCCATCAATCAACACCTGACCAATCTGGAAAGAGGCAAATGGGGCAGGTTTTCTCCCAATTGACTCGGACTTTAACGCACTAGCATGGCCCAGGGATTTATTAGACCTTGAGCCCCCCTTTCTGTCTTGCATCTTCGACCATTTCTACTGTTAGTCGAGTGTTCGATCACTTGAACTTTTACTTGAGCTCGTCCCTTAAGCAATCCTCGTCCTCTTAATCCTCATCCCTTTCAACCCTATTCCCCTTTAACAAGTCCTCTACGACCCTTTTATGATGCATGGATGCTTTGTCCTAATAAAAGGGGAGTCCTTGAACTTTTACAGCCTTGTCCATGACTCTAAATCAAAAAAATATATCAAGATGTCAAAACATATCCATGGTCACAAAATCAAGTCAAAATCAAAAAGACAGACTACTCCCTCGAAGGACAGCTGTACTATCATTGCTGTATTACTAGACTGATCCCTCGAAGGATAGCTAGGCCAACTTATCAAACATTATTAAGCAAAAATATAGACCACTCCCTCGAAGGATGGCTATGACTAATCTTGCTACAAATAGCAACCTTTCTTAGAAGCTTCCCGCATTGATCAGCTTCGCAACATGACCACTACAGCAAAAGACATCTCTATGTAGGCTTCCCGCATCGATCAGCCTGCACCCAAAAGAAAAAAAAAAAAAAAACGTGTCATGGACTTGGCTTGTAGTTGTCTCAGGGTCTCCTATAAAAGGGGCAAGGTTATTCCTGCTCTTAGACTGGGTTACCCTATCCTCCTCCTATCACCTGCTCAAGGGACTTCGAGCTCACTTTAATGTCAAAGTGATTCAATTACCGTTCTAACTCAACACTGGTCAACGACGTAATGCATGAACGGGGCTTTTGTTCTAATAAACCCCTATCTATGCTTCCTTTCTGGTCCTTGTCAATGAAAGAGCAATTTGCCTTTCATCTTTTCTCTTCGCTTTAGTCACATTTAATCACATCAATCGGCGACTCATCTCAAACCCAGCCATTTTCATCATTTTCAGCTGACATCATCCTAGACCATTTCACATAGTTTCTATGGACACCAGTACACATGGAAACTACCGACTAGACCCAATTTATGTTAAGCATAAACCAATACTTGCTGAAGCATAAATAGACTTCTATTCATTCTTAGCATACATCCATCGCGACTATGAAAACTTGCTAGGGATGAAAGACTCTTGACCAATTCTACAGAATACACCATCTGTAGCATCATTTTATCCTCATCTTACCCTCGTCATTTCAACACATGACCAATCTCATCATCGACCAATCTTCTCAATTTGTCTGAACTACATTGGTCTGAGGCCCTATGACCAAGGCTATGTAGGCAGCACTCAGATAACACATCCTCTGAGGTTAGCTCGACCACCCCCGTTTGTTCGTCTCTTTGATGAACAAACCTTCTCTTCTGCGACCTTGACCTTGACCAAGACCAATCATTTTCTTTGACCAAGACCAATCATTTTCTTTGACCAAGACCAATCAATCCCTCTGACCCTCCCTCGCTTTTAGGGAGAACTACATCAGCCTGAGGCCCCTACGACAGGGGCTATGTAGGCAGCACTCAGTTGACATGGGGTCTTCTGGGGTTAGCTCGGCCGCATCCTTTCGTCCATCCATCCCCTTGACCAATGACCATCCTTCGACCTTCGACCACTTCCAAGACAATGTTACCTTGGTTATTTTTGCATGTGTGCTACCTCACGGCTGGTTAGCAGAATTGTCCGTAGACTATTTTTGACCCTTTACAAGTATAGGATCGCGAGCCAGTTGATCCCTACTACTTGTGGCTTTTTTGTGTTTCTGGCAGCACTTCCTGAGCCCTGGATACCTAGAGCACGACGACCATTTGGAGCTTCAGCTTAAATTGAGTGACCCGATCAGTAGATGACTAAATGCTGGGGCCTGGTTACTTCAATTTTGGCACTCCTTGACCCTCGACATGCGACAATTTGACCTGACCATCTTGGGCAGTGGTATGCATGCAATCATGACTTTTGCAGCGTTCTCACTCACCTCTCTCTTTCTCATCCACCTTTTGTCAAATCAGCACCCGACATCAGGTTCCTTCCCTCGACTCTTGCTTTGAGGGGGAATACCTCATCCATACTTCGGGGCAATCCACATCATCCCTCACATAGGGCAACCACTCCCTGTTTTTGTCTTGCAGTTCATCTAGAACAACCAACAAGACAAAAAGGGGCAAATGTAGACACCGAAAAAGTGTCTAACCCTTTGTCTTCCTCTCTCCCCTTGGTCCCTTGCCACTTCGACTATCCCTAACCTACCTAAGTCTTATTAATTGAAAATAATCACCTATTTTTAATTAAATAAGACCCTTTTCCTTCTCCTTGCCACCTCGCCATCCTAGGATACCTTCCTTGGATCCCTTTTATTCCCCACATGGCCATTTAATGCCTTAGACTCCCATTCCAACCTCTCCTCTTGCCCATTTAACCACCCGTCGACCGTTTCATCCTCGCATTCATTTGACCTGGCCATTGGGAAATGGATAGAAGGCTATTTTTAGCCTTTTTCTGGCCTTTTAGCCGCTGACGTCGGTCAGTCCTCGGCCGACGTCGGCGATATTGCCGGCGTCGGCACCCTTCATAACGGTTTTCTTCACCATTATCTCTCTCTCCTCCGCTTGGCTCTGGGCGTCTCCCTCTCTGGCATCCCAACTCTTGAACCTTCGTATCAGACCCTTGCATCCGTCCTTCCACTTGACCTCCCTGCCAATCAATCTGGCTCTCTCCCATAGGTGCACAGCAAGCTTCTGCAAGTGAACAATAGGGATTCTCCATCAGCAATAGGTTTCACATCCAGCATCATCAGCAACAAGATCACCACCTTCTTCAGCAGGACACAGGTATGTTCTCTATTTGTTTTCTTTATGCTTTCTAGTCATCTACTTTTAAACTAGATTTAGCACCCCCTCAACCCTGACTGTCACCCAGACTCAGATTCCTATCTCCCAGATTGGCTTCCTCTATCTCCCTATCCCTCTCTGTCCTTCTGACTAAAACCATCCTCAAACCAGGCCCAGAGCAGACTCAGACCTTCGTCCACAGACCCGTCCACAGACCAAGCCCGGCCCGGACTCTGTCCAAAACTCGACCAGACCTGCCTAAACGCCATCCAAGCCTATTGCCCCGACCGACGCCGGTCATTACCCCGACCGACGTCGGCAGACTAACCGACATCGGCAAACCCGACAACCGACGCTGGTAAGACCACCGACGTCGATGACTGCAACCAGTTTGACAGCTTCTTCCAGGTAAGCCTTTGCTTCCTTGTCTCTTTCAGTTTTCTATCATTTCAGTCTATTTTAGCATTCTGTCATTTATCAGTCATTTATCTTTTATCAAAATAGTGGGTTGACCTCCCTCAAGGAAGTTCTCATACTTCTGGGAACAAGCTCTTGCTTGGCAACCCACCGTCTATCTATCTAACATTTTCTTGTCCAAGTTCTTTTTCTTTGCAGGTGTCATTCCTCCACAGCCAAAGAGGGGTGATCACAAGCGTCTGGATTACGGTGCGCAGTCTTTAGTCCAGGTACTTCCCATGCCTTGTCCATTACTTTTCTAGTTTCTTCTTTCTCTTAGATCTAAAAGCAAATTAGCTCAAGAAATAGCCACTTTCAACACAATTTACTAGACAAATAGCTGGTTGATATCTTTGCATAGAATTTGCAACTTGAAGTTGTGAATAATCTATGGTTAGCTTGTGCTAACTCATTTTAAGAAATTATTGACAAAGGAGTGCAAATTGAGAAGGCTCTTATTACTAGAGGCCCTATAAATATTTTTTCATAAGGATAAGTGTCTGATAAAACTAAATAACTAAATCAAATAGTTATGCAGGATAAGCCTAAGGGCTTTAGCAAAAATAAGAACATGGTTGGAAATGGGGTGACAAAAAAAAGACATGTACAAATGGTACATACTAGTCCTCCTTCAAATGTACAATTAACTCCCCCAAATCCACTACCTACTTTTCAAAGATAACCTCCATGAAGGATGTTTCATAATAAATTTAAAGTCTTTATTAAATTAGGAGAATCAGTTGAAATAGTGCTACAAAAGCTCATTGTAGCTAATTTAATTATATGGCCAGTATCAAGGCCATTTCCTCAAGATCAACCAAAACTAGACTGGTACAAAGAGAATGAATGGTGTAAATTTTAACATGTTCTTGGTCATGATACATATCGTTACATTCTATTACAACATATTATTGAGGACTTTATTGAAAATGGTGAGCTAAAAATTAAGTTGGTCTTTAATCAGGACACAAATCAAGATATGGGAATCTACAAAGACCCCTTTCCTCAACATGATCCACCACCACCAAAAAAAATCAAAATGGTCACAATCAAGGATAGAGGTAGAATCAAAACCAACAAGGTTAAAATCACAATGAGTATAATCAAGATCATAATGCCCACACTAATACTATGGCTTATAACAATGTACCTTATAATTATAATAATATTGCAGGATGCATTTTTATAACCCACATTACTGTTGTTACTATAACACCACATGGTCGATCTCGTGTGCCTCATAACATGTGACCCATCATTATAGGGTCAGCATGCTCTCCCCCTAGTAATACCATGTCGAGTTCACATCATCATCTTTCTACTCCATTTTCATGAGTTACTAATCCTAAACAATAGTACCATTATTCTAATTATAAAGGCTCCTCACTAACCCAAGATTATTGTAATATTGTTAATGACATGTAGGTCACCATCCAAGGCCCTTTGCCTCACTATTCTAATTATAATAAATCCCTTCCACCTTTAGTTTGTGTAGTCACAACTAGACACCTGTAAGTTACCATTCAGGACCCTTCACCCACTTATTTCCATAAACCCAATGAGAACACTATGTTAATGGTTCCAAAACTAAATATTGTCTCAATAAAGACTAAAATAGTTCAATCCAAAATTCAAAGGCCTTATAGTCTAACAGATCAATTAGATAAAACCCCTACACAAATTTCCATATTAAAAATCTTACAAAAATTTGATGTTCACAGAACCATCTTCAACAAACTTTTACAAGAGTCTATTGTGCCTAATGATATAAACCTTGATCAGTTCTAGAACCTATTTGGACATTTGTCTTCATTTTGGCAAATCACATTTGATTAAAAGGACATGTCCACCCTTTGCCCAAACCACAATAACCCACTATACATTGAGATAATCATTATAGATCACAAGATCAAGTGGGTTCTTATATATAATGGTTCAAGGCTAAACATCATATCTCTTAAATTGGTATGACAATTGGGTTACATGGATAAATACATGAAGCCAAAAACTATTACAATCAATGCCTATGACAATGTTGAGAGGGAGTCATCTGGTATAATCTAGTTTCTAGTCATGGTTGGGTCTATTTCTCATCACACATTATTCCATATTGTGGATATTAATCTTATTTATAACATGCTTCTTGATCATCCTTGGATCTATGAAGTACAAGTAGATCCATCTACTCTTCACCAATGCCTTAAGTTTCCCTATGATGGAATCAAGGTTTCTATTCCCAACGATTAGCAGCCATACCAATACTGCAAACATCTTGAAGTAGAGTTTCATAATTATAACTATTACCCAAGTTATGAATTCATCACAAAGAAGAGCAAAGCCATCATTTCTCATCCATCTCTATTTAATTATATATAGATCCTAGTGATATATCATCCACTTCAATTGATCCATTTCCTATAGCTCTGGCCAAACAAGTTAATATTAGAGATGAAGTCATTTCCATGTACCATTTAAAGGATGTCTTCTATATTGTAAAATTACCAAAATCCTATAAAACATTTGCTAAACCTAAAACATCCTAGATTCCTAACAAACTTGATCAGATTTGGCAACCAAAACCTCCTATGGTTTTTATACCTACAATTTCACCAAAGAAATATTAAGAGGATTTTACTGAGGGAGATTGGTTATATTCTAAGGGCTTTGTAGATTATTTTCAAAATCCAAATTATCCTATCCCTAACAGGATAATGGATAATCTTGACTATGTAGGGAAAGGCCTTGGCCCACAAGTGAAAAGAATTTTAGAACCCTTATTATATGGAGTTTTTAATTGGAATCATGGTCTTAGATTTAAACCACTAGAGGATGACCTCATAACATTTGGTAGTGACTTTTTAAAAGTGACTAGTAAAAAGACTCTTAACAGTGACACAACATCCCATTATAGCCTTTTCAATGAGCTTGCTAATTCAAATTTATTTGATTTAAATGGCATAATAACCATAACACCTATTGGAGCTTCCCATCCTAAATCAAAAATCTATCCTATTGGATTTTCCCATCCTAAATAAAATATTTGTCTTATTGGTTCTTCCCTTCTTGAAGTAGGACATTATATCCTTACCATTGGTGCTTTCCATCCTAAATTAAACCCTCACTATAACCTATGCCTTTGCCATCTTGAACTTATATATTAGGATCAAAAAAATTTGTTCATATGCTTTGATGAGTTTCAAAATGAAGAATCAATTATAGAATACATAGGCCTACAAGATGCATTCCCCATTGGTGATCATAAGCAGGGTTTTGATTTTTCATTAAATTCTTCTACCTATTTTGGAGAGTAAGCAACATTTATTGTAATAATAAAGAATAAACATCAATGTCTTTAGGTGAAAACCTCTTTGAGTAACTTATTGATTAAGGAAAAAAGTAAAGAAAAATACAAGCCTTTGAGTGAAAACCTATTTGAGGCACTCCCAAGAAAGAAAGTTTTCTCATCCCCTCAAGATGTGGAAAACCCATCTAACCCAAGTTCCATAGCTAGTACAAGCATCTCTTCAGAACAACATCAAATATTTGATCATCTTGCTATCGAGTTTCTAGAGGTCTTTGCCAATTGGCCTTTACCTGAGAAGGTAGATTCTAATTTTTCATATTATCCATATCTTTGGGAAGAACAACAAGAAGATACATCAAAAGAAGATGATCATGACCATACATTGCCTACAATTCTAAAATATGGATCTACACTCCTTATAGAGGGTACAACAAAAGTAAATTTGGGAACCCATAAGGATCCCAAAAATTTTATCTTGGAACTTCCCTTACTGAAGTGGAGCATGAACATATTATATCCATTCTTAAGGATTATATAGACATATTTTCATGGGCATATTCTAAAATCCTAGGCTTGAATCTAGATTTAGTTGTACATCATCTTATTGTTCACCCTGATGCTAAACTAGTCAAGCAAAAGTTGAGAAAGATGTATCCACACATCGCCCTTTAAGTGAAGGTCAAGTTAGAAAAGTTGTTAGGAGCAAATTTTATCAAACCACTGGACTACTCTGAATGGATTTCTAACATAGTGCCAATAAGTCAAAAGACCCCAAGCATACATGTTTGTACTAATTTATGTGATATCAACAAAATATGCTCCAAAGATGATTTTTCTCTACCCAAAATTGACATGATTATCAACTCAACTACTCGATACGAGATGATATCCTTAATGGATGGATTTTTTTATTATAATCAGATCAAGATAGCCCCTAAAGATTAGCATAAGACCACATTCACCACTTTATGGGGGACATTCTATTACCAATTCATGACATTTGGTTTGAAAAATGTTGGAGCTACATATCAGCATGTAATGACTATCATCTTTGATGACATGATGCATGACATTATCGAGGACTATGTTAATGATATACTAGAAAAATCAAGAATAAGAGTTGGACACCCTAACATTCTATGAAGAATATTTGAGAGGCTTAGTGCATATAAAGTCCACTTAAATCTTAAGAAATATGTCTTTAGAGTCACATTAGGAAAATTGATAGGGTTCATTGTATCACAATGAGAGATTGAATTCAATCATGTAAAGTTTAACGTTATTATGGAAATGCCTCCACCAAATAATCTTAAGCAGTTATGAGGTTTACAAGGAAAGATCTAGTTTATATGCAAGTTCATTTGTCAATTGGTAGACAAGTGCCACCCATTTACCCATATCTTAAGGAAAAGGGTAACATTTTAGTGGTATGAAGATTATCAGATAGCATTTTCAAAGCTTAAAATATACTTATCCAATAAACCAATCTTATGACCTCTAACATAAAGAAATTTGTTGCTTCATTATATATCAGCCATGAAACATGCACTGGGGGCACTCTTGGCTCAGCATGATGATCATGGTAAGGAATACATGATTTATTATTTAAGTTACACATTGGTATGCTATGAACATAATTATATGTCTATTGAGAAGGCATGTTTAGCTATGGTGTTTTCCACTTAGAATTTGTGACATTATATTCTAAATAACAAAACCATTGTTATCACCAAGGTATATCCTCTCAATTTCCTTCTATCTAAATAGCTCTTCAAGGATGCATGGCTAAATGGATTATGTTTCTTAATGAGTTTGATATTGAATACCAAAATCAGAAGGCAATCAAAGGCCAAGTTCTTATAGATCAACTTTTAGAAGATCCTATTATGGCCACTCAACCCCTCAACTTTAATCTTCCAGATGATTCTATCATGATGATAGAACAAGCATCATAAGAACCTGAAGAATGGACATTCTATTTTGATGGAATCTTCATATCTCAAGGATCTAGATTTGGCATATTTTTAATCATGCCACAGGTAGATTTGATCCCCAGAGCATTCCATATACAATTTTAGTGTAAAAACAATATGGCTAAATATGAGGCATTGGTTATAGGGCTCCATCTTGCCATACAATGGGATATTCAAAGCTTAAAGGTCTATGGAGATTCACAGCTTATCATAAATCAGACAATTAATTAGTATCAAACAAGAGATGATAATCTTGTGCCTTAAAATAAAATTGTTGATAACCTAAAAAAAATTAAATCTCTGTAGTTTGAGCAAGTTATACAAGTCAACAATAGATCTATTGATGTCATTGAAAAAATTGATTCCATGATTCAAATGCATGACAATGCTAAAAATTATCAGTTCCTAATCAAAAGTCTTTTTAACTGGCACATATTCTATCAGATTCAAAGAGGATATACACCATTGTTGATCCTGATCTCTCACCTGAGTTACCATGGTATTAAGATTTTTACAACTATTTCCATAGCCATGTATTTCCTAACAACCTTACCAACAACCAACAAAAACTATTCCTTCATCATTTAACATGTTATATCCTCCTTAGAAACATGCTTTATCGTAAAGGCTATGATGGAATTCTTCTTCGTTGTTTATCTTTAGGAGAATCCAAGTTGGCACTAAAGGAGGTTCATGAAGGAATGTGTGGGGCCCATACCAATGGTGTAGTCCTAGTAAATAAACTTCTTAGAATAGGCTATTATTGGCCTCAAATGGAGATAGAAGCTTATAAGTATGTAAAGAAGTGTGTTCCTTATCAACAACATGGTAACTTGAGACATGCACCTTCCTTACCATTGCATCCAATTATAATACCATGACCATTCTCAACATGGGGTCTTGATCTTATTGGAAAACTTAACCCAACATCTTTAGATGGCCATAAGCACATTTTGACTACAACCGAGTGCTTTACCAAGTGGATTGAGGCCATTCCTCTCACTTATGTTACTAGGAAACAAATAGCCAAATTCATTCATTACCATATCATCTATCGATATGGCATCCTAGCCCATATTATATGCAATAATGGTGGATCTTTTGTGAACCAAGATGTGAAATATTTTTATGCAAAATTCAAGATCAAGCACAATAAATCCACTCCATATAACCCACAAGGTAATAGACAAGTTGAGGCATCAAATAAAACCATTCTAGCCATCTTTAAAAAGATTGTCAATGATGCTAGCCATAATTGACACTTACAACTTTTTCCTACCTTCTAGGCTTATAAAACCAATCATCGCACCCCAACTAGAGCCATTCTATACACCCTTTTTTTTGGCAATAAGGCTATCATCCCAGTCAATATTGAGATCCCATCATTAAGAATATCACTGGAGCACATTGAATATGATGAAGACTATAGAGCTTCACAATTGCAAGAACTAAAACTTTTAGATGGTAAGCATTTGGCTGCCCTAGAAAACTTGTAGCCTATCAGAATAGATTGCAGAGAAGCTAAAATAAATGCATTATCCCTTGATAATTTGAGATTGGTTACTTAGTTTTGAAATAGAACCAAAAAAACATGAATGTTAAATCCCAAAAAAAAGGGCAAGTTTTAGCCTAATTGGTTAGGACCGTATATTGTCATAGAAAACTATGGATCAAGAGCATACCAACTGGCTAAACCTAATGGTGAAGAAATTTCAGAGCCCATGAACATCATACACCTTATGAGGTTCTATGCATGAATAGCCTTGAACCATTTTCTATAAGACCCTTGACTTGGGGGTAACTTGTGCGATCGTAATTTTATCCCACCCTTTTATCTTACTATGAACACATTTTATACTACCCTGGTCCACTTTTCATGATTTCTAATAGTAAAGGATTTTGAACCCTTTACATTTGAACACATTCTTCATCTCATTCTATATTTCTCTCTTTGAGAAGCATATTCTTTGTTATGTCTAAGGCATGTTATAATTTGAACACTTTTTTTCCCTTGACCAATTATGATCTTGATTATGTCTCATGAACATTATGAACATATTCAACAATAATTCTATAGATCAATTCCACTAGGACCATCTGATGCAATTTTAGATAAGTATTTTTGGTTCTTTCTTGTTTTATCAAAAACCTCACTCTCACTTATTTATGAGCATGGTTCGTTATATTTGGCTTAGTTATCTTATTAGAACCTCTACTCTCAGGACGTGCATTTACTCAACTAGATGGTCCCACCTTGTGCATATTTTATTCTAAAAACACCAAAAATAATAGAAATACTTTTAAAATACCAAAAACATTAAAACATGATTCACAAAAGAATAAAAATATTGTCTCATACTTCTATACATTTATACATTCCTGTTCAACTATCCCATGCTCTCACCATTTTGTGAGCAATTATTAATTTGGAATGCTCTCACCATTTTGTAAGCAACTATTAATTTTGAATGCTCTCACCATTTTGTGAGCAACTATCAAGTTTGAACACTCTTACCATTTTGTGAGCAACTATTAATTTTGAATGTTATCACCATTTTATGAAAAACTATTAAGTTTGAATGCTCTTTCCATTTTACAAGCACAAAAACACCAGTTCATTTCATCTTATCCTATGCACTTACCATTTTTCAAGATCAGTATTTCTCATCTCATCAACTTCTTATTTACCCAACCATTCTCATTTGTTTGTCATATCTTCCATTTATTATATAACATTAATCATGTTGGTTTGATCATTTTTATTCTATCCCATTTCCTAGGAGAACTACATTTGGCCTGAAGTTCATGTTGGAACATGCATCCATGGAACTATGTAAGTAGCATCCACTTGTCTTATACATCTGGAGTCAGCTCAACCAACCCCTTCCTTCTCTTCTTTTCCCCCATTTCTTATATCATTGTTCCTCTTTAATTAGGGAAAAATTATCATGTCATTATTCTTTGTTATGATGTGGTGGAAAGTAAAACCTCTACCACACATGCATGAACATTTGTCTTTAAACTGCACTAACTTGGTTTTTGTGTGTGTGTGTGTGTGTTTATTTGATTTTTCTTGGTGTTTTTTTGTGTTTTCTTGGTGTTTTGTTTTGTTTTCACACCTCTCCTTTTATTTCTTCTCCTTTTATCTTTTTATTACTTCTTGTCTCTTCTTGGTCTTATTTTTTTGTTTGATTTTGCTTTTCTCTTTTGTGTTCAAGAATGCGTTGACGATCCACATGGCTCTTGATTATTCATATCTTGGTCTCATGTCATTAATAAATTCTTGCCTTTTGTATTTAAACATTTTTTTCCTACTTAAGATTATTTATTGATTTCAAGGGAGGTTCATTTATGTTTTTCCTTATATTTGCTTTTTTGTTTAAATGTAAATCATTGTAACTCTAATTTTGGTCTTTGTTTTACCATTATCCTTAGTTATAGATATTCACATTTGAATTGGCTCAGTGCAATTGGAATCTTATGTCATTTCAATTTATTTATACTTATGATGCCTAATCTATTTTTCTATATCAAGCACTTTGTGCTCAGGTTTCCAAGTCTTAAATGTCAACATCAGCTCCAATGAATGATTCTCAAGAACACTTTGTAAAACCTAGGCTCATGATATAGAATTAGGCTTGTAGGTAGCATGCATTTTATGCTTATTTATCTATGCTTGGATGTGCATCTCTTTGCATACATTGTGAGTCTAATCAATTCTTGGTCATTTTTCATCATCCCCAATTCCATTCTCTCCCAAACTTAAGTGAACTACATTGGCCTAAAGTTTATGTTGGAACATGAGTCCATAGAACTATGTAGACAGAACTAAATTTCTATTAAGGTCAACCTAGTTATCTTCATTCTTATTTTCATCTCTCTCATCACATTGTGTATTCTCATATGCTTAGTTTTATATGGCTTTCTAAGCTATTACACCATCGCATGTTTGTTTGTGCCTGCTCACTTTAACCTATATTTTTTGTTATATCCTTGAGCTATTTTGCTTGCCAATTGCCCATGATAGGGCCCAACATTTTGAACCACATCTAAATCAAATTATCTCTACAGGGGAAAAATCATTCTTTATTGTTTATCAATGATCAAGATTCACCCTACAGGGGAACAACTATTATATCATGATCAAACCTACTCTACTAGAGTACTTATTATATTCTCTTTAGAGACCCCATTCTAGTGGTTCTTCCCTTCCTAAAGTAGAACTTTCTCCTTTTTCATCTAATTCCAAGATCTCCACATTAAATCCCACCAATGCAATATTTTAGTGTATAACTTATCTTAGGATTGATCAATGTTGTAAGTTCATAGCTTTTACTCTCAAATTAAGTACATTTATAGTGTCTCCCTTAAATTTATGGATTGTATCTTTCCCATTCCCCCCATCTCTGGGGCTTATTATACTTCTAATTATATTTTTATCATTGATGGTAATCACGTGTGCAAACATTATCTCATATGGATGTGATCTATTCCATGGGTTAATCTCTCACTTTCTCTCTCTTTTCAAGAGTTTGTCCTTCTATTTCATCCTAATATGTCCTCTCGAGGGGGCATCATGGGTCTGTTCTAATTTCTTCTTGATAACTCTTTTCTTTGAAAAGATGTTGCTTCACTTGAATGTCTCACTATGCCTTCTCAAATAGGGGTAAAATGTAGACATCCAATTCCTAACACCATTTGTGTTGAAATTGTCAGTCTTACTCAAATTGCACTCAAATGCACATTTTAGGTCAAAATCCATAAAACACCCTAAATAGTTCAAACTTGTCACTTACAAGTGCCAGTTTAGGTCAAATTATCCCCAAATAGGACAATGCATTTTATGGGCTAGCTAACTTTGATCAAATCATTTTGATTCAAAATGACCATTTCACCATTTAGTGCTCTAGATCACTCTTTTCTTCTAATTCATTGGTACACATCACATACCTTTGTTATTTTTTGTTGGCAACATCCTAAATGGGAATATGGTTCCAACACATCTAACATCACCTTCTAATTCTTTTTTAGTCAAATTACAACTCAGTAATATGACTTTCTGACCATTTTGATTAATTAAGGACCAATTTTTAAATAATTACACAAATGTTGATTATCCTTATTTAAGGATAATTAATCCAAATCAAGAGCTTAAGTGGATTTTCCATGAGAGTTGTTGAAAATTGATTCATATTATCTACATCACCTAGTGACATCATTTATGGGTGGCATCCATCAAGCCATAAGTGCATAAAATATTAGGATTATGGGTCACCCATGCCTAGTTAATGCCTCTCATGCCTCTTCAATGCCCCTTCTTCCAAGGTCATGATGAAGATAATTATAGATTTAATTCTAAATATTAGGATTATCCTCAACCACACATCTTTATCTCAAGATGGATGGTCATGTTAATCCTGACCAATCTCAAAAATCTATAAATAGTGAGGCCATGAACATTATTTCTAAGCTATTTTTGGTGCAAGGTTATTATGATCAAATATCTTCAAAGCTTGAATATGGCAAAGTTATAATGCTAAATTATTTCCACAAAGCTTCAATGATAGGCTAGTTTAGTGGTTTATAATCAAGATCCTAGGTTTTAAGGAGTGTTTTTGAGGCATTGAAGGAGATTACCACCATTGTTTACAAAGACAAGGATGCTTGATCAAGGGAGAACATGTTTTTGAGACACATGGGTATGGTGAATCCATTTGGGAAGGTAATATGGTATTTGTTTCTTTCATTTGTTTCTTGTTATCCTTTGTAATTTCCATAAGAATAGATAGGCTTGGTTAGTTAGTTCTTTATGCATGTTTCATTGTTTATGGACTAATGCTTGAATAAATTGCTTTATAATCCTCTCTACATATACAAAATGGGGCTTATCAAGAAATGAGAAGTTTGAACCAAATGGTTTAGCATGAGTTTGGTAAGAAGGGCCTGAAGAAGGTTGGTTAATTCCCCCATAAATCACATAGGTGTAGAGGAATGATGGACCAAAGGGAATGTTCTCCCCTAAATTTGGACAATAAGTTTGTTGTTTATTAGGGAATCCATATTCTTATAGATTAGGGAAAGTATTGAGAATCAATAATTGATACTTTTTGATTAAAAGCTACTAGAAGGTAGAATTAATAGACTCCTTACATAGTCTTGATATAAAGATCATTGTTATAGTGGATGATTCATGGGATGAGGATGGGGTATCACTTTATAATAGAATTAGGACTTCATTGGGTTGAAAGGTAAGGTTGAAAGTTTTGAAAGGATGAGGGTTAGGTAGGACACTATGTATCTTACCCTCATATTTAAATTTAATGCATCGATGCAGTGCATAGCACATATCCAAGGACATCCCAAGAGAATGTTATACTAAAATTCTCTTTTGATAACATAAAAAGATATAGGTAAAACCCATACACCTACCTAAATATGAAATACTACCATTCCTAATGCAAGAGTAAAAATATCGTTAAAGGCTCATAGAATAGTGGGCAACTAGGCTACCACCATCTCAAGAAGATATAGTTGTTTAAATGCATGAGAAGATATGATGTTTATACTAACACCATTATTTATCATGACTCTTTTAATTTGAGTTTGCTCTATTTGGGCAATGATAAACAATGCAAGATCCTGATCATCTGACTGAAAGGGTGGTATTTATGAATCATGAAATGTAATGGATTAACTTTAATAGTTGGCAAGAAATTGCTGCATAATGCATGATTGATTCAGGGGCTAGTACCATAGTAATGCCCAAGCAGATAGCTGATGCTTTAGGAATTAAGTATGAGCAACTCACTAAAGGAGTCATACAGCTAGATGGCAAAGCAGTACAAACCATAGGGAGAATCAAACAACTCTAATTACAATTATATGTTTGTCCCAATATAATTGTGAATCAGGATGTAGTAGTGATAGATATACCTCATATTTTTGGCTTATGTTTATCAAGAGACTTTACAGCCAAAATAGGGGGTTATATGTCCCTTGATTGGTCTCATCTCATCTTAAGAACCAAATATGGTTCAAAGATGAAGATATTATCTGAGCCATTGTATAAAGATCATATCACAAATGAACCAACTGCAAAGTTAGAGGCAACCCATGCTATGATAAATAAAGAAAAAAGGGTTTTTGTTGAGGAGCTAGGTAAATGGACTGGTTATAATCAAGAAGAATAAAATGTTCATTTATTAGCTATGATGCAAAGTGATCCATATGGAAATTATGAATCTATTGGTCTAGGCACTTACGTTATACGTGATAAAGATCATAGACTCCCCAATGTTCTAGAAGAAGAAAAGTCAGAAGACACCTCTTCTGAATTTCAGATTCCTAGTGAGAAATCACAAGCATATATCTTGACCTCTAATGAAGAAGAAATAATTTCTGATTTTCTTCTTACTTTCCAAGATAATGTGGAAGATCATGAATATTTCTTGGACCATGATTTAAATGATTTGTTTGAAATTATTGGGTCAGGTTATACCATTTTTCAAGATAGCTTTGAACTGGTTGTAAATGAATAGAGCAGTATTGAGCCTCAATTACATATACAAGATTATTGCATTCTTTCAAAATTATCCTTTCAAGAGGTTGGTAATTTTGAATTCATAAAAGAGGATAGTTATGCAATAGAGCTAGAGTTTGAAGTAGAAGAAGTTAAGTCAATAAATGATATATGTCAAAGGGCTTATGTTGATAAGCAAACAGTCATGGATTTCTTGGTAAGACATATCAATATCAAGAGCCGATATTTGACAAGCTTCCAAGAACAAGAAGAGTCTATATATATTAGAGGCATGTTTGACTCAAACTCACTTGAATGTAGGAAAATAAATGTGGCATACACAGAAAGCAAGTCATCAAAGCTATATCCAATTCGACCACTTGTATGGAAACACAAGTTGGCTTATCATGAAGGATACTTTACAAATTCTGCCTTTGGTCTAGGAGGGAGATAAAGATGCTTCATTAATGTAGTTAGGTAGTTTTCCCTTTCTATATTGCTTTGTTTTCCTACTTTGTTTTCCCGCTTTTATTTTAAATAAGTGTTCTTCGAACATGTAGTTGACAACTCAAAATTTTCATAATTTTCAAAATTTCTCCAATACATCGAATGTCTCCCAAATCTTTAGAAATCCCCAAGGTACCTTGTGCTACCGCTTGCATAACATGTCTATCTCATTGTTCCATAAAGATTGAGTAGGATCCGCTAACGATTATCTGAGTTTAATGACATTTTAAGACTTGATAGGTCAATAAATACCTCTTAGCAAAGTTTAAAGTTTACAATTTCTCAAACACTCTTACAGCTACATGAAAAATATCCTGCTACTTGCATTTTTTGTGCTTAGTAAACTTGCTTCAGTGAAAGTGTCTCTATTTTGCAAAAGTTCATACAAGTTACCATAGAGAGGATACAAAGATGGAGGGGGCACAATCTTCAAAACAAGGAGCTGGGATGTATGAATCCCTTGATAAGTTTCTTGCAAGTAAATCATATGCTTCAGCTCTTGCACAACCATTGAAGAACTATCCAAGGACCAGGTTTCCTGAAGCTGGTCCATCAAGTGATTTAATGAAAATAAAGGATTATGCAGATGGCATTATGGATCCAATTCTTCAGAGAGCCAGTAGTAAAAATCTTAGAGAAGGAGCACATCAAAGGTGTCTACAAAGGGCTAGAGTAGGGCAATATGAAACATTCACCATGAGGATATGGACCTCACAATTGGCTCAATTCATTTTCCCAGCTGTGCATTCATGTCTCGACCTAGTCAAATTATGTACAGACTTACTCCATGCACCTTTAGGCACCATTCACGAGGCCCATTCATAGTGCAAATCACACTGCAAGCTATCAGGGATATGTTAGCCCTGCATCATGATAGTATAACAACATTTCCAACTATTTCTAAGATGCAAAGAATGTGGGAAAACATCAACTATTTTTGAGTTATAAATGGGTGATGATGATACTACTGTACCCACACTCCCTACACCAAGAGCTCAATTCACACAGTCTAGCCAAGACACATTATCTATGATGGCTCTCATCTTTGGCATGAAAGATGACATGGTAGTGTATGTAGAATAAATGGCTATCCTTTTCAGGCTGAAGACCCTTGACAAAACCCAAGAGTATTGGCTCAACTTTTCTAAACAAATTACTTTCTCGATGGTAAAACAATTGGCCCATTTTAGATCAAAAGGAGTGTTCAAGTATTCCTCCTATTTTTTCCACCTCATGCTTTTTTAGAACTCTAAACTCTTTGCCCAACATATGTATCTTAATATGTATGACCTATATTTTGATCTCTAAAGGACCATTCCTGTGTCTGTATGGACACACATTTTGTCAAAGACTAGTGACCCATACGAGTTCTAGGAATTATTTGTCACTCTTTATTTTTTCCACCTCAATCCCAAACCAAGTATGAATAGATTATTCCCCAGTGTTTCAAATCTTCTTGCTAGTTTCCCAATTCCTTGCAATTTCTATTTTGGATGCCACCATATCATTATAAGAGTCCATGGTTTCTGTGGGGAACCAATATTTCTACCTAAGATCTTGACTCTTAGGTTAGCATTCCTAGAGGTCACCAGGCAGGTATCCATAATTGACAATGAATTTGGCTCGAGAAAGAGAAAGAGAAAAATGTATAATTTACCATGGATGACAAATGGCATGGTTTTGGAAACTAGAAACGTTGAAGTTGTATTTCTCAGAAAGCTAGCCTTTCTAGGTTTCCTTCTAATAGAGGACAAATGGGTTTATGACCCAAATGATTTCATAGCCTCTTGGATAAGAACTAATAGAGTCAAAATTAGGATTACACATGAGGGCTACCCTTTTTGGGAAACCAAGAAAAATCCTAGGGAAGACACTCCTAGATTCTATGTTGAGTTAACAGACTTGTCACTTCCATAGAATAGGCCATGGGAGACATTCTATGTTAAGTAGAGAGATTATGATCCTAAAGTCAAGATGACTTTAAGCTTAAGGAGAGAATTAAATAATAAAGATTGGGATATTGAGAAGATAGAGGCCTATTGGAAGTATAGGCAGGAAATTTGTCAAACAACCCATTCTTTTGGGAATGTAGACATAGATGAAAGATGGGAAGAATTATGGGATGAGTGCCATATCTCCCTTGTATCTAGCCTAGAGATAGGTAATTTTTCAACACCAGGTTTAGAGCAGGAAGCTAGGGTAGGGTCAAGTCAAGAATCACAAGCCTCAGAGAAAACTACTGCTGTAGTAACTATATCAATTTGGCCCCAATCTCTCAGTGCCATAGAAATACAAAAAAGTGTGGTGCCTTCATCATCACAATCTTCCCCATCAACCTCAGTTATAGATATTCCCAGCTCTCCACAACAAGTAGATGTGGAAGGAAAAAGGATGCAATAAGAAGAAGAGACACCCAAGAAATGAAAGAGGGTGCAATTTTAGTTCACTTCAAAAGAGGAGATGGAAACCACACAGTGCCAATTATAGGGTACTATAATTTCTGCTCAAGCAAGTATTACTCCTCTCTCTCCTTCTCAGTATATTTCTTCTCCTATTGGCATGATAACTTCATCTAGCTAGATGACATCCCTTGCCACTTCTACTACTCCCATTTCTCATTTTGACCCATCAGTGCCACCTTAGGTCTTAACATTACCCCATTTCTCTCCCTCTGTTCCCAAGAAACCTTTCCCTTAGATTTCCCATAACGAACAATTAGATATTCAATATGGTCTACCATAGGGACATCCTTTTGTGGGTGGGCACATTGCCTCTCCTTCTACCTTCTAGACACAAGCAGATGTTGCAGGAAGGCAAGGGAAGCCCGAAGAGAGAAGAAGAAGATTAAGGAGAATAAAGCTTTGGATACACCCCATTTGTGGTTACAATTTAACCCCATCCAACAATAATTGACAGTGACTCATTTGTCACAAAATGTAATAAAGCCAATGGAGTAGATGCAGTTGGAAGATTATACGATGAATGTAGTACCCATCGACATGTCATTCTTCAAGCCATAAGACAAAATTGAGCTACTGACTAAATCTACTTCTACAGTTACTAAAGACTACTTGAAAATATCAAGAAGGCTACAGAAGATGGAAACTAAACTAGTGTCATGTCCCCTTTTTTAGTGGACATCATTAGAGTTGATGATTAGCCTATTATGTGACCTTCGTAGGCTGATAAGATGAATAGAGGGTCATGATGGAGCTTGGCTTGGCTTCAATTAGTAGAATTCCTATAGTTGGCTTTCATTCAAGCTCTTTTAGACACATTTGATTGAGCTCTTATTATTTAGGGATATTTGACATGCAATAGAGCACCCTTGTTTTAGTATGGTCATGTGCAGAATCACTCCTTGGTTCACCAGCTTCAGTTAGTTCGAGGATAAAACATATATTGAGGGAGATATTAATATTTGATTTATTTAATTAAATATTAATTATTTGGTCTAATTTTAATTAAGAAACCATAATTCTAATTTAAGAAACCCTAATTAGGGCAAGCACACCTTTTTGAGGGTATAAGGGTTTCTCATGGGAGAGAGTTGGAATTATGTATTATGATTGATTATTGATATTGAAGAATTTTGCTAAGTATTATCAGAGAAGACTAAGCCAAGGGTTCTAGGATTCTAGTTGCATTGGAGAATGTCCACTCTTCAGTGTGTGCAATTCAGAGGCTGTGAGAGATCAGTTGATCTATTGCCAATTTGAAGGATAACTTCATACAGAAGTTATCACAAAAGCTTACAAGTATTTCTTTATTTAGTTCTTGATTTATAAAAATTATACAGATAAAGATCTTCAGATCAGGTATCTAGAATACAGGTCATAGCATATTATCTTACTTCTGTATGGAATCCATATTGATCCATATAATTCTATACCATTCTACCATAGGCCAGACAGTGTTGCAGGGGACACAGGAACCGACATCGGCAACCCAGTGACCGACATCAACCAATTGTAGACCAATGACGGTAGAGTAGTTGACTGATAGTGATTGAAGTCGGTAGTATATCGATCGATGATGGTAGAATAACCAACATCGGTGACTGTGTTGTTGACACAGCAACCTGAGAGCCGCACAGATCCAGGGTTCATTTCTAGTTGCTAGAAAAATCAGGTTTTGAGATGATATTTGTATTACTTTATATGCATGCTAGAGATTCATTACTTTAATAATTCTAAAGAATAATAAGAGCACTGATTAGCTAGTTGATAGATTATACTACTATCTATCTATTTAATTGAATTTATCTTGCAAAATCGTATCTTTATTCATGCAAAATATCAAAAAGCAAAATACAGAGAAATAATTAGAAAAATATCTAGTTTTAGAATTGAAGGGAAACAAGGGATATTACAGTGGTATCAGAGCTAAATTATGCCATCCTATTGGGTAGATTGGACCTTGAATCAGTTACTAAATCATGGGTACTTCCAGTACTTAGAAATAGTGGGACAAGGATATGGAGAAGCTGAAACAAAGTTTGAAGAGGATGAATGAATTAATTTCACTCCCTACAATAGAAGACAAATTAGTACGGTGTATGAAATCCATTTTTAAAGGGTCCACATCATAAAACAAGAAGGAAGAGGAGGTTGACCAGCTTTCTCATGCACTAGAGGATACTCAAAATTCTTTGGTGCGTACTCAGTTGGCTCTCCAAGATTTTGAGAGACATGTGGACGAGCTTTGTCTTGAGGTGAGTGCAGTTTAAGAGTTAGTGCATGTGGCAGGGACCCAGCTTTCTTTTACAGTTAGGTCACATGTTGATGATGATATGAGCATGTCCAACATTCACACTCTAGATTCAGAGAGTGTAGAAGAATCCCAGGATCTGATTATTTCAGATGATGCCTAGGAGAATGCAGTGGATAGTTTTGAGGACTTAGTTTCACTGGTAGTTTCTTTTGATATAGAGGAGTTAGATAGTGATGCTACACTTTTTGATACTCTGTATGCTGATATGAGGTTTGGGGTTGATTTGTAGAGTATGAATGGTAGTACTCCAGAGATCATCAATTTTGAGTCTACTCTTTTAGACCGTGCATCAGAGGAGGATTGTAGGAGATAATCTAGCTAGTGCCATCATGTGTCTAGTCATCTGAGAGTTAGTGAGTGAGACATTGCTATCACTTGCAAGCATTTCGATGCTACTCATTAGTTGTTAGCAATTTATGGATGGGGTTCTCCTACTGGCATTGAGTATGGAGATAGTTATTTATCCTTGACAGAGATCCACTCTTTATGGGAGGCTACCCAAATTTTGAGACATGATTATATGTAGTTGGTAGCTGACAGAGATTATCTTATGGAGTGGGGCAACACAACATATGATGCATTATTGGTCAAGGAAGATAAGGTGAGTGAGCTTACTAAATAGCTTGAGGTGACTTCTAAGATTCTTGAGAGTACGCAGTTGGCTTTCAAGGAGTCATAGTTTCATTTGGCTGAGGTGACCATGGAGTTAGAGAAACTTTAGTGTTTACCAGAGTCTGTACAATCACAGGGTGTGGTATCTGGTGACTCGAGGATATCCATAGTTGAGATCGTAGGAGATGGTGATGATGAGATAGTTTCAACATCAGCCTCTTCATAGTCAGATGAGGATGAGTCTGATGCTTGCATTAAGAGTATGGAGGTGTACTCAGATGTTATTACACTTAGTGTTGGTGGTCTTGGTGGTGAGTACATTCCTGCAGTTGTTGCTAAGGAGCATGTTGTTGGGGCTGACACACATGTTCAAGATTTGGGAGTACCTGGTCCTGATGAGTTTGGGATACCAGTGGAGTTGAGTCTCCAAATTAATTCTTCTCACACAGATGATAGTGTGGTACAGTTGGTTGTGCCACCTTTACAGAGGGATCAATTGTGGTGTGTGGGGGAGTATGTTGATGCTTCTGCATATAATTTTTACTACACTAAATCATTCATGGAGTATTTGCTAGATAGTGTAGGTGTTCATCTGGACTTGCATAAGGTGACAAAAGGTGTTCTCATCCAGGGTACTAGTGCTATTAGCAGATTGGGTGGGGAGATTATAATGATCCTTTCTACTATGCTACCTCACAGGGATTTTGAGGTGGGGCTTGTTGAGTAGATTGCATAGGGTCCTATCCAACCTACATCCACTCAGAGTTAGAGATTGGAGCCATCTGCTAATTCCTAGTTTAGTTATGGTGAGCCAGTAGTGGATTTTGGGGGTTCCTATTAGCATTATATGGTGGGGTATGCTCATTATTCTTCTTTTGATCTAGAGATCAAAGATTTGATTTCACACAGGTGTAGATCATCACCTATTTCTTACCATCCATTATGGAATGGATTGGCACCATCTTTTGTAGATGGAATTGGTAGTTTCAAATTACACAGCTTATAGTATCAGCACACCTAGGATAGTTTATCAGAGATTGGATTTGTTGTTAGTGACTCAGGTACCTATGGTTGTCATATCCATGGTGCAATTAGGTGTGAGTGTTAGTTAGACAGGGACTTGAGTTTTGATAGAGTTGATGTTTTAGTTGGCTTGAGTTCCATAGAGTGGGTTCTTCTACCGGCATCTACAGTTGGTCTTCAAATAATTTTGTCAGTGATGCCAGTTGTTTGGGTGTTGAGTGTAGTTTTTCAATTGCTAATTTTTGTACTGTTAATGCTGATGATTTTTTTTCATAGGGGTTAGTTAGTGACATGAGGGAAATTACACAACCATTTCCTTGGGATCCAGGTGGATCGAGTGGTTTCTTGTTCCATGATTGCTTAGGGACAAGCAATTTTAAGAGGGGTGGATTGTCATGTCCCCTTTTTTAGTGGACATCATCAGAGTTGATGATTAGCCTATTATGCAACCTTTGTAGGCTGATAGGATGAATAGAGGGTCATGATGGAGCTTGGCTTGGCTTTGATTAGCAAAATTCCTATAGTTGGCCTTCATTCATGCTCTTTTGGACATATTTCCCTGAGCAAGTTACACCTGTTACAAGTTACCCAATTACAACAAAAGTTACTGGCTAAATAGAATAACACTATGATCATAACAACCCAATTTCACTCAGAGCAATAGAGAGCAACACAATTGACACTAGAACTAGCTAATAGGCCAAAGAGTATTGGAGTGTTAAGTCTAGTAAAGGAGTTATACGAATCCATATGGAAGAGAATCTCTTTAGAGATTATTCAACTTAGGCCATCTCTCACCTTTCTGCTAAATGCACAAAAATTGTGGAAAAATGTGGAGATTTTAGTTGTAAATACTCTAGCTACAGTCTCTGAGAGAGTAATGGACTCAGAAACATTGCTACATAAGCTGTATGATGCAATGGATGCAACACTATTAGTAACAGGAATCAATGATAGAATGGTCATTGCCAAGCGAGTAAATGAATTCCTTAGTTACAATTCCATAGCCAATAGTTGTAAGGAGCTTATGGATGTCATGAAGGAAGGAATCAATGAAATGAAACAGCATGCTGAATATCTAGTGCAACTAGATTTTCCTTCTCTATTTCCTGATGACAACACTGTGTCAATGGTAGAAGAAATTGAACCTTTGCTGTTAGCCAAATAGAAAGATCAAACAATTTTCTAGAATCTAAGGGATGATTCATCAGTCCCTGAAGTAGAAGCTGTCTTGGTTCCTATTTCCCAACTCAAATTCAAATTAAAGGCTACAATTCAAAATTTTCAACATTTTTCACACAAGGATATTATTAATCTTGATTTAGCCTTTAATGAATTACAGAGTAAGTAAGGGTTATCTGATGAAGAGTGGTCTGCCTACCAGAAATCATTGTTGAAGCTATAATTTTGAATTTTTAATCTAGTGGGACTTGTGGTTTCTTTTTGAGCAGGCTCAAAAGTCCTTGGGGTCACCAATAACTGTAGAGTTATAAATTACTCTACATTTCATCCTACTTTTTTAGCTATGTGCTGCCAAATTTTGTCCTCACATTTGTTAGTCTGAGATGGTGAAGTCATGATACAGAGCATGAGCTCTATTTTCCTTTTGATTCATTTTTGCCTTAGTGTTGAAATCAAGCAGAAGTTAACAAGTATCATCAACCAAGGCATCCTTTCTCAAGTAGAAATTCCAAGTGTTGTCATCTGAGGCACCTTTCATACTTTTTATGAGTTAGTCAGAATGTGCCACATGTCTCATATTGGCTCAGCAGAATGCGCCAAGTGTCAACATCCATGGTTATATATCGACACCCATGTTTTATCTCTTTGTAGTGGAAGGTTTCAAAAAGCTAAGTATCAAGATCAGGTAGAAAATGCTAAGTGGCAATAGCAAAAGGTCTCAGTGTTGCTTTTCTAAAAAGTGATGAAAGTTGCCACATATCCTAGCTGAAGAGAGTGGAAGTCACCATGTGTCGACATCTAAAATATGTTTAGTTCAATGCCTTGGTTCAATATTTTTAGTTCAATTCCTCGGTTCATGTATAAATAACATGTAGTGTTGAACCATTGAACCATTCTTGGCTCAATTGATTGGTTTAACAGCTTAGTATAATCAGGTAGCTCAAAGGAGCATCCCAAGAAACTAAAAGGGTCAAGTGCCCTTTTGAAAGGTAGTAATACTCAACCAAACCATTCAAGCAGAGGCTACCAAGTGTCATCTACTGAGCCCTTTCTACTCCATTCCCAGAAGTAGTAAAAGACACCACGTATCTTCCCAAAAGCAGCAGAAGATGCCATGTATCTTCCCAAAAGTAACAAAAGCCACCACTTATCACCATTCAAAATATCTTCTTCATGTTTCATTACTAAATAAAGACTATGGTGGGTTCCAAGTTTTATTTCTAAAAGTCTACAAAAGCTTCCAAGTGTCACCATCCATAAGAGCCTAACATGTGTCCCAAACATTTACACAGTATAGCTAAAGAGTAACAGAGATTGCCACGTGTCTTAAGTTGAAGCAAGTAGAGATTGCCACCTATCCTTATGCCCCTTTTCAAAGTTTCTCAGGTAATATATGTAGTGAGTCTTATTTCTATTAAGCTATTAAAGTTTTGAGAAAGTAGATTGCGACAAGTGTCAAAGGTAGAACACTCCTGAGCAAAGACACAAAAGAGTATAAGTTATGCAAAAAGTGCCATGTGTCTTTGATAGTTGTTGCAGAACATGACAAGTGTCATCCTCTGGTGTTTGTTAAAGTAATAAGAAGAAATTAGCTAAGTGTCATCTAACATTCAAGAAAAGGGAGCGTCTTGCAATCTGTTTCAACCAATGAACTGCCAGAAGATGAAGCATTTTAGAATCTATAAAATATCTTCTATTAGACACTTTCAATTAGGGGGAGATTTCATTTGGGATGTTAGATTGGGAACAAGCATACAATCTAGAGTGGATCTGAGGCTATAAATAAGGGTGCAAGGATCACCAAGAAGGAAGATCATTTTTATCAAAGAGAATTTTTAAAAGAGAATTATTGTAAAGAGTCTAGACTTTCTAAAGTTGTGACTAAGTAATATCATTTGCTTTTGTCTCATTTTCTTGAGTTGAAAGGTTTATATAACTGTACATGTTTTTATGCCTTTTATATGACTGGAATATTTAAATAATAAGATTAAACCCTATGCCTTTGTTGATATTATCTGTGTCATTTGTAAAAGTAGACTAGGCTATAGACTTTCGAGAGCTGTGATTAGGAATGTCATTTGCTTTTGTCTCATTTTCTTGAGTTGGAAGGTTTACATAACTATACATATTTTTGCACCTCTTATGTGACTGGAATATTCAAATAAGAAGATTGAACCCTATGCCTTTGTTGACATTTTCTGTATCACTACAAAAGTATTCTATGTTATGAGCCTCTGTTTCTATTGTTTCCATCTTTTACATTGATCATGCACTTGTTTTCTCTTAAATGTAAATGAATCATACATATAGTCTCACTATGCTTAGGATTAGGGTCGAATTACATTCAGGCACATCGCCATAGATTAGATTTCTTTTTTTGCATTTGTGTTTTTGATTTAAATTCCTATCCCTTTTCCCAGTATCTACTTAATTTAAAGAAGAACCAACTTCTCTAAAATCTAGAGGTTGTTTCAAGATGTAAGTCCCATATCTTGAAACTTCCCATTGTTGTTGATTAGAATCAAGCACAATTTTAAATCATCAACAGGTCTTTAGTCCCATCATCCTTAATATTTGGAGACATGTTACAAATATCAATAGATGTGATGAAGGGAGATAAAGGATAAATTTGGATGTTTTGAAGCATTTTTTTATTCATCATTTTTTGAAGAATAATGTTTCTAGATGCATCTCTAAGAGGTGGAGGAATAAAATTTAGGTTGGCTTGAGGATTTAAAATTGGAGGTTGATTAGCCACATTGATCAAATGACATTGTAGTTGTATAATTTGAGAGGTGTTAGAGATTTTCATTATGTTCATTTATAGTATGACTTGTGCAAGAAGTTGAGTCATATCAACTAATAGGTTGGTGTTTGTAGGAGAACTCCCTAAATTTATATTAGGGGGAGGGTTAGTGAGAGGTGGATTTCTAGTGGGATTGTTGGATATAATTGTGTTAATTATACCCACCTTAAGCTAGAAAACTTGGAGATGATAATTATCTTTATAGGTAGAGAAAGAATAATATCCACCTACTTCATATTGAGGTGTGATTTGAACCATGTTGTAATACACATATGGGGGGAGAGGTAATCCAAGAGTGAGGGTTATCTTAGGAGGTAAAGAGAGGGAGAAAGGAATATCCTATATAGTGTCCAAATGGATTCAAGTTGTCCAAAAATATTCTAATAGGGTACCTAATGATGACTTCATAAAATAAATGAAATTTAAAGGAAGGAGAAATAAAGAACTGTATCATCCATGTAGGAAACTAGGTTCAATAATAGAGTTGACTAGGTCAACTTAATAGTGTTGAACATGGATGTAAAGATATAAAGTCAATTGGATCAACCTAGTAGGAAAATTATGGTTGAGAAACTAAGGAAAATAGGTTACAAAGTTCATTAGATCAACCTAGTACTAAAAATAATGGTTGAAAAATATATAAGGTTGACTAGGTCAACCTAATACAGTCAACAAGAAGTTGAATAAGATATAGGGTCAATTGGGTAGACCTAGTAATCAAAATAGGGAGGAAGAAAAGGTATAATTTTGACTGGGTTGACCTAATACAAGTAACATAGATAACAAATAGTCTATAAAAGATTGTGTTGAGTAGAATGACTATGTATAAAAAGTAGGAAAAAAAATTGCAAATGATTTGAAAGAAATAGCTAAGATGAAACACACGGTCAATTAAATTAATGAGGATGATTCAATTAAGGTACATAGCATAAAACCTTGAACCAACATTGGCCAATGCAATTTTTTCAATATAACACACAATGATCAAAGATAAAGTAGTCAACTAAAATGTAAATGCTAAATAAGTGGTTACCTAAGTGTTATTATATTATTATAAAGTTTGATTAATGTTAAAGAGAATTTGGTTATAAGTAGGGAACTTGAAATCAATCTAGAGCCAGTTTTAGGATGCTTAGGCTAAAAGGGATTTATTTTGGAAATGGTTCTTGGCTTAGTATCAAGACCTACCCCCTCACTTCATAATCCCATAGTGATAAGGGTATCGGGTGCTTTGCCAATATATATCATTAATCACATGTTTATACTTGGTCAAAAAACCAAGTCATCTTCCCCCTTGGTCATGAAATACAAGTAGGTAAGCCTAAAAATGTTAGCATTGAATGCATTTTGAATGTTAATTGATTTGATAGTGTGTGAAATAAATATCAAAATAGTGAAACTAAATTATAATTTGAAAACCACCTAATTAGACTATGTGAGTTAATCTAAGCATGCAAATGAATGAAAGTGAAAGTGCAAGCTAATCACTAGCATGTAATTGTTAATTCCCAAAAGATAAGCATGGTACAAATTTGGATCAAACAATACTATATGTAAATAATATAGAATGGGGTTGATAGTGTCAATAATGTATGAAAAAAACAAGGGTCTTAAATAACTAAATTAATAGTGTCAACTTAGTCTTTTAGATAGAATATAATCTACAAAATTATGTTGACAGGGTCAACCTAGTTTCTTGTAGAGGTATAGTTTTAAAGATTGAAAACTTGCATAAAATAGAACTAAAATGAATAATTGAATTAAAAGAGAGATAAATAAAGGAACCTTGGTGGATTTGAAGATTCTTATAATTCCAAAATATTTTTTTATCTACTTGAAATTTATACCAACTAAGTTAATTGGGTTGACCTATTTTTGTGAAGCCATGTTGTTGAAGCCTATAAAGATAACTATGTTTATAGGGTTGACCTAGTTGATTTTCTAAATGTTGACTATAAAACTATGTTGATAGGATCGACCTAGTTTTTTTTTTGAAAGATGACTATAAGACTAAGTCTATAGGATCAACTTAGTTTGTTTTATATAAGTGAATGAAAATAATGTGTTAACTTATTCGATCCAATAACCTATTTTGATGAAGAACTACATATAAGGAATGGAGTCATATCAATATGACTGTGTGTTAAACCTACACATAGAAGTTAGAACTATACCATCATAGTTGACCTAGTATTGTAAATAAAGAATGATAACAAATGATATAATTTGAAAAACATAAAAGAAAAACCTAAAAGGGTTAGATTCACATTGGGTTTACCAAAATGTATGCAATCAAAAATATAAGAGATCTATAAATCAATCCTAACTCCAAGAAGATAGATCATACTTATACTTCCAATTAGGGATACATTAGATAATTAGGAACATAACCAAGATGGGATTCATTAGACCTAATTAGAGGATATATTATCACAATAACTTCACTAGGAAAGATTCCAAATCCTCCAGTCTAAGAAAAATCATGAAACAACCCTAAGGGGCTTTTAAATTTTAATATTCACTATGTTAATAAATTAAATTAGAATCCTAATCTAATGCTCACCAAAGCTTGTGGTATAAAATGGGTTAGTAAAAATAAAATTAAACATGCATAATAGAATCATATTTAAGCTATGTATAGGTAAGACCTTAATTCATGGAGAGATGGAGTAATATTAATCAAAATCCATTACTTATTCTACTTTTATCTAATAAAGAGAAGAACATAGTTAGAGATACTTGAATTAATGAACCTATCAAGACGCAATCTCTCCCTTGGCCAAATGTGATTTTCAAGAGGTTTTTGTGTTTTTTAAGGATCGCTAATAGATGCTTAATCATCCAATACTTATTCATAATACTAGATATTCCAAGTAGAAACCCTAACTAAGACTCCTCAAGTATAATGGAAGAAGAGTAGATTGTAAAGAAACACAAATGAATAATAACTCACATACTCTTATATCTCTAATAATGACCAAAATGAATTTTTATATATAGTAATATCCAACCCTACAAAAATTTTGGTTGACAGGGTCAGCCCAATCAACCTAGTAGTCTTTTGACGACGCTGAAAATGAAATAACTCAACACTATGGGCTAATGACAAAACAATATAAGTTAGACCCAATCAACATTGTATTAAATTTGATGATAGTGGATTAAGTCTAGGGAAAGGATAGATGAATTTGGTAAATGACTAGATAAGGGAGAAAATGGGAGACTAAGCTTGGGTAAATGGTTTTTACGAGACAAGTATGTGGATATCAAGTGGTAAAAGGGACAACAATCTTGTGAATCACTAATGGTCTATCCACCCATTTCCTAGTGCACCACTTAAGGAATGTACTCATAGAGATTAAGACTTGGAATATTATTGCAAGATAAAAAGCATCTGTATCTAATAAAGTTTTAAAATATTATGTGTATACAGATGACATCTTCATTTTTTTAGGATTCTTCTACCTTTGGGTGATAAGGGATGTGTGTTGATGGATATAGTGCATGGATCCATTTTGATTTCCTCTTTATCATAGTTTGGTGAACCCCTAAAACATACTAAAGAGATGGTGTTGGATGCACAAACACTTTAGGAGAAGCATGTTACCTAAGAAAAACCACAACAAGCTATCAATTACTAAAGAAGAAAGGAAGCGAAGAAGAAACCAAAAGAGGAAGCCAAATAAAAGGATTAGGAGAAAAAATAGCCTCTATAGACTGAGATGATCCTCCAAGTAGTGGATCCAAAACCCATGGTTGAGTTTCTCATTACATTCAGGGAATTATACAATTCAGATGTTGTTTTTGAGTGGGCAAAGATCTAGGATATTGAGGATATCAAATACAAGCTTACCATAGAGGTGACACCTACACTACCAAAATATTTGGCTCAATACACTTAAGAGACCACACAATATGGAGATGAAAAACCCATATAATCTATGCCTCTCCCTCTATTTCCTCTACCAATAGCTATATAGCCTACAACTATGCCCATGTTGCATAAAGATCCCCCCACTCTTCCACAACAAGTTATAGCTACACAGACTGATACTCCATAACCACCATCTATGACTCCACATTCCACCTTATATATTTCTCATCCATCCTAACCCTAGGTCAGGCCCTTCCATAACTATAGTTTATTATGATAGCTCAGTTCCAAAATTTAGCCCTCCTAAATGTTCCTTCTACTCCCCTATATCACACCATATTTTCATTTCCCCTCACTCTATTGTAATACCTTACCATCATGACCCCCACCATTTCCTCCACTATGAATCTACCCACCATATAAGCATCTCTCAAATTTTTAAGCTTTCCTTGGTTAGGTAGTTAGAAGATGATTCTATTTTTTAAGAGTTCATTATTTAGACTGGTGTTTTAGTTTAGAATAGAGTGCCCCAATTTTAGTATAAATTTGACCTATAGAGTGTGTTAAGTAACACTATTAATTTTATTAAAGACTCCTACCCCACCATTTAATCTTAAATTATGGTCCCTAATTTTATTATAGATCCATGAAACTTCCAAAGATGGTAGCCCAATTTATACAAGATTGGGTGAGCATCCAACATATCAACTATCTTAAATTGTAGGGTTTGGCTATAAAGGAGGAGTTAAATGAGTTATGTGAACTCTTATATCTCTATCAATTTGACCTTACTATTGTGATCATCCAAGCCATGACTATGGCCCATGGGTTGATTGATTATAAATATCAAGTGGATGTAGTATGTTCACTATGGATGTAGTGATTGTTATGCTCTCATGGAATGGTGTGGATCAAATTTTTTATATTCCCATATTAATTTTATGGATATACTATGTAATGTTTAGAAATATTTTATTGATTGGTATAATTACAAGATAAACATGGCTAAATTTGATAGTACCATCATGCCACTCATTGATGTCCCTGCACTCATTCCTCCCAGTAAACTCTAGAAATGGATACACCAAGTGAAGATTGTTGGTTCAAGTTATTCATAGAGTGATCCATCCACTTTAAAACCACTATCTACATTAGTTCCTCCATTGATTCCTCCTCAATTCAACTAAGGTTTTTTGCATTGTGGAATTTTACAATTTTGCTAATCAGACTTTTTTTGATAGGACCACAAAAACCCACATGGATAGTTTATTTAAAACTCAAAAGGGTGATACATTATCTTTATACTTATTTAAAAACACATGAGGATATATAAGTAGTGCATAAGGGGTGAAAACTAGTATTTGATACCTTAAGTGATCTATGATTTCTATGTTCTACCTACTTTTTATTTTGTGGACTCCTACTTTGCAGTCTTGTGTTAGGATGAGACAAATGTTTGAGTATGAGAAAGTGTTAGCCACATAATGTGTAAACTAACTAATTACATCTATGAATGTGCCATGTAGATAAATTTTAGGGGTTTTTTCTAATTAGCATTTATCTTACATGATTGTTGTGAAGTTATTCTATTTTTAGCTTAAATTGGGTATATGGAATATTTAGCAATAGAATATAGGTTGACATACCTAGATGCCAATTATAGAATTCATTGTTATAATAACATAGTTTTCAAGATTATATAATCCTATAAATTATAGTAGAGTGGGTTAGATAGTGTTATATAGTGATGGATAAGTACTGAGTAATATTATATTTAGGCCTTTTTGAGTAAATCATTGGATTTCTAGATTGAAAGTGTAATGAGTTTTCATGATCTAAAGATGTAATTTTAATTAATATTTGATGGTTTATATAATAGTTATATAATTATTATATAAGATATATCTTTTGGGTAATATTATGTGTGTCAATACTATCTTGTATGAATCTAGGTTTGTCTTCTAATTGGTATTATTTTCCCTATTTGAAGTAAGGTAATATTGCATAATAACCTCATGAATTAATAATCTTTGGCTGTAAATGTCTATGAAATACTTCCATTTATTATAAAAATTAGTATATTAATGAATAATCAAAATTTCTTTTCTCTACAAGTTTTTTATGTCATCACATTTGAGTTTACCATGAATTATCTATCAAATTAGATAGTCATAGGATTAATCCTAAATGGATAACCCTCTATGATCCTAGGATAAAATTTTAATACCAAGTAATGATTTTCCTTTCTCAAAAGTTCTCCCTTAAAATTTTAGGAGTTATCCCTATAATTAGCATGTTATGATGAACCTAGGAAACTCTACTAGAAACTCTACTAACATATTTTATCCTAGCTCATTATCACTTTGTTTACAGATTTATTACATGAGCTACCTTTACCAATTTACCTAAACAAGGTAAATTATTTTTAACTGATTACTAATTTATCCTACCTTATTGGGGCAAAATTGATTTTATCCTGATAAATCAGCCTTGTTATGGAATTTTCATTATACCAATGATTATAACCGTCTTTGATAAAATCATTATTTTTCAACCTATCTACCTTACTAGGGTGTTTTCACTATGAAAATGATTGTAAGTACCTTTGGGCAAATGATTATTCTACTCCATCTGCTCTACTATGGTAAATCACTATGCCATTGATTATAACCACATTTAGGACAATCAATATTTCCACCCCCATTACCACTAGACTATGTTATTTTTCTTCTTTTTGAGGACCCATTTGATAATACTATTTTTTGATCGATTCTTTGAGGGGGCATCCAAGTCTCATCCATCAACCTATATGGCATTGTCCAAGGCATTAATGACTTTTTCATTCTTTGAGAAGACATTACTTTTCCTATGTCTTATAATGCCTAATTGTTAACAAACCATGTTGTACCTACTAAATTTGATTGCTTAGATCTCCTTCAAACCTAAACTAACATTGGAATGGTCAGGTTATGGGATACCTATAACTAGACCAAAACTCTATATTGTGAGGTTATCTCATATATATATATATATATATATATATATATATATATATATTGAATTAGTTAGTAAAACCTACTTAATGTTTTAGGGTGAAAAGTGTTAGAAGGATCATTGAAAAGGAAAACCTATGTTATTGATGATGATGCATCTAAATGATGAATGATCCTTTGTAAACCTTGAACTTCGGCACAATAATGAATAAAAATGGAAAATATTTTCAACAATACTTTCATTAAATAATCCTAAAAATGAATATTTCAGATGAAGGTTTGATAGAAGGTCTGCAAATTGAAGGTAGAGGAATGAAGGTCTATAAAGACACTGCATACTAACACTCTTCAACACAATTTCTATTATTTAAAACTTCAAGTGACCTATAGGGGGTTAAAAAACAATAGTATGTGAATTATAAGACCTAAAAAAGGAGATAATATCACACTCATCTACAAAACAATAATGAAAAGGACACACTACAACTATGAATAAGTCTATAACAAGCTTTCTTTATTAACTCCTCATGCAAGTTACAATTTTAGCATAGTTTTTGTATACTAGTCTAAGGGATGCCAAAAAAGAGCCATGAGGCCTGAATATATAGGATAATATAAGAAGATAATCCAAAATTGGTGTAGAGGAGAAGAAAAGACATCAACTTTAATACAACTCCAGTATCAATTTAGTTATCAATAGTTACAAATAGTCTTCAAGAATTCTCCTTATGTTTTTTGCCTTGTAAGAGTATTTGGCATTAGAATGAGGTATTAAATGGAGTTTTTGACTGATTTTAACTCTTATTAGAGAATTTTGTGCCTTATATTAACTAGATGACTCCAACATGATGCCAATTAATGGTGAGTTAACTCCTGATTTGACACTCAAGATGAGTCATGCATGTGATTGGCAGTTGAAGACTAGTAAAGTCATCATAAGGATCAGTTGAGAATGATTTAACACTCAAAGGTTAGTTTTGAATTCTTTGGATTAGTTTTACGTTGTCATAACTCCACATTATCTCTTATCAATAGTCTTTTACACCATACACTTCACTTGATTGAACAAATAGGTCTATTAAGATAATTTGGCCTAGTAGCCTAACTACATATACTTAATGGCCATTTAAACCTACATAAATATTTGAAAAAATATAAATACAATGATTTTTATTCCTTAAACAATCTCCCATATCATGAAATAGGCATTCTTTGATGAGAAACTCATGTCACTTGATCAAACTAGTTGACTATGGTACCTTGTCCTTCATTTCTGTAGATTGGTTGATTTGAATGAGATCCCAAGGTCATTTTTAGGAATATTTATGATCATATGATTTTTTTAGGATGAATAAAAAGATTCAATATTTTCTTATCAATGATTTTAAATTCTTTAAATTACCTTGTGCCTCTCCTTGTGCACTTTTTCTTCTCAAAATCCTATTTTTTATCATGTTCATATAATATCCATATAACAAATTATCATGGACATTAATATATTAGAGTGCGCTTGATGATCTAGGTGGTATTTATGTGACTTAAATAATCTTGGATGCATTATTCTTCAATTCTTTAGAAAAAAAATTGTAATAGGGTTTTGCAAGGGTTTTAGAGTGTTGAGGGTTCTTAATGATGATTCATAAAGTTTGGGCCTTGAATACTTGAAACAATGAAATAAAACATTATTTTATTACTCTCTCTAAATTCACGAAAGTCCTCATGTTTCCATGAAAAATGTTCATACCATGGTGAGCATGTGAATTCACCTCTTAGAGTGGAAAATAGGAATTTTGAGCATGTTTGGTGTTCTAAAGCTAATATGGTCTATCATAATGCATCTCTTATGCCTAAAATTTGGTGTAAAACTCTCTTACATCTATAAAATGATGTTCATGGTGATTTTAAGTGCCATCATGACCTTTAATTATCTATTACTACCCCTTCATGATGACCTTGTCTAGTGATGTCGAAGACAAGTATATGTTTATGCATATTTTCTTTAATATTTTGACTTTATGATGAGTTTAAAGGTTAAAATATATTGTATACAACTGTAGTCGTATAAAGTGTCTAGATTGGTATTTTGAGTGTGGATTACAACACCCCATCCATAGGTCCTTTTTGCATGCTCTTGTGACCCTTCTAGACACCTTTTTGCTCATTGCCAATCATTTAGGACCTTCTGAATAGTCATTCCACCTCATCTAGACAATATTATCTATGTCAATCCTATTCCCCCAAGTCTTGATCCTCTAAGATAGGAATGCCCAATTTGGACTATAGTGACCCATAGAAAAGTGCCCCATTTTTTATGGTCTTATCCATTTTCACTTTGATCGCCAATGGTCATTTTCATCTAGTCCTTATCCTTAATTAGGTTGGACTAACACAAATACATCTGACCCATGATCAATTATTCCCTATAAAATTTCACTCAAAGCTCATTTATAAGGGAAGTGACCAAACTTACCAAGTAATCAAGAATGAAAATAAAGAACCGTGGAAAACATCCTTATTCTTTGCACATAGTCACCCAACATAGTTGTAAACCTACTCAAATCCTCATACCAGTCCCTAGTCACCTCAAACACTATTAATTTGACATTTGCATCTACATCAAACTATTGCACAAAGCAAACTAGGTGGGAGAACTATATATGGATTGATCCCTTTTTAGAGTATTGGTATGTAGGTAGCATGCCCACATAAGGGGTGAGGATTACATGTTTAGTACATCTTCCACACTAACCCCCCTCTTTCTCAAATGAATCAATTATTTTTTAATCAAGTATGATGGATGGTTAGGGATTGAAGACAAAATCATATACATAGTGAGTTTCATCGATGACTAGTACTCATTTTTTTACAATAATTCTCACAAAGGCACAATGTAACTACCCTAAAAGTTTTAGGTCTCTGTGATTAGTTTGGACAACATCAGTATGAATAGATAACACTAGACACCAAAGCATCCATATTTTAGTGTTCATGTCCTTTCACAAAAAATATATATATTCAAGTTTATGACACCTTCCCTATCCTGCATAGCCATTTTCAACCTCTATATCAGTTTTCTCAATCTATTTTCTAGCAAAGTTATATTTCTTCTTATTTATTATTATTTTTAGAAAGGTGAAAAATACAAATAGTTAAATAAATTAGGATTTTGTTTATTGCTATATTCTATACTAATTTATTAATATAGACCATTAACTAAAATAGGAATAAAACTAAATTATTCTCAAATAATTTAAATAATTTGGTGAACTCAACTTACTTCAAACAAAATCTCAAACCCTAAGTACCCCTAGGGTTTTCATTCACATTTTTGTGCAAAAATTCAATTTCAAAATTTTGATTTTTGTATAATTTATTTTATAATTCAAATGATTATAGTAATTTCAAAATTCTAAAACTCCAACCCAAAACCCTAGATTCCCAAATTAGGTCTTCAAACCCCAAGCCTTCCTCCCTTACAATTTTTAGATAACTTTCTTGGATTTTTTATAAATTGTTTATAGTGTCAAAAATATCTTCAAAATCCATATGTTTGTATTCATTCTTGCATTTATTTTCTTAATATTATGTTTACATACTCTGTTTGGTGAAAGAAATAAAATGGCCACTAAGGCACTTCTTCCCTCTCATCCTATAGATAAATTTCTAAATATTTCTCATAATTATGATAATGAATGGCCATATTTTAAAAATTACACATTATCCAAAAATGAGTTAAATGATTTAATTTACAATGAAGATAATTAATATTATTTTAATAAGGAATATTATGATGCATATTAAAGTGATAATGAATAAAACGTAGATGCATCTTCTTCTCTCAAAGCTCTCTCTTTTCTTCCCTCTTCCAAAGAAAATAATTTTGACAACTGGGAAAGTTACTTTTCACCTCATTTTCCTATGCAAAATACATCAAATGTAAAAATTAGTCATGTAATTCCAAGTGAACATCTCATTGGTGATCATTTTCTTGCATTCGAACCTAGTTTCTTCCTCTCTTTTGCTACTTCTATGTTCAAATTACAATAATATAAACAAAATAGAATCAAATTTATATTGCATAATTCAAATTATAAATCTCATGTTCTTAAATATACTTTTCCATCTCAAATAAAGGAAAAAATGTCTAAATGATAACTCTCTTACTCTTAATTATCATATTACAAATGAAAATAATGCATGCACTCCAATCAAGGATAACATAGATGCATATAGTATTCCAATTTCACATGACAATTTATTACATATTAGAAAAGAATTAACATCTTCTCTTACCCCTCTCCCTAGTGATAATGGAAGTGATATGAGTATGATAGTTAACATGCAAATGAATATGACAATGAGAGTGAATATGAAAGTGATACTTCTACTTCTCCTCTTTCAAATGAAAAAAATTTTGATTTTGAAAATGCATGGAATAATGATGACTATTATGCATATAGTGAAGAATAAAATGCATCTCATTCTTCTAACTCTTCTCTTACTCCTCTCAAAAATAATGCATTATAAAATGTTGCTTCTAATTCTATGCATGATTCTAGTTTAAATGATTCACATGTCAATGATAACATCACATATTTTATTCAATTAGAATTTGATTCACTAAATACTAAAGATACCAATCAATCTCCCAATCTATCCCCTACTACAATAGCACCTATTTCTCACTCTCTACCCAAAGAGAATGGTAGCCCACATCCCTCTACTAAGGTTCAATTTACCATTCCTCCAAGGGTTAAAGTGAGCAAACCCTCTCTCTTTGATCCAATTTCTAAATTTAGCATTCCCATGGCTAAAATAAATGATCAAATTCAATGTTTAAATAAACCACTTCAAAATAATAATATACCATCCTAAGAGATTATTTATTTGGTGCATGAAATTGGTGAATTACAACACCAAGTACATCTCCTTACTTTGGAAAACAAGGCTTATAAGTCTTGGATGTATGCCAATTAATTTCATGGTAACCCTCTTCCAAAGACATTTGTTAAAGCTTCATTACCTAAGCACTTCTAAATACCATAATTGCCTCAATTTGATGGAACATGAAATCCATTAATACTACTTAAAGTATTTTAGAAGTCTTTTCCATCTCATGTGAGTCCTTTGATTCTACTTAAGCTATTCTATTAGACATTAGTGGGTGATGCATAAAATTGGTTCTTTCATCTAATCCCTATTGGTTCCTTACATACATATGATGACTTAGAAGAGGAATTTCTTAGATATTACATAGGAAACATGGGCCCTCATGTTACATATGAGAAAATTGTCTCATTGCATCATAATCCCTTAAATATAGTTAGTGATTATATATTATGATTTAAGACTTACATGTTACGCTTGATCTATAAACCAAAAGATTTATAGGTCCATCATATCTTTATTAAGGGGCTTTGCCAACCCCTCCTGAATCATATATTATATCAGATAGAGTCTTATTTTAGGCACTTATGTTATATAATTTTATCCTTAAAAAAGAAATTAATATTGATTGAGTTAGATTTAGTTGATCAACTTACTTTGGATTTCATAACATTACCTCCATATATATCTCCTAACACACAACATGCACCATATCCTAAACAATATAGGAGACCACAATAGAAAAGCAACTAGTTAAGAATAGAGAGCTAATTTATAGAGTACCACCTATAGTATGCACTATAGAGATAAATAGTAGGGCACCACTACAGTTTGATTCAGAATGGGATAGCCCATATGTCATATTATCAGCACTACTAGATAGGAGGTTAATCACATTACCTTCTACATATCATTGAGACCCACATCTCTTACATACAAAGCCTCATCACCACTTTTGTAAATATAGTCATATCTATAAACACAAAGATAATTATTATTATGGAATCAAGGACTATATTAATAGATGTGTTGATAATGGTATAATAACATTCACACTAGGGCATTGAGATATCCTACATCATGGATCCACAGACCTCATTCCTCCATGACTGAGTCATCCTAAGACATTCCTTCAGAGGAATCATTAGTTACTCATCATAAAAGTAATGTAGTTTTTAGGATAGAGCCTCATAGGAGATCATCTATCCCACCTACTTAGAGGGTTTGGAGACCAGTACATTGATAGCATCCTACCTATAGGAGTGTAGTATGTGGATTACATAGTGAAGTTCCATATACATATCCAACATAGTCAGAAGCATCATAGTAGAGTTTTTAAGGTCTTATCTCATATATCAACTTAATACTATTAATATTAGATGAAACCACATCATATAGTACTGCTCAAGATAGATATATATTATAGTTGAGTTTTCAAAGACCTATTTCATATATAAACTTTCTATGATTAATATTAGATGAGCCCCCATCGTAGGTTACAATTTCATCTTGATCTATTGTTTATTCATATGCATCACAACAGAGGCCACATGGTGCTATTTAACATAAAAAACATCTACAATTGTAGATAGATGAGCCTCCTTCATAGAAACTAGTTTTAATTACACATATATTGAGGTTTCATCTTACAAAGTCTCCATGTATAGCTATAGTTAGTACGTACAGATAACATCAAATATAGGGCATGTTTCTACATATCATGAGTAGTATGGCCACTTGTTCAGTTGGCTATCAAGATTTAGATAGTGATATAACAACCATGGGGATGATATATAGAGAGTGATATCCTACATCCCCTTCTAATAAAAACTAACATTCATATCTCCAAATAACCATCCCTAGCCAAACCAAATTATCCAAATCTCGATCTTACCAATATCCTATTTTACCAATCTTAAACCAATTCACTTTATCAAATCAATTTACCAATTACAAAAACTTCATGTCATACCTTCTATAGTTCATAAATGCATGAAATACATTCATGTTAATCAGGTTATTATAGTTGGTGGAGTTCCATATGAGTTACCACTCCCCACTTCAGAGTCATCTCCTACTGTGTAGTAATTAATTTTAGCTCCTTAACTAGTTATAGTTCTTTCTCTAGTTAAGATTTAGACTTAGTTGAGGCCTCCCTTTCCATCATAGAGAATTCATACACTTCCACATTGGCCTCTCTTAGAGTGACCACTACATTAGTGATAGTTTTTAGACTCTAAATAGTTTCTAGCTACAATATTCACACATAGGGCATTATCATTGAGGTCTCATGCCTCTACACACAGGTCAAATTTTCAAATAGCTTATTATACTAGCATATGGGTCCCTATATCCCCATAGTCGCATCCACTTCTCATAGTTACAAGGGGAACCCACAGTCAATTTCCACTATAGAGATTTTAAAGCACTTACAACATACATAGATTTTAGATTCATAGTCTCAGCCCTTATATCATGCCTCATGATCATGAACGATCCCTCTCCTTGATATAGGACACCATGATAGGAAGTTTCTTATGAGAGTCATTAGTTAGTATCATTTCTTCTCAATCTTTCTTGTACATGATTTCTTAGCTTACTTGTACATAGTTTATTTTCACTTTCTTGTACATAGTTTCTTTATGATTAATTGTACATAGCTTATTCAAAAAACACCAAAAATAATATAACATGTCAAAATACAAAAATATTCAAATAAATCAAAACATTAAAAACTTTTTAATTATACACATTATCCATGCTTTGCATTTCTACTACCATGCCAGACTTGAATTTTGTTGTTATATGTTATTATTTGTTGATTTATCTACATTAACATGCTTCAATTATTCTTATTTGAGTGTGTGTAGTGACACTTAGATCCTTAATTGCTTCACTCTACCCATTGAGGGGGCATCCTAGTTTTACATTCGAGACATACATCAGTATATCTACCCATCAGGGGCATCTTCTACATGACTACACCATCTAGGTTATGTCATTCCTACTCTACACACTCTAGTTATCATTTTGATGTACATTACTTACTAGCTCACATATATTATTCTATTGACACTCACTAGTATATAGCACTTGTGTATTTCTTAGCATCTACCTAGTCTTATACTACATATTTTGAATACTTCCACTTCTTGCTTTGATTAATTAGATGCGATAGTATTTTCAACATTTACATGCCTTATTTTCTTGCTTTGAGTAGCTAGATGTGATTTCATTTATTATTTCCTATTTTTTTACTTTTGTGTGCCTTAGGACATTTACCAATGTCCTTTACTTATACTCTTGTATGTGCATGTGGCCCTCATATCAATCTTGCTTGTTTGCAATTGTATGTGTATGTGGGCATTTGAACATGCCTTGTATGCTTTTTTTTCCAATTTGAGTGGCATGTTTCCATGTCCCTTGTTTTCTCAACCCCGTGGCCTCTGTTGTATGATTTTTGATTCTTTCCTTGCATGTTTGTTTGCTTGTTTACTTCTTATTTATTTGTAATGCCATGATCCACATCATGCATTATCTTGCCTTATTAGATGCCATGATGGACATCATGTTCCATCCCTCCTTGAAAAAAACTAGATTTATATTTTTAGTTTAGTATACTTCACATGTTATTAAATTATTACATCTATCTAGGCATACCCCTATTGATCTAACAATCTACAATACAAACTATGTTATATTTTGAGACATATTTTGGATTATCATTGCTACATCATGTATTTCACAACATAACACACTTATAGGGCTATTTATTCTAATGGAGATCATTGTAGGGTATTCATTCCAACCCTTAGAAGAGGGGGAAACAAATAAAGGTTTTTTCATAAAGATCAGAGCCCTCTACCAATCAAAATTAGTTTTTAGATCACTCACAACAATAATTAGAATTCAAAATATGTAGAATAGACTAGGAAAATAGTGATGGACACAAAAAAATCATTACAAATGGTAAAATATAAGAGTGCCTCATTCAAACTATAGTGCCCTATAGAAATAATGTCCACTTTATGGTGCTCCTATCCAAATAGCCAAAAACCCAAAATTTTTAGAAATAGATATAAAGGTAAGGTCAATTATAGTTTTTTTAGTTATAGTCCAATTTAGATTGGGTAGTTTTAGTATAGTTTTATTTAGATTATCTAGATATAGGGGGAATCATGCATGGCATGATGGTTCTCACTTCTAGTTTTTAGATTGGGTAGTTGGTACAACTTCCAAATCAAAATCCATATTACAAACACTAGTGATTGGGGGAAATGTGTGTGGCACATTTGAATTATTTATTTATAGTTCATTATATTACCTAGGTATTCTCATCAGTTGCATGTTTTATTCCATCTACAAGTGGTTAGCATCATTTCAGAGTGGCTTTCATATAAGCCTAGTTCTTAGTTTTAGAGTGGCTTTTATACAATCCTAATCTCCACCTTTCAAAGTGGCTAAGGTTGGCCTAGTTCTCAGTACACATTTGGATATCCATGCCACATTATCATATTATAGAGAATTCATGGGATTCATAAGCCATCTCATATAGCACATATTTATATTCGTATTAGTTTATAGTTCACACTTAGTGGGCAATGATGGAGCCAAAAAACTAGCTAGCCTTTGTATTCTTGAGCCACCTACTCAAAGAGATTGGACACATAGTCCAAACATTGATTAATACATAAATTATCACACAGCTTCACTACATAGGGGGTGATGATGGATCTAAAGATCTAGCCTTTGTATTCTTGAGCCACCCTTGAGGAACTGAGCACTTAGCTCCATTCATGATATTAATCTTGGTGTAACACATACACAACATTATCGAGCATCACTCAACATCATAATAGGTTTTGGATTGGTTCACATACCTGATGAGGTGTATTCATTCCTTTCTCTTCCTCTCTCTTTTACCTAGCCTTTATATGTTCTTATTTTGTACATATGATGTCTAGTAAGAATTGATCTATTCCTTGTTTTTCTTGAAAATTTATGCTTCACATTGTGCTCTCTCTATGCACACTTAAAATCACACATCTTCATGGGATTCACCCTTACAAGTAAGTTTAGGTATGATTTCTATTTTTCCTTTATCCTAGTATTTTGCTTTGCTACATCACTAGAATAAAGGGGGGATAAATGTAGTCATATAAAATGTCCAAATTGATAGTTTGAGTGTGGATTGTGACATCTCATTCATAGGTCATTTTTTCAAGCTCTTGCAACCCTTATAGACACCTTTTTTCTCATTAACATTCATCTAGAACATTATATATAGTCATTAAACCTTAGTTAAATAGTATTCCCCATGCTAATCCTATTCACCCATGTCTAAAGCCTATAGGCTAGGAGCACCCCATTTAAACTACAACACCCGATAGAGAAGTGTCCCATTTTTAGTAGTCTTATTTATTTTCATTTTGATCCCCAATGGTCATTTTCATTTGATCCTTATCCTTAATTAGGTCATCCTAATGTGAATACATCTAACCCATGACTAATTATTCCCTATAAAATCCCACTCAAATCTCATTTAAGGCAGGTGACCAAACTTATAAATAAATCAAGAGTACAAACAAATAACTAAGGCAAGCTTCCCTATTATTTACACATAGTCACCCAACACAACTACAAACCTACTCAAATCCTCACACCAATCCCTTGTCACCTAAAACACTATAAATTGGACATTTTCATTCACATTACATTATTTCACAAAACACACTAGATGGGAGAACTACATATGGCTTCCCTCTTCAAAGTATTGGTATGTAGGCAGTGTGACCACACAAGGGGTGTGGATTGCATGTTCATTACATATTTCACACTAATCCCCTCAATTTCAAATGACTCAAGTGTCATTTTATCAATCATGATGGAGGTTTAGGGATTGAAGATAAAATCAACTCTATAATGAGTTATATTAATGACTAACACTTAATTTTTCACAAGTATACTCACACATGCACAACACAACTACCCAAACCATTTTAGGTCTCAATGATCAGTTTGGACAATAGCGGTAGGAATAGATAATAGTAATAGACACTAAAGAATCTAGTTTTTAGTGCTCTTACCTTTCACCCAATGAAATCTAGATTCAAGTTTATGGCACCTTTCACACAAATTAGGAATATACTTATTTCTATATTTTGTACTAATTTATTAAGCTAGACCATTAAATAAAATATGACTAAAAATATATTATTCCTAAATAGGTTAACTCAACAACATGATTAAACTGTATAAGGTTATTTGAAGTCATGGAATTGGCTTAATCAAGCCATTATTTTTTTACTTATATGCAAATAGACCCTTTTTTTTTTACTTGAAGACCTATATACATATTAAAATGACCAAAATGACCCATGTAAATGACTATAGAAATTTTATTGAGGTATTTTATGACCCCATATTTCTTCCACAAATCATTGAATGTGTAATTACCCTTCCTCCTCTTCTTGAAAATCTCAAACTAGACTTGTTTGGCCTAGTCCATATGGTAAAGGTATTACATGTGTTAACCCATAAGCCATGGATGTTATTAGGAGATTTATAAATACAATAAAAATAATTTAATATCTCAAACCCATAATTTTAATGCACATTTAGGCTTCTTTCTTCCATTCAATAGTTATTAGGGTTTTGTAAGGGTTTTAGGTGTCTATAGCTTCTTAATGATGTTACATAACATATGAATCCATAATATAGAACCTATTACCATAAATACGGATTAAAGTTAACCCCTTAATAACCATTAAAAATAAAATATCCCATGCAAAAGGTGTGAATAGATGTCTACATGGTGAAGTTATACCTTGAGTGGTTATCAAAGACTGTGTAAGTAGAATGGAAGGTTTAAGTGTCAAACAAGATGATTTTTATGCATTTTATCCACTATAAAACTTCCTTTAAACTTTAAATGACCCTCCAAACTATTCCAATGCTCATTAAATGAAGAGAAAATGAATGGAAGAGTTTAAAATGGTGGTTGTGTCTCTTAAGGGTTTTGAGCCTTCATGTTTATTTTAGCCTTCAAGGGTATGATTTGAATTAAAATATGAAGTTTATCACTCTAAAAAAGTGTTATAATACTAATTATTACCTTTTTATGCTTCATAAACCCTCCCATGAGGTTAAAAACCTTTGCCAAGCCTGATAGCCTTCTAAGAAGATCTCTTAGCTTCATGTTGAGTATCAATAGATAGGTAGGTGACTGTGAAAAAAATAGATAATTAAAATAGTAAATTTACCTCAATAATACCATATATAGTTATAATCACTCATGAACATCACTTCTACCAATTTTAATAGTCAGATATTGGCTATTGAGGCCTCAAGATGCATTTTTCTCAAAACTAACTTAGGGTGCCTATGCTTTTTCATATGCCTATGACTGAGTTTTCCTCCTTTGAAATTGTATTTTTTTTTATGATGATAAATATGATTTTAACGTTAAAATAAAATCCATCTTTCAATGATTCATCTCTTCATTGGTCACCTTACACCCTTATACAACCTATGTCATACTATATCTCTTCAAGAAACCTCATTATGACATGACTATCATATTGTTATAGGTGTTTTTGTCAGAAATTTAGGTTATTAATATTTATTTCACCATCACTTGGTAGTTTTTATACCCATAAAGTAACTTGAAACCTCCTTTCGTCCTTTTCTCTATCATATTCACTCTTCAAACATTATCAACAAATAGGTAGGTGACTATGACAAAATAGTGGATAGTTTTACTAGTCAATTGACCTCACTAAGAACATATATATTTATAATCACTCATGAAAATCACCTCTACCAATTTTCACAGTTATATCTTGGCTATAGAGTCACTAAGATGCATTTTTATTAAAACTATGTTAGGTTGCCTATGTTTTTTCATATGCCTGACTGTGTTTTCCTCTTTGAACTTGTATTTTTTTTTGAGTATTATAAATAGGATTTTAATATAAAATAAAGATACATATTTTAGTGATTAATATATTAATTTTTTACCTTCCACCCTTATGTAACCTATGTCACATCATATCTCTTCAAGAAACCTCATTATGACATGACTATCATATTATTGTAGTTGGTTTTGTGAGAAATGGAGATGATTAATATTTATTTCACCATCACTTGGTACTTTTAATACCTCTCAAGTCACTTGAAACTTCCTCTCATAATTTTCTCTATAATATTCACTCTTCAAACATTGTTTTTAGGCCTTACATAATCCTAATCCATACACATTCTTGTGTATTATAACTTCATAACTTAGCAATACTTTACTGGTATTGATAAAGGTTTATAGATTTCAATTTACCATTTGATTACATATTATAACTCACTAGTTTACCATCTTGAGTGGATGTAACTTGTATTACATCTTTAGGACATATGAATGTATCAATGCAATTGACCATCTAGTATGATTATAAGTGATCATTCCAAGGTTAAATTTTAGAGTAAACCCTATTTACAACAAAAAATTTGCATTCTCTAACCTCTTTTTATTTAATTATTCTTAAAAATGCTCCATTTTATCATTTATTCCTCCATATACTCTTATTCTCTCATTTTTCCACAAACTTGAAGATAGGCCTGTGTTTTTTAGAAGGATGTAGGTGAACATGCATAAGGTGAATGATTGTGTCATTGTGAAATTTAAAGTTCATAGCTTGATAGAATTTTTTGCATAATTCCTTATGATTCTCAAACCTATATATAAACCCCATTGATCTTACATACATGACAATATTTCTCACAGTCTTGATCTTGATCTTGGATTGGCATATTTCAAAAGCCTTCAAAGTTTGAATTGACCCAACTTTAGGTGGAGATTATTGTGAAATTTGAAACATTTAAGTTTGATTCTCATTTATTTTTTTATATTTTATCTCTTTCATGTGCATCAATTACCACACTTGTTACCTCCACACCCATTACTCTATCTCTTGAACATAGACCCTTCTCCATAATAGTCTTGATTGAGATCCAAGTATACATACTTTAAGTGACCCTACTTTAGGTGAAGATTCCCATGTAAATGTACCTTTAAATGAGTTTGGTTCTCACTCATGGTATTTCCTTGATATAAATATCATATGCATCTCCATGCCATACTATATTCTTCAAATATATCATTCCACCTTCTTGAAAATAGACCTTTCCTTATAAGTTTTGACTGTGTAGAGAGATTTGGATCTTATACTAATTGAGTCCAAGTCTTAGCTCTTGAAAAAAAACCAATAGACCTAAAAAAATAAACTCTAATGATTTCACCTTATTTTAAGTTCTATTAAGTTCAAACTCTCTCCTCATACATCTCAATAGCTCATTTTATTGCATCTTGATCTCACTATTATTAACATGACTGTGGATGAAGATTCCTTTGCTACTTATACAGACTGTGGTAGAGTTTTGGTGCTTGGATAGTTTGAGGAGGTTACCATAATGATTATTATGGTCTTATAATTGGATAATAATGTAAACCTTTCTTTATATAGGCCTCAATCTAAAACTTTCCTTGAAATTGATCTAAACACCATACTATGGATGTCCTTAAGCTAGGCTAAAGATGATGATTCCTCTCTTATTTAACAATGTTTTAAAGTATTATACAATATTTTCATGATAATTTTTCCTCCATAGTCCTTTAATCATTATTTATAGTGTATACATGATATGGGAGTGAGTGTAAAGGTGGAGATATGTGATAGATGATGATAACATTGAATGGAGATGGAGATGGAGCCTTACAACATTAAGAAATGGTAGTAAGAAGAAAATATAGATGGATGCAACATGATGGAGGTGAAAAAAACATTAAAAGTATATTTCAAGTCCATATTTAATGTCTTAGGCAATCATAATCACCCTCTCAACAAGATAGTATAGTTTGGAAACCTTTGAACAAGCATATAGTGCTAAAATGAAAACCTAGGAGTCTGCTAAGAACCTTAACAAATACTAAGAAACCTTAAAAATTTCTAAACTGAGAATCCATGAAGATGTTAAGAACATATTGATGGATTTATTTTCATGTATCTTTTAGGAATCTTTTAGAATATTTAATGATAAACACATGACCTAAATGATACCCCTTCAAATAAGGATCTAACAAATCTTGATGTTCTCTCTCTCTCATAAATTGTATAAACTCTCTTAATTGCATGTATTTTTTAGATTTAAATTATATGCATTCTTAAGATCCATATTAAACTCAAACATGTGGAAATTAATTGAATAATTCCATGCAAAAGTGGCTCATGATCCTAAGAAACTCCACAATCTTGAAATTTTCTACCATGATGCCCAAATGAGGAGAAATCTTAGAAAAATAATTGCCTTCTTGGATGAATAACACCTGATGAGTACCTTTAATTTAAAAGGATGGTTCATTAAGGAAATAGAGATAAATTGAGAACAAATTTCCATATCTATAATATCTCTCAAAATCCTTTCTTTGCCCAAAATTTTAGACCTTGATTTTCTCTCTCATGGTCATACCACCTACAAACCTGAAGGGTTCTCACAATGTAAAAAGAAACAAGATGAATAGAGGGAAATAGTTTATGGAATTTATTATGTCTATTTTCCTTGATAACTCTATTTAATTCTCTATTATCCATGTTTTATGGAAAAGGCTATACAATTTTATACTCCTACATGAGAACTCATAAAAATAGCCTTTTCTTTGCATGTCTTTCACACTTAGAGCTTGAAAATATAATTTAGGAAGAGAAAATGAATACCAAAAGTTATGAAAGAGATCATAAAAATAATAAATAATTTTATGATCTTTAAGGGGCCAAATTTTGCATGTGTGAGCTCATGGAGGACTTTTCTAAGCTTAAACTTGCATGCAATGATATTTTCAAAGCATGAAACATTTGGATTAAGTTAAAGTCATGAATATGAAGGTAATTTAAGGAATTTATGATTGGTTTAGTGGATTTTTACTCTAAATTTTTCATTTAAATCCTTAAAAAATATATAATTTAGGGAAAATACCTATAGTTTTACAAAGGAAATTTACCACTAAGTACCATGAAGAATATTTTTTATCCTTCTTAAAAGTCTTGAATGAGAATTTATGTATTTTAATCATATATTATAATCTTATATATTTTTTTATACCTTCCATATACTGAATATTCTATAAAATATCTTGATAAGTCACTAATTTCCCTCTTCACCATCTTCATCAAAGCACTCCTAGATCACAAGATCACGTAAAACTCTATCAAGACCTTAGATTTACACTTGACACCATTGAAACATTACTAAAAAACATATCTCTTCACTTGATAGTTAATAACACTATGATTACCATGAAAATTTTCAAATTGTAATGGTTGGCATTTGGCCTTGATAAGACAAATTACGAATATTTTTGGTGATTCATAGGGGTTGACCAGCCTACTGGTCAAGAAAATTTAGAATCTCTTTGCTATGTTAGACTTTGGACTACACTTTGAAACTATCAAAACTTATAGACCTAACATAAAATAAAACATAAAAATAAAACAACAATAGACAACTAAAGAAAAACATCAACTACAAACATGTGCAACACGTGTACTTAGAGGAATGAAACTACAACTATGTATAAAAGGATGACTCTCTTAATAGAAATACTTGAGGAACATCCCATTGATAGGAATAGGGAGATCCTCACCACTCATTTTGGAATATTAAAAAGCATTACTTTCCTTAAAATTAGAAATAACATATGAGCCACTCTAAAGGCTATCAAATTTGGAACATTTACCTAGTTTAGCATGGTCTTCATCCCACTTGAGCATAATGTCACTTTGATGAAAGGTATTGGATGAAGCTATTTTATATAATTATCTCTTCACTTTCTCTTGGTTAGACCATATAGTATGAATAACATTGTCTTTTTTTCCCTCTAACTCTCTCAATTTATTCATTCTTACCTCTATTACATCATTTTCTATAAGCTCCAACTGATGTGTAAGCTCCAAGGTTAGAATTTCCAGTGAAGTGGGAAACCTTCACTCTCTACCATAAATAAATAAGGTAAGGAGAGTGACAAATTTACATATTTTGAGTGATTATATCACCCATAAGTAAGTATTCAACTTGGTATGCCATTCTCTTTGATTGTCTTCCATTATTCTCTTGATGATCCAAATCAAATTATTATTGGTAGACTTTACTAGTCCATTACCATGTTGATAATAATTTGATGAAGATTTCAGAAAAATACCATGATAAATATCCCATTCACATACCTTTTAACTACTAAATGTGAAAGCATTATCTTATATGATGGTTGAAAGAACTCTAAAATGAGTCACTAGGCTATCATAGAACTCTAAAATTGAGTTCTCATTTACTTAATTGAGTGAAATTGCTTCCAAAAACATGGTAAAGTGATCTATGTTTGTAAAAACTTACTTATGTCCAACACTTTATGGAGGATGAATCACTCTAATGAAGTCTAAGCCCCATTGTATAAAGGGTTACTCAACTTAAATAGGCTTCAAAGGCATGACAACTAGTCTTTTTTTCCTTGTAAACATTGCACATTTAGAACATATTATAACCCATGCATGTGGATATTTGAAAAAAGTATGGAAAAAACAACTAGATGTTATGATCTTTGATGTTGTATTCTTGGTTGCAAAGTGGCCTCCTAAAGGTCCATTATGAAATTGTTCTAACAATTTGTCAATTTGACTAGTTTCAACACATCTTAATAAAATACCTCCAATGTCCTTATTGAAGAGTAATCCATAAATAAAGATGTAAATAAAGAGGAATATTGAAATGTCTTGTGTCCAATTAGAAGGAAAGATAGTTACAGTTGTATGTTGAGTGTCTTAGACTTTCAAAACTAGGTATTTTAACTCTTTAATAGTTATTATAAGGTGATCACAAATTCCCTTACCTTTAACCATATTTTTAACATTAAATTCAATGTCATATTCCATGAATTTATTCACCCAACCAACCTTTTTTTCATTTAAGTCTCTGTTAAGGATAAAATCCTTCACACTAGTATGAGCTACCATCAAAATGATTTTATTGTTAGAGATCAAATGTTTGAATTTTTTAAAACCTCTTATAATATCAAGGACATGATTCTCAACAAATGAATACTTCTCCTGATATCCTTCTAATTCTTGATTGAAAAATCATTGGGTTGTTTCAATCCTTCACTATTTTGTTGCATGTGAAGAAGGCATACATGAATAAAGTCTTAGTAAAATCAGGATTGAGAAAAGTAGGAGCTTAGATAATGGCCAATTTAATTCCCTCAAAACTTGTCTTACCTTATTTTATCCATGATAACTCTTGATGTTTATTAATCATATGAGTTAGTGCCTTATCAATTTTATAAATCTAGGTATGAACCTCTTAATGAAATTAATCTTTCCTAAGAAGATTTTCAATACCTTCTTATGTTTGGGGAAAGATAAATAAAATATTGACTCTATTCTTCTAGGATAAATATAAATTCAATCCTTAGATACAACATGACCAAGGAGTCTTCCTTCATGCACTATAAAAATACACTTTTTGGAGTTTAAGGACACCTTATATTGTCTACAACTAACAAATACCAATCTCAACTATATCAAATGATCTTTAGGATCTTTAAAAACAAAATAATATCATCAAGATAAACAAGTACCTTTTCACTTATGAGGCCTTGAAAATCCACATTCAATTCCCTTTGTAAAGTAGTGAGAGGATCCTTTTGCAATAAATTGATAAAAATTCATGAAATAACATATTTATAAAATTAGTGGAAGCACTAAAATGATTATATTGATCACAAACTACTTTGAAGGGACAACCTCCTTTGAGAAATATCAATAAAATACATTTGTGGATGCCATCATTGGCCTCAACATTTATAGAGAGGATTATATAACATAATTAGACAAACTTTAGTGCAATAAATCAAAGGATAAATGCATAAGATTAGACCAAATTAAGCCTATCTATTCATGTGGGAATTGATAATGAGAATGAAAGATAAATGAAATAAATCAAGGAACCTATACCTTCCCAAGTGAATCCATCCTCTAAGAGTGTCTCAAAAACATGTTCTCCCTTGATCAAGATATCTTATATTTAACAAAAATGGTGGCCAACTCCTTTAATGTCTAACAAACTCCTTATAAAACCTAGGCTTATAATTTGGAATCAATAAAATAGCCTATCAGTGAAGATTGTAAAATAAGATAAATGGTCAAATTCAAAGGATTTTGGAGACAATTTAGCATTATAACTTTGCACAAATCAAGCTTAACAATTATGTTCATGGCCTCTCTAGTTATAGATTTTTGAGATTGATCAGAATCAACGTGGACCATCCATCTCAGGATTGAGATGTGTGGATAATGATTAATCCAATTATATAATTAAATCCACAAATATCCCTCATAAATATTTGGGATAGAGGGGGATTTAAGAGGCATGGAGGGTCTTAATAAAGCATGGGAGACACATGATCTTGATATTTTTAGAATTCATGGCCTAGGGATGCCTTCCTAAGAAATGATGTCATTAGGTGATGTAGTTAATACAAATCAATTTCAAAAAAGAAATATTCAAAAAATCTCATATAAAATCCACTTAATCTCTTGATTTGGACCAATTAGCCTTAAACAAGGTTAATCAACATTTGTGTAATTATTTGGAAATTGGCCCTCAATTAATCAAAATAATCAAAATGTCTCATTATTGGCTTAAAATTTGACTGGATTGGAATTGGAAGGGGGTGTTAGATGCATTGGAACTATATTTCCATTTAGGATGTGTTCAACACTAAATAACAAGGGCACATGTCTCATGCAAGATATTTAACATAGAAGAGCAATCTAGAACACCTAGGTGCAAAAGTAACATTTTGAATCGTAATGATCTGATCAAAGCTAGATGGACTATAAATTTCATTACCCCATTTAGGGATATTTTAACCTAAATAAAAACATATAAATGATAGGTTTGAACCATTTATGGTGTTTTATAGATTTTGACATAAAATTTTCATTTGAGTTCAATTTAAGAAATATTGACAATTTCAACATAAATTTTGTTAGGAATTGGATGTCTACCTTTTGCCCCTATTTGAGAAGGTGTAGCAAGACATTTAGATGAAGAAATGTCTTTTCAAAGAAAATATTTTTCAAGAATAATTTGAAATATACCCATTATACCTCTTCAATATGACATACTAGGATGGAAGAGAAGGATGGACTCTCAAAAAGAGAGAAGAAGTGAGAGATTAACCCATGTAATAGATCACATTCAAATGAGCTAATACTTGCACATGTGATTAACATCAATGATAAAAATACAATTAGAGATATAATAGGCCCCAAATATTGGGGAATGAGAAATATTTAATCTATAAATGTAAGGGACACACTTTAAATGTACCTAATTTAAGAGTACAAGCTCACACTTATGGAATTGATCAATTCTGAGACAAGTTACACAATAAAATATTTCCATTGTGGGAATTAGTATGGGGAGCCTATAATAAGAGTAAAAGATAAAATGGTTTGCTTCAAGAAGGGAAGCACCACTATAATGAGATCTCCAAAGAGAAGATAATAAGAGGTACCCTAGTAGAGCAAAATGTGATTATGATAAAATAGTTTTGCCCTAGTAGAGTGAATTTTGATCATTGATAAAGAATAAATAATGGTTTACCCCTTTAGAGATGATTTTATTTGGATATTTATCAGATGTTATACCCCAACATGGGAAATTAGCAATCAAAATAGCTTAATGATAATAACCTAAAAAGATAAGTTAAAGAGAGTGGGTGAAAATGTACACGTGATGGTGTAATGGCTTAGAAATCCATATAAAATTTAGCATATGAGAATATACAAAGTGATGAGAGAGGTAAAAAAAGAATTAAATATATTTGAGATGAATCTAAATGTGTTAGAAAAGTGAACATTTCCTACATAGTTCTATGGAATCATATTCCAACATGAACTTCAAGCCAATGTAGTTCACCTAAGTTTAGGAGATAATGGAATGAGGAATGATGAAAACTAACTAATAATTGATTAGACTCATAATGTATGCAAAGATATGCACATATAAGAATATAATCAATTGCTAAAATGCATGTTACCTAGATGCCTAATTACATATCATGAGACTAGATTATGTAAAGTGTTCTTGAGAACTGTTCATTAGAGTAGTGTTGACATTAAAAATTTGAGACCTGAGCATAAGGTGTTTGCTATAGAAAAATAAATTAGGTATCATAAGTATCAATAAATTTATAATGATGTAATATTTTAATTACGTTGAGTTGGTTCAAATGTGAAAAACTATAGCTAAGGATAATGGTAAAATAATGACCAAAAATAGAGTTACAGCTATTTACATTTAAATAGAAAAGCAAAGACAAAAAAAGATAAACATAAATGAACCTAACTTGAAATCAAGATATGATAAATTAAAACTTTAATAGGAAAAAAATGTTTAAAAATAAAAATCAAGAACATCTTAATGACATGAGACTAAGATATAAATAATCAAGATCTATGTGGACCATCAAGACATTCTTAAACACAAAAGAAAAAATCAAAATCAAATAGGAAAAAAAGACACCAACAACAATAAAATGAACAAAATGGTCCAAGAACACCATAATAAAACAGGATCAAGATATAAATAATCAAGGTCTATTTTACTATTTTTGGGAAACTAAGTTTTTAATTTCCTAATTACTAAATGGTCTAGATTAATCTAGAAAACATGCAATATAGTATGCCTAAATTAACCTACTGATTTACTAAATCTATATTTGATCAATTAATTAATAAAAATAGAAAGAAAAGGGATAGAAAGTGAAATTAGCTAGTTTCTGGACTGAGATGGAGGAATCTAGAAATGCAAATTGATGAGCTGACTAGGTAGACTATAAAAAATAGGACCCAAAAGTCTATTTTATACCTAGATAGAAGTGCAAAAAACTAGACACTTTAGGGTCTAGTACTATAGTCCTTTTGATCTGATTCCTTTGATATTTATGGGTTCTATTCTAATACTTCTGGAGGCTTTGTGTCTGAATTTACAATTTTCAATCATCTACGGAGCTCCATATCCAACTGATTTTGTCTCTTAGGGTCCTAGTTCCTCTTTAAGCTTGGTTAGTGTTCTTGAATCAACTAAAAAAAGGGGTTAGTGTGTATTATGCACTGAATGTGTAATCATACCCCATGTGTGGGCACATTTCCTACATACTAATACTCTAAAGAGGGATAAAGGCCAATGTAATTATCCTAAATTAAATGTGTATTATGAAATTATATGTATGAAATGCAAGTATTATGTAAATCTAGGAAATATTGAGATGACTCATGACTTGTGTGAGAGATTGAGTAGGTTGAAAATAACAATGGTTGGTTGTATGTAGAGAATAGGAGGATTTTCTTGAAGGTGCTTAGTGTATTTCTAGCTTGTACCTTTTGAGTGATTTCCAACTCTTCTAAATGAACCTTAAATAAGATTTTATATAGAAACTAATGATCTTGGGTTAGATGACTTCACATTAGGATGACAGGTAAAAAGATAAGGAACCAAGGAAATCTGATCATTTGAGGTTAAGAGTGACTTGCACAATAGTGCTAAAAAGTAAACACCCTAGGGTCCAATGCTATATCTAACTAATGGCACTAGTGTCTAAGGGTAAAGGGACCCTAGGGGATAGGATTATGCCTAGGAGAGGAGTCTAGGATAGCTGGGGTTGAATCTGAAAGGTTATGAATGAGTGAGGAATAGTAAAAAAATTCTTGGTGGGTTATGTAAGGAAGGAGAAGAGACCTATGGTTTGGGTGTCACAAGTCATGCTCAAGTTGTACAAATTACATTTTTATGTGATTACATCCCCCCCCCACTTTATTCTTAGTATGCAGCAAAACAAAATACTAGGATAAAGGACAAAAATAGAAGCATACCTAAACTTACCTATGAGGCTAATCCCAAGATGATATTGTGATATTGGATTATGTCTAGTGAAAACATATTATACTATGTGAATTTGCAAGTAAGTAAAGTGAAATTAGATCAATTCTTACTGGATACACTATATCTAAAATAAGAATATACAAAGCTAGGTAAAGAGAGAGAAAGGAAGAGAAATAAATGAATACACCTCATTGGGTAGGTTAACCAATACAAAACCTATTATGATACTAGATTATGTTGAGTGATGTTGGATGTATGTTTTATCCAAAATTTATATCAATGGATGAGCTAAGTGCTCAATCCCTTGGAAGGTGGCAAAAGAATACAAAGGCAATCCCTTTGTCTCCATCATCACCAACTATGCAAAGTTAACAAATCATGTGTGTGCTAATCAATGTCTGGACCATGTGTCCAATCCCTTTGAATAGGTGGCTCAAGAATACAAAGGCTAGCTAGTCCTTTGGCTCCATTATTGCCCTATGATGCGAATCTAAATAGAAAGATACTGTTATAATTTAAATTTCATATGAGATGGCTCATGAATCCAATGAATGTGTTGTAATTTGATAATGTTGGTGTGTATAGCTGAATGTAACTAGAAACTAAGCCAATGTTGGCCACTTTGAAAGATGGAGATTGGACTTGTATAGAATCCCCTCCAAAACTAGAATCAAGGCTTAGGAAGCCACTCAAGAGCTTGGGTATGTAGGAAACAAACTTTTATGATATTTTACTTGAAATTAATTCCAACCACTTGTAGATGGATTAAGGTATGAAAATACTAGGAATATACAATAAAAATGTACTAAACTCAAAAAATAGAAGGCCCATGTTCCATGCACATTACCCCCATTAACTGGTGTCTAGAACATAGATTATAAACTAAAAGTTATATCAAGTACCATGTATAAATTGAAGTGGAAACCCTTATGCCATGAATGATGCCCCTTGTATCTAGATTTTATGAGCAAGTAAGTGTTGAAAACTATTGTATTTTGGACTATACTATTATGGTAAAACTATGCCTAAACTCACCCCTCTACCTGATTCTATAAAAACTAGAAAATTTGTTGTTTGGACACCAGCATTATAAATTAGACACTTTGGGGTCATGTGCTATAGTCCCATGTCTTTCACTATTTTCTAGATCCAAAAATAAAACTTGGATGTTGTTGTCTGATGTTTGCCTGATCTAGCCTACCTGCACTGAATTTTGGAATCTAGACTATCTATTTTGAAACTATTGTTTTGACCATTTAGGAGCTCTAATATCTATGATAAAGCCCATATTTGTTACCACCTCTTTTGAGGGTAGGAATGAAGACCTTGAAATGAATTCCCTTAGAAGAAGAATCCCTTAAAGTGTGTTAAGCTCTAAAAACATTTTATATAACATTGATATAACTAATCTCAAGATATAGCAAAAGTTGTAGAGAGAGATTATATATCTATAGGGGTAAGCCTAAACAGATATAACAATGTAATAACATCTGTATAAGAGAAATTTAGAATGCAAGATGTTAGTTTTTAATTTTTAGTAGCATGGAGGGATGGAGTATGATGTCCATCATGACATCCAAGAAGTAAGGTAAATTCATGATTGGAATCATAGTATTGTACATAAAGATAAATGATCAATCAAACAAGCATACCAAGCAAGAAGTAAGAAACACGTAAGGGTTTCCAAGGGGTTAAATAGACATGAAATGAATATAAGTCATGTTAAAATACCACATACACACACAATGGGAACAAGAAAATATTAGCACAAGGGACATAATCACATAGAAGGCACACACAAAGGACATTGGCAAATGTCCTAAAACACAAGCAAGAAGAAAATAGGAACTAGAAAATGCAAACATATTTAGCTAATCAAAGCACAAATGGAAGAATGTAAAATACTATAAATATATACAAGCATATAACTATGGAAAGCAAGAAGAAATAATATATAAGATATGCGGTACAAGACTAATGTATATGCTATGAAATATAAAAGTGTGATCAATACTATAGATCTCAATGTAATATCTATGTAAAAAAGTAAGGTACATACTACACAAGATGTCTAGAGTTTGGAGTGTGAGAATGACATAACATAGATGGTGTAGTCATGTAAAATGTGCCCCTAGTGGGTAGATGTATCGATGTGTATCTGGAATGTAGAAGTAAGATGCCCCTCGATGGGTAGAGTAAAATAATGAATTATCATGATGTACTACACACACTCAAAGAAGATCAAGTGAAACATGGTAATATAGATAAATAAATAAAAAAAGGTAGCATATAAAAATGTAATGTAAGTCTAGCATAATGTTATACCAATGTAATAACATAGATGATGCATATAATTGACATACTTTTGTATTTTTGAAGTTTTTTTTTGGAATAAGCTATGTACAATCAAGTAAATAAAAACTATATACAAGAAATGTTGGAAAGAAGTTATAATAACTAATTAGTATCAGATGAGACTCCCTATCATGGTGTCCTACATCAAAGAGAGGGATCATGTGTGATCATGAGACATGATGGAAGTGCTGAGACTAAGGCTCTAAAAGCTAGATATGTTATAAATGCTCTAAAATATATGAAGTAGAAATGGATTGTAGGGATCCTCTATGACTCTGATAAGTAGATGTAAGTGTAGGGATCTTAGGGACACATTTGTAAGAGGAGAATCTCTCTAAACATGTGCTCAATGTGTAGATTCATAAGATCTCCATGAAACTGCTCTATGTGTGAATATTGTAGCTAGAAACTATCTAAAATCTTGAAGATATGGAGGTGTATAGATACTCTATACTGGTAATGGAGCTAGAACTAGTGTTGGAACTAAAATTGGCATTAAAACTAGAAGTGGAAACTCATATGGAACTCTAATAACTATAATAGCCTAATTAACATGAATGAATCTCACGCATTGATGTACTGTAGATGGAATTGCTTAAAGTTTTTGTATCCAAGGTGTGATAAGTAACATGTCAAAAACTCTTGTGCTAAGAACTATAGTGAGTGTGGTGGTCATGTATGTAGGACCAGATTGTAATTGAATGAGGATATCACCTAATGTAGTCTAACTATGTCCACTGAATCCATTAATAACTATATTTGTTTGAGTGATATCCTGCACTATATACCCCAAGTGTTGTAGTAGTGTCATAGTACACATGTTTATACTAGATCCATTATTAATTAAAACACTATGAATGGGATGACAATGAATAAAATATCTAATGAATATTGCATGATAATTTATGTCATCTTTGATAATCTCCTTGAAAAAGGAGATAAAAGGCCAAACTAGAAGGCTAGTATGAAAGGTGCCAATCATGTGGCTCAATGGATGTGAATCAACTGTTGATGCCCTATATGTATCTGGTGGAGTATGTGCTTGATACACATGATGTGTCCTATACTTCTAACTTTTCATGCTATGGAAATAGATCTAAAAATATTTTAGGTGACTTATCTTGTATTGATTTGGCTTGAGAAGGCTCAATTGAAGTGCTTAGATCAATCTGGTTGGCATCAATTAAATCTTGTATTTTATGACTAAGACTAATGCATCTATTTTTAGTATGGATTGGTGCCCTATTAAAGTCATTAAATGCATTATGATCATATCCCCATGGAAGAGGCTTTTCTAGATCAACTTCTTTAATAGGAGGTAGAGAAATTATATTACATTCTAGTAGCTCTTGTAGAACTCTAGCTGGGGAAACTGGTATATTTATAAACGGTCACCAAGGAGGTGTTGATAATGTGACTCTCTATGGGGGATCTGAAGCCATATTAACTATTTTTTGAATTTATCTTTTTCTATCATTAAACTTGACCTTATATGGGATTTTGTTGTTACTCTTATTAGTTGTATCTGATACACTTGTGTACTTGAGTTTGCCCATTTATACGAGTTTGATTTCTCATTCTCTTAAAGTGTGATGAAATTTCGTGAAAGAAGAGCATCTTTTTAACATGATTGTCTCATGAAAAAATGATATAATTTTTTTTTGAAGAGGTATTGTAGCTCCTAATCTACCATAAGGCTAGTCATCTTAGCCAATATGGTCTTATATCTAAGAACATACTTGATTAGAGGATTATTTGAATTATATTTCTATTATGCAATTTGAGCATATGACACCTTATCATTGATGCTGATATTGAAGTGTGCTAGGAACATGTCAATAAGAGGATTGAATGCATTGACCAACTGATTTAGTAGACTATAAAACCATTATAGTGTATAATCCTTGAGTTTCCTTGGAAATAACTTAGTTAATAGCTAGTCATTTGGTATATAATCCAAACATGCTACATGAAAGGCTCTCAAATGTGTCTCTAGATCACCCTTGCCATTGTAAAGAGTGAGTTTTGGTTGTACAAATCTAGGTGGCAAGGGTGTAGTAGTTATATGTCATGCCAAAGGTGTATGTAATAAAGTGACTGAATCCAATGCCTATGTAGATCTAGTGGTACCTTGCTTAAGATATTTCACCTTAGATTAAAGAGATAAAATGTATTTCTTAAGGGTTGTCACATCAGGAGATATGGATGTTCTAGCTATATTTGGTGGCATAGGAGAAGGTTGGGTTACTATAGGGGTTGTTGTGACATAATTTCCCCCATAGTGTCATGAGCAACTGGTGTTTTTATAGTTTGAAAATATTTAACTTGTTTGGATTTCTTTAGTTCCATGATATATTTCAAGACCTTAGCATGATCATGGGGTTTTTCCTTTAGTATTTCTCTAAAGTGTTGTAGAATTAAAGCTTTATTGAGCACAACTTCATTTTCAATAATGGGTGAAAGTTGATCAAAAGTCTATTGTGATGGAATATGAGAATCAATATGGGTGTCATCATTATTGTTCTCATTTCACTCATTATTAAAAACATGTTCATTGAAATTTATGTAATTTTGATGTGAAATATCTATAATAAGAACCGAAGTTAGTTGCTTATCTATTGTATAGGAATGAGTTACAAGAATTTGATCAAATTCAGGAGGGTTGCCACTAAGTCTTGCACTTCATCTGAAAGAGAGATATGCAAGGATCTTAAAGGGAATGAGGAAAACAATTTGAAAAATATAAAATATATTACATAAAAATAATCTAAATAAGCAACTGGAATGTGCATAGAAAAGGATATCGAAGTCTAAATATGTATAGTGATAACTCAAGATGTAATAAGACTAAGTGTATGTAACTAGGGATTTTTTTGAAATTTGATTTGGAAAATGCTTCTGAACTTTTGAATTTGAAAATGATTTTTTTATTTTAATATTCAATCAAATTTTTTATAAAATAAGTGGAATAGTGATAGAAATTTACTAGGAATTAGTTGATGCAACTAGGGTTTGAAATTTTTTTTTTTTCAAAATTACTTTGATAATTTAAAAAAATTACTGAAAAATTTAGGAAAAATCTAAAAATATTTATAAATTTTTCCAAATATTTTTCTAAGTGATTTGGAAGTGATTTCATGCAAAAGGACCTAGTATGTGGAAACTAGGGTTTGAGTGAATTATTGAAAATATTGCACTAAATTGGTAGTTTTCTAAATTTTAAATTCTAGAAAAATTAGGAAAATATTGAAAAAAATAAAAAATAATTAGCCCTAGGGTTTCTAGGGTTTTTGTACAAAATTTTGAAGTAAGTTGGGTTTACCAAATGTTTTATTGCTTTTGGGAAACTAAGTGTTTAATTTCTAATTAGTAAAGGGTCTATATTAATTTGGAAAACATGTAATACACTATGTCTAAATTAACCTACTAATTTGCTAAATCTAGATTTGATCAATTAATTACTAAAAATAGCATGCAAGGTGATAGAAATTGAACTTAGCTTGTTTCTAGATTGAGATAGAGGAATATAGAACTACCAATTTATGAGTTGACTGGGCAGACTATAAAAAAAAACCTAAAAGTCTATTCTTTTGCATAGATAGTAGCACCAAAAACTAGACAATTTGAGGTCCAATGCTATAGTCATATTTTTGGTGCTATATTCCTTTTGATTTGATTCCTCTAAGCTTTCTAGGTTCTTTTTTGATGTTTTTGGAGGCTCTATGTCTGAATTTGCAAGTATCAATTCTCTACAGAGCTCTGTGTGCAACTAAATTATCACCTAGGGTCCTATTTCCTCCTTAGGCTTGATAAGTGGTCTTGAATCAACTAAAAAATGGGTTAGTGTGTATTATGCATTGAATGTGTGATCATACCCCATATGTGGGCACATTGCCTACATACCAATACTCTGAAGAGGGATCAAGGCCAATGTAGTTCTCCTAGATTGAATTTATATTATGCAATTATATGTATGCAATGCAAGTATTATATGAATATGGTCAAGCTTGAGTAGGATGGAAATAACAATGGTTGGTTGTATGCAAAGAATAGGAGAATTTTCTTGAAGATGCTTAGCGTATTTCTAGCTTATGCCTTTTGAATGATTGTCAACCCTTATTAATTACCCTTGAATAAGATTTTATAGGGATACTGATGATCCTAGGTTAGATGACTTTATGTTAGGCTGACAAGGACAAAGATAAGGAATTAGGGAAATCTGATCATTTGAGACTAAGAGTGACTTGGACAATAGCGCTAGAAATTGGACACCCTAGAGTCTAGCACTATATTCCAACTTATGGCACTAGTGCCCAAGGAGAAAGGGACCCTAGGGGATAGGTTTATTCTTGGGAGAGGAGTTTGGGATTGCTAAGACTAAATTTGGAAGGCTTTAGATGACTGGAAAATAGTAAAAAAACATGCTTAGTGGGTTATGCAAGGAAGTAAGAAAGACCTAAGGTTTGGGTGTCACAAGTCATACTCAATTTATAAAAATTTCATTTTTATGTGATTAAAATATCTGTGAGAATCATCAAGATGTTATGAAACACAAAAGAGATAAACAAAAACATACAGCGAAACACAAGGCCAAGATGAGACAAAAAGAGAAAAGGAGAAAAAATAAAAAGAAAGGTCATGATCATGCACGTTAGTAGAGGCATTACTTTCCACCACAACATAACAAAGAATAATGACACAAGAATTGTTCCCTCATTAAAAAGGAACAATGACATAATAAATGGGGGAAAAGAAGAAAAGAAAGGGATTGTCTGAGCTGAATCCAAAGGTACAAGACAAGTGGACATTGCCTACATAGTTCCATGGATGCATGTTCCAATATGAACTTCAATCCAAATGTAGTTCTCCTAGGAAACAAGATAGAAGAAAAATGATGATAAAACTAGCATGATTAATGTTTATAAAAGAAATGAAAGATAAGACAAAAAAATGAGAATGGTCTTACAAACAACAAGTTGATGGGATGAGAAATAATGATCTTGCAAAATGGTAAGTACGTAGGACAAGATGAATTGGGGTCTCTTTGCTTGTAAAATGGAAAGAGTTGAGCATGGTGGTATGGTAATGTACAAATGAAAAGATGCATGAGACAAATTTTTTATTATTTTATGGATTATGTTCTGATGTTTTTGGTGTTTTTTGGATAAAATATGCACAAGGTGGGACAATCTAGTCAAGGAAATGCATGCCTAAGAGTAGAGGTTCCAATAAAATAGCTAAGTTGACTACAACAGCCCATGCTCACAAATAGGTGAGAGAGAAGATCCTAATAAGATATTAAATTCCTAAAAAGAGCATCAAATGTAATATAAAAAGCATGCATCATAAAGTAACTTTGAAGAATTTGCTGTATTCATTAATCTGTAACATTGTGGAAAAGTTTTTTAATTGAGAATATGCTCTTATTCATTTGTCTGAAGTTAGAAAATACTATCCTAGATAAACTAATTTATAGAACTAGTGTTTTAGGATGTTCATAATGTTCATGAGACATAATTAGGGTCATAATTGATTGAAGGATAAAAAGTTTTTAAGCTGACAACATGCCTAAGACATAACAAAGAATATGGGTCTCAAGGAGAATGGTCTAAAGAATAGGGTCCAATAGATGAATGGTCTAGAGTGGTATAGAGAACATGGTTCTATTTTGAAAATGGTCTAGGATAGGATAATTTTTTTTCAAAGTGCCAATAATTCAAATCCTTCATTATATAGAGTCATGAATTGTGGGTCAAGGTAGTATAAAATGTGTTTAAAGTAGGATAAAATTATTTTAGCATAAGTTAATCCCAAGTCATGGGTCTTATAGACAATGGTTCAAAGTTGTTCTTGCGTAAAACCTCTTAAGGTGTATAATGTTCATGGGCTCTAGAAGTTGTTTACCATTCAGTTTATCCAGTTGATGTGCCCCTAATCCATAGTCTATTGTGACAATATATGGTCCCAACTAATTAGGCTAAAACTTACCTTTCTTTTTGCATTTAACATTCATGTTATTTTGGTTTTGTTTCAAAACCAAGTCACCAATATCAAACTCTCGAGGGAGAATGTGTTTGTTTTGGCTTCTCCACAATCTATTCTAATAGGCTTGCATGTTTTTTAGGTCAGCCAAATGCTTACGATCAAGAAGTTCTAGTTCTTACAGTCATGAGCCTTATATTCTTCATCATCTTTAATATGCACTAGTGATATTCATAATGATTGTATCTCAATATAGACTAAGATAATAGTTTTAGTGCTAAAAATAAGGGAGTATAGAGTGGCTCCAGTTGGGGTTTGATGATTGGTTCGATAAGCCCAAAGGGTAGGAAAGTGTTGCAAGTGCCAATTATGGCTAATGTCATTGACAATATTCTTTAAGATATATACAATGGTTTTGTTCGAATCCTCAGCTTATTCATTGTCTTGTAGGTTATATGGAGTTTATTTCTTGTTCCTAATCTTGAATTTCACACAAAGAGATTTCACATCTTGGTTCACAAAGGATTTGCCATTATCAGATATATTACAAGTTGCGATGCCGTATTGATAGATGATATGGTAATGAATGAATCTAGATATATATTTATTGAAAATATAAGTGAGAGGAATGGCCTCAATCCACTTGGTAATGTACTTGATTGTATTCAAAATTTGCTTATGGCCATCTGAAGATGTTAGGTTAATTTTTTTGATGAGATTAAGACCCCATGTTGATAATGGTCATGCTATTGTGATTGGATATTTACCACATGTATCAAGTTTCCATGCTAATGATAAAGAACACACTTCTTCACATAATTTCAAGAATTTGTTTCCATTTTGGGCCAATAATAGCCTATTCTTAGGAGCTTCTTTACTAAGACTACACCATTTGTGTGGGCCCCACACATTCCTTCATGAACCTCCTTTAGCGCCATCTTGGATTCTCCTAAAGATAAATAATGAAAAAGCATTCCATCATAGCTTTTATGATAAAACATGTTTCCAAGGAGAGTATAATGTGTTAAGTGATGAAGGAATAGTTTCTATTGGTTTTTTGAAAGGTTGGTAGGGAAGACATGACTATGAAAATAGTTATAAAAATCTTGGTACCATGATAGCTTAGGTGGGGGATTAAGATTAGTAATGGTGCAAATCCTCTTTGAATTGGATATAATATGTGTAGGCTAAAGAATATTTTCAATTAGGAATTGATACTTATTAGCAATATAATCCATTTGAATCATGGAACTAATTGTTGCCATTACTTATTCAAACTGTAGAGATTTAAAATGTGTTTTAAGGTTATTGACAATTTGATTGTAAGGAACAAGCTTGTCATCTATTGTTTGATATTGATCAGTGATCTACTTGATGATTATTGTGAATCTCCATAGACCTTTAAGCTTTGAATATTCCACTATATAGCAGGGTGGAGCCCTATAATCAATGCTTCAAACTAGGCCATATTGTTTTCACAATGAAATTGGATATGGAATGACTTGGGAATTAAATCCCCTTGTGATGTGATAAACAATATGTTGGCTCAAAATCCATGGGATTTGAAGGATCCATCAAAAGAGAGCATCTATTTTTTAGATTCTTGCAGTTTTTGTTTTATTGTCAAGATAAAATCATCTAGGAATTCAAATTTGATAGGTTGAGTATCCTCAATAGGAGAATGTGAAATTTGGTCAAAAATTACTTTCCCTTTGATTACCTTTTATTTCTAGTACTCAATGTCAAACTCATTGAGGAGCATACCAATTTATCCATGCATCCTTGAAGAGCTACTTTAGATAAGAAGAACTTGAGAGGGTCCATCTTGGTGATGACAATAGCTTTGTTATTTAGCATATAATGTCATAATTTCTAAGTGGCTAATACCATAGCTAAATATGCCTTATCAATAGGCATAAATTATGTTCATAAGCCACCAATGTACAACTTAAATAATAAATAACATGTTCCTTACCATGATCATCATGTTGGGCCAAAAGTTACCTCAGTACATGTTTTATGGCTGATATATAAAGTAGTGGCTTTCCCTATGTTAGCAGTCTTAAGACTAGTGGATTGGCCAAGTATGTCTTAATATTTACAAATCTTATCTGACAATCTTCATCCCATTGAAATGTTACCACTTTCTTCAAAATATGATTAAATGGGTGGCACTTATCTACCAATTGAGCAATAAACCTGCATATAGAATGGATCTTTCCTTGAAAGCTACGTAGCTATTTAAGCTTGTTTGGTGGAGGAATTTCCACAATAGCCTTGACCTTGGTAGGGTTGCCTTCAACCCCTCTTTGGGACATGATGAAACCTAACAATTTATCTGATGTGACTCCAAAGACACATTTCTTATGATTCAAGTAAACTTTATATTCACAAAGCCTCTCAAAGATTCTTCATAGAATGTCAAGATGTCCAGATATTGTTCATGATTTTGATAGTATATCATCAACATATTCCTATAAAATTTCATGCATCATGTCATGGAAGATGAAAATCATTATGCATTGATATTTTGCTTCATCACTCTTCAATCCAAATGGCATGACTAGATAACACAATGCTCCCCACAGAGTGGTGAACATAGTCTTGTATTAGTCTTTAGGGTCTATCTTGATCTGATTGTAACTAGAAATATATATCCATTAAGGACAACATCTCATACCTAGTAGTGGAGTCAATGATCATGTTTATGTTGGGTAGAGGAAAATCATCTTTGGGGAATGCTTTGTTGATATCTCAAAAATCAATACAAAGATGTATACCTAGGGTCTTTTTACTCATTGGGACTATGTCAGAAACCCATTTAGATTAATCTAGTAGTCTAATAAAATTAGCTCCTAATAACTTTTCTAATTTGTCCTTAACCAATAGGATAATGCATGGATGCATCTTTCTTAGTTTTTGCTTAACTAGTTTGGCATCAAGATGGATAATAAGGCAATGCATAACCAAATCAGGGTCCAAATATAACATATCAAAGTATGCCCATACAAAGATTTCTATATAATCCATAAGAATGGATATAATATGTTCACATTCTACATTAGTAAGGGAAGCTCTAAGATAAAAAAATTTATGATCCTCATAGGTTCTCAAGTTCACTTATGTCATGTTTTCACAAGGAGTGTGGATCCATCTTCTAGAATTATAGGTAAGATACAATCATGAGTATTTTCTTCTACCACATCTTGTTGTTCCCCCCAAAGATCCAAATAGTATGAAGAATCACAATCTCCTATCTCAGATAAAGGTTAATTAGTAAAAACCTCTAAAAACTCAAGATCAAGATACTCAAATATTTGTTGTTTTTTTGAAGAGATGTTTTTATTGGATATGTAACTTAGGCTAGATGGATCTTCTGTGTCTTGAGGGGATGAGCAAACTTTCTCACCTAGGAGCACCTAAAATTGGTTTTCACTTGAAGGCTTGTCTTTTTCTTTAATTTTTCCCCAATCAATGAGTGCCTCAAAGAGGTTTTCACCCAAATATCTTGATGTTTATTCTTTATTATGACCAAGAAATTTTTCCTGCTCTCTAAAGTACGTAGAAGGATTCAATGAAGAATTGATGCCTTGTTTATGATTGCTAATGGGAAATCCATCTCATAATCCCATGTATTCTATAATTCATTCTTCATTTTGAAACTCATCAAGGTATATGACAAAAATTTTATGGTTCCAATCTATGAGTTTAGGATGGTAAAGACATAGGGAATAATGAGGGTTTGTTTCAGGATGGAAAGCTCCAATGGTAAAGATATAATGTCATGTTTTAGGAAGGGAAGCACTGCTAGGATGGGTTCTTCCTTTAAGATGGGAAGCTATAATAGGATTTATAAGAAGATCTATACATAGATTCTATGGGAATCTCTAATAGGTTTTCCCACCAAGCATGCCAAAATGTAGAGAGGATTATGTAACATGATTAGTCAAACATTAGTCCAATAAATCAAAGGAGAAATGCATGAGTAAACCAAATTAAGCCTATCTATTCATGTGGGAATTTCTAATGATAATGAAATATAAATGAAAGAAATTAAGGAACCTATACCTTCCAAAGTGAATCCATCCTCCAAAAGTAGCTAAAAAACATGTTCTTCCTGGATCAAGAGTCCTTGTCTTTAACAACAATGATGGCCAACTCCTCTAATGTCTCAAGAACTCCTTGTGAAACTTAGGCTCATGATTTAGAATCACTAAACTAGCCTATCAATGAAGCTTGCAAAATAGGATAAATGGTCAAATACAAAGGATTGTATAAATAATTTAGCATTATAACTTGACATAAATCAAGCTTAAAAATGATGTTCATGGCCTCTCTATTTATATATTTTTGAGTTTGATCAAAATCAACTTGAATCATTCATCTCAAGATTGAAATGTGTGGCTAAGGATTAATATAATTATACAGCTAAATCCATAAATATCCCTCATAAATATTTGGGATAGAGGGGTATATAAGAGGCATAGAGGGTCTTAATGAGGCATGAGAGACCCATAATCTTGATATTTGTGGCATTTATGGCCTAGGTATGCCTTCCCAAGAAATGATGTCATTAGGTGATGCAATTAATAGAAATCAATTTCCAAAAATAAATATTCAACAACTATCATGGAAAATCCACTTAAGATCTTGATTTGAATCAACTAGCCTTAAACAAGGTTAATCAATATTTATGTAATTATTTGGAAATTGGCCCTTAGTTAATCAAAATGGTCATAATGTCTGGTTATTGGCTCAAAATTTGACTGGATTGTAATTGGAAGGGGGTGTTAGATGCATTGGAATCATATTCCCATTTAGGATGTTTCTAACATAAAATAATAAAGGCACCTATCTCATGTAAAAGATTTTATAGAGAAGAGCGATCTAGAGCACCTAAGTGCAAAATTGGCATTTTGACTCAAAATAATCTGATCAAATTTAGCTATATCATAAATTACATTACCCCATTTAGGGATACTTTAACCTAAATCAACACTTGTAAATGACAATTTTCAACCATTTAGGGTGTTTTATGTATTTTGACCTAAAATGAGCATTTGAGTAAAATTTGAGTAAGATTGACAATTTCAACACAAATGGTGTTAGGAATTAGATGTCTACATTTTACCCCTATTTGAGGTTTAGTAAGACATTCAGATGAAGTAACATCTTTTCAAAGAAAAGATTTGCTAAGAATAAATTGGAATAGACCCATGATGCCCCCTCGAGAGGGCATACTATGATGCAAGAGAAGGATGGACTCTTGAAAAGAGAGAGAAAGTGAAAAATTAACTCATGGAATAGATCACATCTAGAGGAGCTAATGTTTTCACACATGATTACCATCAATTCTCAAAGTATAATTTAGAGGTATAATAGTCCCTAAAGATGGGGGGAATGGGAAAGATACAATCCATAAATGTAAAGGACACACTTTAAATGCACCCAATTTGAGAGTAAAATCTACATGCTTATGACATTAATCAATCTTGAGATAGATTACACATTAAAATATTACCATCATGGGCATTAGTGTGGGGATCTTGGAATTAGAAGAAAAGAGAGAACGTTCTACTTCAAGAAGGGAAGACCACTATAACAAGATATCTAAAGAGAAGATAATAAGAGGTGCCCCAATAGAGCAAAATATGATCATGATAAAATAGTTTTGCCCCAATAGGGAAACTTTTGATCATTGATAAAGAATAAATAATGAGTTACCCCTATAGATCTAATTTGATTCTAATGTTTTTTTAGATCTTTTTCCCTAGCATGGGTAATTGGCAGGCAAAATATCTCAAGGATATAATACAACAAATAGGTTAAAGTGAATGGGCACAAACATACATACAATGGTGTAATGGCTTATAAATCCATATAAAACCTAGCATACGAGAATGAACAAAGTGATAAAAGAGATGAAAATAAGAATGGAGATGGTTAATATGACTCTAGATGTATAAGACAAGTGGATTCTACCTACATAGTTCTATAGACTCATGTTCTAATATGAACTTTAGGCAATGTAGTTCACCCAAGTTTGGGAGAGAATGGAATGAGGGATGATGAAAACTGACCAAGAATTGATAAAAGTCATGAATTATGCAAATATATGCATGTCTAAGCATAGATTCAACTAGTAAAATGCATGTTACCTAGGTGCCTAATTCTATATCATAAGCTTAGACTATGCAAAGTGTTCTTGAGAATAATTCATCGAAGTTGTGTTGACGTTAAGACTTTGAGAGCTAAGCACAAAGTGCTTTCTATAGTAAAATAAATTAGGCATCATAAGTATGAATAAATTAGAATGACATAATATTCTAATTTTGTTGAGCCAGTTCAAATGTGAATACTTATAATTAAGGCTAATGGTAAAATAATGACCAAAACTAGAGTTACAGCTATTTATATTTAAATAAAAAAGCAAAGACAAAGAATAAGATAAACATAAATGAACCTAACTTAAAATCAAGATATGAACAATCAATATTCAAGTAAGAATGAAAATGTACAAAATTAAGGCAAGAACAACTTGATAACATAATATCAAGGTATGAATAATTAATATCTATGTAAACCATCAAGATGTACTTGGAAAATAAAACAAAGAAGCAAAACCAAATAGGAAAACAAAAGACCAACATGACACACACAAAATGTTTTTGAGTTTTTTGAATGTTTTTAGAATTTTCTAATTATCTCAACTCGATTGAGTACTAATATATATAGAATGGTCTAGCTCATGAAACAACAAGAGTGTGCCAACTTAAAAATCTTGTAATATGGTGAGATTATATGATAAGAGGGACTAATTTGACCTCAACATGAATCAATAATGACCTATATAACCCCAAAATAATCCCAAGTCATAGTAATTATGACCACACAAAATGTGATGAAAACCCAACTAGGGCACAACAAGTTCCTAAACAAAGGTGAATGATAAGACAGATGATAATAGTAATGACCATATGATATAGTAATGCATGATAAAAAGGTGTTGTACCTAATTTTATCATAGGTGGTTATAATTAGAAAACAACATCATAATTTTGATTTTCCTAAAGTTGGTTATAATCATGGGTACAAAAATAATACTAATTTTCCCATAGGTGGTTATAATCAATGATAATAATTAAGAAAATTAGTGAAAGATAACTTACCAGATCAAATGCCATACTAATTACATAGACTATCATTGAACACAAAATTCTAAAATTAGTGAAACTGGATCAAAATCCCCCAACAAAAGGTGCAGGATGATCTAAATTATCCAAGATCAAAATAGGATCGGTAAGATGACTATAAATCAAGCCTCGATCAATAGTAAAGAAATGGTATTATAAAATGAACATAAGAAATTTGGCTATAGTGGCAACAAAGTTACCCCCAATTGATGATTGTCTTAAATTACTCACAAAACATCAAGAGCATTGCTTAGGTTTATATCAAAATGGTGAGAGTGTTTAAACTTAATAATTTCTCATAAAATAATGAGAGCATAGTGAAGGGGTGATCGTGCTAACCTCAATAGAAATTGAGTGCTGCCTACATAGTCTCAAAAGACCTCAAGTCAATGTAGTTCTAATGACACAGTTCATGGATCATGATGATATAATAATGCCTATAATAAAATGGTCTATGGTGTTTCCCCAAAGAGATGAGCTAAGTATAATGTTCAATGGGTAAATGTTAAATGAAAAATGTTTTTTTTTTTCTCTTTCTAACATGGAGATGCATGTCCTAGTCAATATGTGAGACAACAAAAATGATCAGTTTATAAAGTTGCTACCAAATTACCTTTTGGAAAAGTTTATCTATCAAGAACATGTTATATATATATATATATATATATATATATATATATATATATATATATATATATATATATATATATATATATATATATATATATATATATATAATGTGTTCATGATCTTCATTCACAATAAATTCTACTTCCTTCAAATGTTGAGACAAGATAACTTTGTAGCCTTTGCAAAGGAAAGTGCTGCCAGTGATAGATGATATAAGTGAATAATGAATGGGAAATAAATGAATATCAAGAATTTCATTTAAACATAATCTTTTTGATGTTGAATTGGACATAATTTTTGTTATGGTGGGGTTGAAGACCTCTAAATATGTTCTTGATAGGACCACCAAATTATTTTGTTGTTTGACCTTAAGAGTAGATACCTTCTAATTATGTTTTATATTGGAATATATTTTTATTTGATATTTGATATTATCTTTATTAAATAATGAAGAACTTTTAAGCTCAGATGTTGGTACCTTGATGAGGTTTTCACCAATGAATTTGTTCTGATAAACCCATAGTGCTTCTAAGAAGGTTTCACGAAGAGATGCTAACATTTGAATCTAATTTTATTTTAGTTCCTTTGAAAAAGTTTTAGTAAAATATGTTGAGTTTAATCTTTGATTATCCTCTAGCACCTTCAAAAGTGTTTCACTAAGGTATTGTTCTTCTTCTAAATGAATGTGGTTTTGCCCCCCTTGAGATTCTATAAATGGTATGTCACCATGGATGTAGTTCAATAAAGTGTGATTCTTTCATTCTCAATCAACATTTATGGGAGATGGAATGTCAATATAATGGCTATGTTGGATGGGAATAATGGGATCGTGAAAGGTAGCACAATCCTTGTAGAATATACTAGGAGAACTTGTGTTGATGTTAAAGTAATCATTCTCAAAAACTATAGAAGGATCATAAATATATTCAAATTAATCTGTAAGGAAATTGTAACTAATATTATAACAACCATGACTATAATCTATTTTTGAATCTAATGTCATAACTAATGTTGATTCTATTTTTGATGCTAAATCCAATGTTGGTTCAAAAATAGAACCTAAATCTAATTTTGATTCTTCATATAATATGGTTGTTTCTATAATTTTTTGTTAAATACTAAATGTTTGATAAGCAATGGCTTGTGATGGTATAATAAGATCAATAAAACTGAGTCATCTTGGAAGGGTTCAACATAGATTGGCTTGTCTAAGTGAATCCCCTCAAATAGAGGGAACTGCTCAAGGGACATCTCAACAAAATCATGTATGTTAAAGTGAGACTCTTTAATGAGTGGAAAAAGATCAAGAGATAACTCTATCTAGACTAGCTTGTCAAGGAGATGAGGCTCTTTAAAAATAGGTAACATATGAATGGGTAACTTATCATAGTTTGAATTATCACAAATGGTTGTTTCAAAAATAACATCATGGTTTTGGCTCATAATTGGTTGCAAAAAATAAATTTTGAACACATTTTGATCGTCATAAGATGGTTCTTAAAGAGGCAATGGTTCTTATTTTAGCTCAAAGATCAATACAAATTTTCTAAAGTGGGGAACATTTGGTTTAGCAGGGATAATGGTTTGTGGTTCAATAATGGAATCTCCAAAAATTAGACTATTGAAAAATTGATTAACACAACTGGTTCATCAAATGAAGGTTATTCACCAATAAGTTCATAAAAATTTGATGATGGTCCAAGAATGGTAATGACTGGATGTTTCCTAGTTTGGTTGCTTATGCAAACCAAATAAGGAGGTCCTAAAATGGTAATGACTAGATGCTTCTTATTTTGGTTGCTTGTGCAAACCAAAGGAGGAGGTCCTAAAATAGTAATGATTGGATGCTTCTTAGTTTGGTTGCCTGTGCAAACCAAAGGAGAAGGTCCTAAAATGGTGACCCTAACATGTTGTGGATCTTGATTACTCACACAAGTCAAAGCATCCAAGTCTTCCTGATAAACCTAATCATTCCCATCTTGAGTTGGGTCATAATTTGGATCTTGATTATGATCCCATGACTAATTTTTTTGAGGTGGATATAAATCCATCTCACAAACCATATTATCACCATTGGAGTTTTGACTAAAGTCATAAAATTCATTTTATACAGCCATTCTATAATAAGTTGAATTATCTATTACTTTACCATAAGTGTAACTAGACATATCTACATTTAATGAAGAAAGCTTTGAAAACAAAAAGGCTTAGAGTTATACAAACTCTAAAAACCGATGTTTAAAAGATAAAAGGTTCAACCATGGTTGAAAGGGTGGATTTGTATCTCCAAAATGGTATGCTAATATTTGGCATAAAACAACCTAACATCAAATGTCTAATGTCAAAGGCCTTTGGATAAAATTTATGTTCTCCCAAATAAAGTCACAAATAATGATGAAGATAGGCACTCGAACAAACAAACAATCAATAGTCTTCAAATTTGGGTAATCATTTAACCAAAGTTATGGAGCCTAAAATAAAAATACCTATGTATTAGCCCCATGAATTGAGGCCTAAAAAGGAATAAATTAATGTTTTAATCCAAACTTAACAAGGTTAATTAAAAATTCAACATTGAAAACTAGGTTTTGACCAAATAAGCTAGACAAGATTAGATAGCATGATGACACATAAACAAGGTCCAAATGGCACACACAAGCATGTTTATCAAAACTCTCAAGGCACAAGTGTGGTGTAAAATGAATAACATAATTCCTCTTTAAACAAAAGAGTGGTGTACAAACAAATTGTTTTTGACATGGTTTATAAACAAATAAACAAGTTTTAGTCTCAAAACATACCAAGCAACAATGACCAAAATACACTAAGTATAAACATCCAAATCCTATCAAGGGTATGGTAATGTGGGGTTGACTAAAACTAATTAGTTTTCAATCATTTCTATGGGGATCAATTAGATAATGACTTTCATGTCATGATGCAAAAGAAAAAAACATAATTGGGCATTTGTGGCACTTGGATTATTGTGAAAAGGTCTTTCCCTTTTTGGAATCACTACATCCATCACTTGCTTAGTGTAGGGTGATGACTAAAGTTCAGATATGTCCCATGTGCAACTCCAACACTAGAAGGTGGTTTAACCTCTCAAACCTTCAATCTTAGGAGTGGTTGAAGTCAGTGCTAGAAGGTGAAACCTTGGGTCAAAGCTTCCCTATAAAAATTGTAGGAGGTGATGAAAACCCCATTGCAAGCCAATTTTGCATAAAAATAAATGACTAATAGAAATACTTAATGGTCATTTTCAAGGTCACCCAAACTATTGTGAGTTTTTGAGAAGTGTTTTAGATGACATTATTTTTATGCCTTGTACTAGGCATGTTTGCAATAAGGATACATTTTTATTCCAAAAGTTCCATAAAGGGGATGGATGGAAGAGCATACACACAAAATCCTCCTCTTTGCCAATCAAATTCTAAGTTTAAACAACTATTGAATACAAATTTGACAAGTGAATTCAATTTTAAGAACCAAATCAGAGATTAGGTGGTGTTCTTTTGACCCCTTGGTCTCAAGTGCTAAAATGCAAAATATTTCACAAAATAACTACATGAAGCAAACAAAAAACCTAAGTTCATTTTAATCCCAAACATTGAAGCATTCAAGACTTATCTTAGATTTAATTTTAATGCATCAATTTTGAAAATGTTTATGACTTAAGATTGGGTTTAAGCACTAAAATTGAAATGTTTCTAAGATTTACATGATATGTTCATTTTAGGCACCAAATACCAAATGTGTAAAAACATAGCATGTTCATTTTAAACCCAAATTAAAGTGTGTTTGGTTAGTCAAAATCAAGTGAAACAACATCTAAATTAGCCCCTCAACCTATTAAAACATAATTATAAGGTAGCACTTAAGAGTTTCAGCAAACAACATTAAAAATTTCAAATCTCTATTACAATCCCACTATTACATAGTAAATCCAACTATTTCCTTACAAAATCACAATTACCAAACAAAAATATCATTGTTATAGATTAGTTCAAACAAAAAACATAATATCACTATTCTTCTACAAAATTACTACAAACTTTAACAATATCATTGTTATAAATCAAAATGACTGCTACCAAAAAAAAAACACATAAAATACAAAATCACTATTCAGATGACAAAATCACTACATGAAATGATGATATCATTATTCTGGAATGATATCACTATTATAGAATGATAACACTATTCTAGAATGATATCACTGTTTTACAATGAAATCACTATTTTGAACAAAATCACCAACCAAAATGATGATATCACTACCTAAAAGGATGATATCACTACTTAGAATGATGATATCTATAGAACAATATTTTATTCTACGTCGTATTTAATTTATTTTTGATTTGAGCACTACAATTTTGGTTCTTGCATGCCTTGGACATTGCAGTAGAGTTTTAAAGCAGAGGGCAGGTTCATTTTTGCCTAAGTGTCGAAGTGCAGTGGAAACTGCCAAGTGTTGCTTTTCAATTCATAGAGCCAGCTAGCTGGCATCTTTTGAGACCCTTTTTGTAACTTTTGAGAAGGCTACAAAATGTGCCATGTATCCAGTAACAACTCAGTAAAACATACCATGTGTCATCATCTGCATTTTCATAGAGGCACCTGCGTTTCATTTTACCTTTTTGATAAAGACTTTCCATGAGCTAAGCAGTAGAGAGAGCGGAAAGTGCCAGGTGGTAGTTGTGGAGGCCCTAAACTACCTTATTAAAGAAAAAGTGGAAGTTACCATGTGTTAGCATCTGGGAGACTTTGGTTCAATGCCTAGGTCTAATGCTTTCGTTCAATGCATAAAAGCTTCATTTCATTTTGCTAAGCATTGAAGTGCACTAGAGATTACCAAGTGTCACTCTCTGGGTCTCTTTCTACCCCAAACCTAGAGAAAGTAGAAGGCACCACATACCCCTATATGGAGAAGCAAAAGATGCCATGTATCTTCCCAGGAGCAATGGAAGTCACCACGTGTCAACTTTTGAGAAACCATCTTCGAGCCTAATTGACAAATAAAGATTGTGGTGGGTCCTAGATGATATTTCAAAAGACTGAGGAAGCACCGAGTGTCGACATGCAAAGACTGCCACGTGCTCCATCCCTTCTTAAAGAATTGCCTGAGTAAGGAGCGCAATGAGTTTCATTTTGTTAAAACTACAAAGTATTAAGGAAGTGGATTGTGATAGGTGTCAAAGGTGGAGCATTCCAGAGCAGAATACAGAGAAAGGGAAAGTAGCCAAGTGTCATTCTCTGGTGCCTTCTAGACAAAAGGAGGATTTTACATGATTTAACTAAGTGTCCTCTTCCATTCTAATGAAATAGAGTGTCTATCTATCTATTATAGTAAAATGGAGGGAAGCTCGATGAGAGTTATTCTTGGTAAATAGAACAGTGCACTGAGTAGATTTTTGGGGCTCTAAAGCATTGAAGATGTCGTCTGTTTGTCCCCTATAAGTGGAGGCAAAGTAGATAGTTGAGCAGCCAAGTAGGTGATGGAATGAGAAATTCAAGTGCAAAGGGAGATACTAGACATGAATCACCATGCCGTGGTCAGAACAACTATCCCACTCCAGCATGGCCTTTCCTGATAAGACCAAGACACATCCAAAGCATTGAAGGCACCATCTATTTTGTCCCTTGCTAGTGAATAACGGAGTAGATTACATGGGAAAGAAGGTGTTATCTGAGTCTATATAAGAAGGATTATAAAATCTAAAGAAAGGGGGGGATTTTCTCATAGTTTTAGACTTTCTAAAGTTTTTGACCAGTAATATCATTTGATCTTGTCTCAATTTTCTTGACTTGTAAAGTTGATATAATCGTGCATGTTTCTGTGCCCTTTATGTGGCTAAATGAATTAAGGAAATTTGAGCTCCATGCCTTGGTTGGTGTTGTCTATGTCATTTTCAAAATTAGTCTATGTTGTAGATTCTCTGGAGTTGTGATTAGGAATGTCATTTTCTTTTGTCTCATTTTCTTGAATCGAAAGGTTTACATAGCTGTATGTGACTTATACACCTCTTATGTGATTGAAAGATTCTATTAAGAAGATTGAACACTATGCCTTGGTTGATGTTCCCTATATCTCAGTGAAAGACTCCCCTATTGTGAGCCTCTATTTCTATTATTTTAATCTTTTACATTGATCATGCACTTGTCTACTCTTAAATGTAATTAAATCCTATAATAGTCTCACACTGCTCAGGTTAGGATTAGGATTACACTCAGGTGCATCACCATAGTTAGGTTTCAATTCCTACATTTGCATTTTTATTTAATCTCCTATCTCTTTCCCCCAACAACTGATACAAAGAAGAGACCGGCTTCTCTAAAATCTAGAGGTTGTTTCAAGCCACATTGTCCCATAGCTTGAAACTTCTCATTATTAATTGACTATTGTTAATTGACTAAGATCAAACACAATTTTAAGTGATCAACAGTTTTTGGCATGCCCGGTGGGACCAATCTTTCAATGAGTTGAAGAATTTTGGTGTATTCTTCAGCCAATCAGCCTTTGGAGGTTTTCAACAACAACAACAATGACTGTGAGTCAAATCGGCAGATCAAGTAGTCCTGGTATCATCAAGAAATCACTTTTGGTATGTATAATTTTGTCACTCATAGCTATGAGTCTTATTCTCATTCATATATTTTTAATCAAGAACAAGCTTCTCCTGGATTCATGACAAGTAGCAAAGATACAGATGGTCATGAGCTCTACCAATCTTATGCCCAGTCTCCCCAATATGTCACGTCCCATGCTCAACCTGACCTCATTTTCACCTTAAAAAAAGCATTGCTAGGATTTAGAAGATATGTGTTAGAGCTTGACAGTAGAATGGGATATGGACAAGAAATTCCTTGTCATGTCATCCATCAAGTAAGGGATGTAATAGACCTAATTAAAAGTGAGTGGGATCCCATTGAAAGGGAAAATTGGCAAGGGCTTACATATGAAATGTTATATGTGTGTGGATTGATTGCATTTCTAGAATAAGAACTAAGCATTCATGAGAAACAACTATACCAAGTCAATTAAAATGCCTATCCACCACCACAAATTCTAGATCATTCATATGCCACCCCTGTTCATGAGCAAGGTCAAACCTGCAAGATCATTTCCCCAATAATGAAGAATCCATGATAGCAGCAAGGGAAGAGGACCCCAATCACTCACTTTCCTCTCAAGTCCTCTCCACCCTTCCTCAAAAAGCTTCTTATTTTCCATCACAGCCTTCTTCATCCCTTTTCAAAGGAGAATATATTTTGAAGGAAGTAGCTGAGTATGTAGAAGAGTGTGCTTAATTAATGACTAGTCAAGAGGATTCCATAAGTACAGATGAGGAGGAAATCACCATAGCTGCCCCCTTTGATGAACAAGAGGATAAGTCACAAGCTTTTGTCTTAACCTCTGATGAGGAAGAGATCATTTCTAACTTTTACCTCATTTTACAAGAAGATATGGAAGAACATGGATGCTCCCTTGATCAAGTCATTGAGACAGAAGACACTATCCTTCAAGAAGGATATGAGCTAGCCGAATATGAAGAAGACAACTGTGACACTCATCTGAGTATGTAGAAGGTATGCCAACTTTTGGATTCATCCTTTCAAAAGGATGAAGTCATCAAGGAGCATGATGATGCAATAAAGCTAGAATTTAAGGAGATAAGCCAAAAGATAATGGATATCAAAAGGCATAGAGTGAAGAGCCAATAGCTAATGATTTCTTGGTAACACACGGCAATATGAAGAACTAGCATTTGATGGGCCTTCAAAGACAAGAAGAGTTTGTGAATGTCAAAGGCATGTTCAACTCAGACTTGCCTAAATACAAACAAATTTGTGTGGCCAGTGCAGAAGACACTCCATCAAAGATTTACCCAATTCAATTACTGGTATGGCAACATAAGTCAGTTTGTCATAAAGAAGATGTTGGAAAGTTCATTTTTGACCCCAGAGGGAAATAAGGATGTGTAATTAATGTAGTTAGGTAGTTTCCCATTCTCACATTGTTTTTCTTTCTGTAGTTATTTTCCTACTTTTTTTTTAAAATAAACATTTTAAACATAGAGTCAACATCTTAGTAGTTTTTAATTCTTTAAATTTTGCTACATTTAATGCTTCCCCAAATCTTTCAAGATCTCTAAGGTACCTTGTGTTACATAGTGTGTCCACCTCATTGTTTCCTGAAGATTGAGTAGGATTTGCTAATGGTCATCCAAAATTTAATGCTATTTGGGACTTGATAGGCCCATAAATACCCCTTAGCAAATTTTAAAGTTTACAAACTCTCAAGCATTCCTAAAAAAATATCCTACTCATTGTGATTGTTAGTGCCTAGTGAAATTTGTTTTAGTAAGTGTGTTGTTTATCTTGTGCAAGGTTCATATCAGGTTATTATACAAGAGATATAGCAATGGCAAGAACATCAACTTCATAGTAAGGAATAGGGACACTTGGATACCTCGATAGGTTATTGGCTAGAAAATCATATGCTATAGCTCCTATGCAACCTCTAAGAAGCTACTCAAGAACAAAAGCCCTGGGAGTCGATCAGACCAATGACCCATCAAAGGTTAGGGATTATGTAGATGGGATCATGGACCCAACCCCTCAAAGAGCCAGTAGCAATAACCTCAGAGAAGGGGTGCACCAAAGGTGTTTACAAAGAGCTAGGGCAAGGTAATATGAGACATTTGAGATGAGAATATGGACATCACAACTAGCTTAGTTCATTGTCCTAGCTGTGCACCCATGCTTGAATATAATTTTATTATGTATGGACTTGCTCCATGAACAATCTTTCACCATTTAACAAGGCCCATTCATGCTGAAGATCACCCCACCAGTTATCAGGGACATGTTTGCCCTACAATATGATAGTACTACCACCTTCCCCATTATTGATAGGATGTAAAGGATGTGGGTGAATGTTAACATTCAGACAAGGTTTTTAAGGTCTAAGTTATAAATGGCCAATGGTGATACCATGTTACCCACACTCCCTATACTAAGGACTTAGTTTGTGCCTGCCAGCCAAGACGTGCTATCGATGATGGCCCTCATCTTTGTGTTGAAAGATGACATGGTTGTATATGTTGAGCAAATGGCCATCTTGTTCAGGCTGAAGATGGTCAATAAATTGTAGGAGTATCAACTCGACTTCTCAGAACACATCACCTTCTGCATGGTGGAGCAGCTAACCTAGTTCAGGGCAAAGGGGATATTCAGGTATTCCAGCTTTTATTTCATCTAATTCTACATCAGAACCTTGACCTCTTCACCTAGTTTATGAACCTAAACCTGTATGACCCAGCTTTTGACCCCTAAAAGACCATCCCTATGTCTAAATGGACACATGTTTTATCTATAACTAGTAATCCATATGATTTTTGGGAACTATTCGTCACCCCTATCCTCTAATGCCTTAGCCCTAAGCCTATCATAAATAGGTTATTCGCAAGTGTCACGAACTTCCTCGTCAGCTGCCCAATCCCATGTGACTTCTATTTTGGGTCCCGTCACATGATCATAAGAGTCTATGGATTTTGTGCAAAACCAGTGTTGCTACCAAACACCTTAACTCTTAGGTTAGCATTCCTCAAAATTGCCAGGTAGGTGTCAGTGGTTGATAATTAATATGGCTCTGGGAAGAAGAAGAGGAAAATGTACAATATCTTGTGGATGGTAGGCAATGTAAGCCTAGAAGCAAGAGAAGCTGAGAATGTGATACTAAGGAAGCTAGCCTTACTCAGGTTCCTGATAGTTGAGGACAAATGGGTTTATGATCCAGCTGATTACATAGCCTTCGTGGTGATGACAAATAGAATCAAAGCCAAGATTGTGCATGAAAGCTACCCCTTTTGGGAGACCATGAAAAATCCTGCAAAAGATGCCCCTAGTCTCTATGTTGAGCTGACAGATTTTCCCATGCCCCAAATAGGCCATGGGAGACCTTCTGTGACAAATAGAGGGACTATGACCCCAAAGTCAGGATGACCTCTGGTTTGAGAAGGACGCTGAGGAACTAGGGTTGGGATGCAGAGAAAAGTGAGGCCTATTAGAAATATAGATAGGAAATTTCCCAAACCACCCACACTTTTGGAGGCATGGACTCAAATGAAAGGTGGGAAGAGCTCTGGGATGAGTGCCATCCCTCCCCTGCATCTAGCCTAGAAACAAGCCAAACATAGACACTTGGGGTAGAGCAGCAAGCTATAGTGGGACCAAGCTAACAGCTGCAGACTTCAGAGTAAGTTGTAGCTACCATAGAATAACAAAGAAGTGTGGTGTCATCACCACAAATGGCCTCCTCATCATCAAGATTAATTGAAGCCCCTAGTTCTCCACATGTGCCACTAGCAATAGCAAAGGCAGAAGGGAGACAAACGTAGCCAGAGGTGGAGACACCCAAAAAGAGGAGGGTGCAATTCCAATTAGATCTAGAGGAGGAAGAAGAGCCTTCACAGTGCCCACTACAGGGCACTACAACTTCCCCTCAGGTGAGTATTTCTCCCCTTCCTCCCTCTTAACCTATTTCTCACCCTATCGGCATGATGCCTCCACCCAGTTAGATGACACCCCCTGCAACTACTGCCATTCCCATTTTGCAAGTCACCCCATCATCAGCACTTCAGGCCCTAACATTACCCCATTTCCCCCCCTCCATTCCCAAAAATATGCCCCTACAACTTACCCCTAGCCAACCAATGGCTCTCCAATACAGCCTGCCACAAGGATTTCCTTTTGCAGGGGGGCATATTATGTCCCCTTCCACCTTCTAGACATAGGCCAATGCTATTAGAAAGGCAAAAGAAGCCTAGTTAGAGAAGAAGAGAATTAAGGAGAATAAAGCACCAGCTATTCCACACCTATGGTCACAATTTGACCCCATTCAACAATAATTGATGGTGACCCATTTGTCACATAACATTGCCAAGTCAAGTGAGCAAATGCAGCCAAAAGATTACATGATGAACACAGTGGCCATTGACATGTCCTTGTTCAGGCCCCAAGATAGAGTTGAGTTGCTGACTGAATCCACTTCTATAGTCATAAAAGATTATTTGAAGAAATCAAGAAGACTGCAAAAGATGGAAGCTGATTTGGCCCAAGAAAAGGCAAACTATAACAGTTTGGCTAAAGAGATAAATAAGAGGGACAATGAAATAGCTAGTCTATACAAATAGTTGCAAGATACTATTTCCCTTCAGACTCAATAGGTAGTCCAGGCCCAAAATGATTCATTAAACATGGAGCTTGCACTTGTGAAAGATGTAGTAATAGCCCTAAGGTGGGACAATGCAACATTGTAGGGAAGAGTCGAAGGACTCCAACTCTAGGTTACCCAATCACAACAAAGGATATTGGAGGAACATAATAAGGCTACATCTTTTCAAGCCCAATTCCAAGTAGAATAATAGAGGACTGTGCAACTAACAATTGAGCTGGCTAATAGGCCAAGAAGTGTCAGAGTAGTGTAGCTGGTGAAGGAGCTCTATGAGTCAGCATGGGAGAGAATCTCTTTAGAGATTATACAGCTCAGGCCATTTCTCACCTTCCTGCTCAATGCACAGTAATTGTGTGAGAGGGTAAAGAATTTAGTACAGAACACTCTAGCCATGGTCTCTAGAAGAGTCATAGACTCCCATTCATTGTTGGAAAAGCTCTACGACATGATGGATGCAACATTGGTAGCTACGAGAATCCCAGATAGAATGGCCACCATGAAATGGGTCAATGAGGTGCTCAGTTGCAATGTTGTGGCCAACAGTTGCAAGGACTATCTCGATGTTGTGAAAGAAGGCATCACTGAGATGAGGCACCACATTAAAGATCTAGTGTAACCAAGCCTACCTTCCCCATTTCCAGATGCAAGGATAGTGCTAATGGTCGATCAAATTAAACCATTGCTACTGGCCAAATAGAGAGATCAAACAATCTTCCAGAGCTTACAAGATGATGCCTCAGCCTCAGAGGTTGAAGTTGTTTTGATTCCTATTTCCTGACTGGAGTTTAAACTGAAAGCTGTGGTTCAGATCTGCACACCTATTCACATAAAGATCTCATTAACCTAGATTTAGCTTTCATTAAATTGCAAATCAAGTAAGGATTATCTGACCATGAGTGGTTTATCTACCAAAAAACTCTTTTGAAGTTGTAATTTCCACAATTTTGAAATTTTGACCGATGGGAGTCAGGTTCTTTTTGAGCAGGCTCAAAAGTTTTAAAGGTTGCCAGTAATTATAGAGTAATTTTTTACTCTACATCATATTTAATTTATTTTTGATTTAAGCACTACAATTTTGGTTCTTTCATGCCTTAGATGTTATGGCAGAGTTTTGAAGTAGAGGGCGGGTTCATTTTTGCCTAAGTGTCGAAGTGTAGTGGAAACTACCAAGTGTCACTTTTTGATTCACAAAGCCAGCTAGCTGGTGTCCTTTAAGACCCTTTTTATAACTTTTGGGAAGGCCATAGAATGTGCCATGTATCCAGTAAAAGCTTAGTAAAATGTACCATGTGTCAGCATCTACATTTTCATAGAGGCACCTACGTTTCATTATACCTTTTTAATAAAGACTTTCCACGAGCTAAGCAGCAGAGAGAGTGAAAAGTGCCAGGTGCTAGTTGTAGAGGCCCTAAAATACCTTTTTGAAGAAGTGGAAGTCACCATGTGTCAGCATTTGGGAGACTTTGGTTCAATGCCTAGGTCTAATGCTTTTGTTCAATGCATAAAAGCTTCATTTCATTTTGCTAAGCATTGAAGTGCACTAGAGACTGCCAAGTGTCCCTCTCTGGGTCCCTTTCTACCCCATCCCTAGAGAAAGTGGAAGGCACCACATAACCCTAGATGGAGATGCAGAAGATGCCACATATCTTCCTAGGAGTAGTGGAATTCACCACGTGTCAACTTTTGAGAAACCATCTTCGAGCCTAATTGACAAATAAAGATTGTGGTGGGTCTTGGATGCTATTTCAAAAGATTGAGGAAGCACTGAGTGTTGACATGCAAAGACTACCACGTGCTTAATCCCTTATTAAAGAATTACCCAAGGAAAGAGCGTGGTGAGTTTCATTTTTTTTAAACTACAAAGTATTAAGGAAGTAGATTGTGATAGGTGTCGAAGGTGGAGCATTCCAGAGCAAAATACAGAGAAAGTGGAAGCAGCCAAGTGTCATTCTTTGGTGCCTTCTATATAAAAGAAGGATTTTTCATGAATTAACTAAGTGTCCTCTTCCATTCTAATGGAATAGAGTGTCCATCTATTTGTTACAGCAAAAAGGGAGGGAAGCTCGATGAGAGTTATTCTTGGTAGATAGAATAGTGCATTGGGTAGATTTTTGGAGCTCTGAAGCATTGAAGATGCCATCTATTTGTCCCCTATAAGTGGAGGTAGAGTAGACAGTTGAGAGGCCAAGCAGGTGATGGAATGAGAAATTCAAGCGTAAAGGGAGATACTAGACATGAATCACCATGCCATGGTTAGAATAGCCGTCCCACTCCAGCATGGCCTTTCCTGATAAGACCAAGATACATACGAAGCATTGAAGGTGCCATCTATTTTGTCCCCTATGAGTGAATGATGGAGTATATTACGTGGGAAAGAAGGTGTTGTCTGAGTCTATATAAGAAGGATTTTAAAATCTAAAGAAAGGGGGGGATTTTCTCATAGTTTTAGACTTTCTAAAGTTTTTGACCAATAATATCATTTTCTCTTATCTCAATTTTCTTGACTTGTAAAGTTGATATAACCATGCATGTTTCTGTGCCCTTTATGTGGCTGAATGAATTAAGGAAATTTGAGCTCCATGCCTTAGTTGGTGTTGTTTGTGTCATTTACAAAAGTAGTCTATGATGTAGATTCTCTGAAGTTGTGATTAGGAATGTCATTTACTTTTGTCTCATTTTCTTGAATCAGAAGGTTTATATAATTGTATGTGACTTATGTGCCTCTTATGTGATCAAAATATTATGTTAAGAAGATTGAACACTATGCCTTGGTTGATGTTCCCTGTATCTCAGTGAAAGACTCCCCTGTTGTGAGCCTCTATTTCTATTATTTCAATATTTTACATTGATCATGCACTTGTCTACTCTTAAATGGAATTGAATCCTATAATAGTCTCACAGTGCTCAGGTTAGGATTAGGATTACACTCAGGCACATCACCATAGTTAGGTTTTAGTTCCTACATTTGTGTTTTTGTTTAATCTCCTATCTCTTTCCCCCAATAATTGATACAAAGAAGAGACTAGCTTCTCTAAAATTTTGAGGTTATTTCACGCCACATTATCCCACATCTTTAAACTTCCCATTGTTGACTAACTAAGATCAAGCACAATTTTAAGCCATCAACAATATCGTTACTAAAGTCCATAAAATTTTTCTTTAACAAAGAGTGATTTTTTTTACAAAATTGCTACTGTGTGAGTAGTGATATCATAACAGAGAGCAAAACCTAGGATTCCAGAACAAAACCACTATTATCATAGAAAATGGAATTTCAACCTAAATTTTCACTATGTTGGCCTCTCACTCCAAGATCCTACGTGGGAAAGATTAATATTTGCTTGAAAGATATTTGTCACCAAATTTGTGGGGTGTGATCCCAATGGGCACGCCAAAATGTAGAGAGGATTATATAAAATGATTAGTCAAGCATTATTCCAATAAATCAAAGGATAAGTGAATAAGAGTAAACCAAATTAAGCCTATCTATTCATGTAGGAATTTCTAATGAGAATGAAAGACAAATGAAATAAAGAAAGGAACCTATACCTTCCCAAGTGAATCCATCCTCCAAGAGCAGCTCAAAAACATGTTCTCCCTTGATCAAGATCTCTTGTCTTTAACAACAATGGTGGCCAACACCTCCAATGTCTCAAGAACTCCTTGTAAAATCTAGGCTTATGATTTAGAATCACTAAACTAGCCTATTAATTAAGCTCTTAAAATAAGATCAATGGTCAAATTCAAATTATTGTAGAAATAATTTAGCATTATAAATTTGCATAAAGAAAACTTAAAAATGATGTTCATGGCCTCTCTATCTATAGATTTTTGAGATTGATCAGAATCAACCTGAACCATCCATCTCAAGATTGAGATGTGTGGATAAGGATTAATCTAATTATATAATTAAATCCATAAATGTCTTTCATAAATATTTGGGATAGAGGGGAAATGAAGAGGCATGGAGGGTCTTAATGAGGCATGGGACACCCATAATCTTGATATTTGTGGCATTTATGGCTTAGGGATGCCTTCCCAAGAAATGATGTCATTAGGTGATGTATTTAATAGACATAAATTTTGAAAAAAAATATTCAAGAACTCTCATGTAAAATCCACTTGAGTTCTTGGTTTGGATCAATTAGCCTTAAACAAGGTTAATCAACATTTGTGTAATTATTTGGAAATTATCCCTCAATTAATCAAAATGGTTAAAATGCCTTGATATTGGATCAAAATTTGACTAGATTGGAATTGGAATGGGGTGTTAGATATATTAGAATCATATTCCCTTTTAGGATGTTGCTGACACAAAATAACAAAGGCAAATGTCTCATGCAAGAGATTTGATAGAGAAGAGCAGTCCAAAGTACCCAAGTGTAAAATTAGAATTTTAACTTGAAATCATCTGATCAAAGTTAGCTAGCCCATAAATTGCATTGCCCCTTTTAAGGATACTTTGACCTAAATCAACACTTGTAAATGACAATTTCAAACTATTTAGGGTGTTTTGTGGATTTTGATCTAAAATGTGTGTTTGAGTGCAATTCGAGTAAGATTGACAATTTCAACATAAATGGTGTTAGGAATTAGATGTCTACATTACTTATATATGAATTATAATATATGAAACTAATACTTCCCATGAATGTGGAATAAATCAAAATGCTCATAGGATGACTTACAAAGCATATGCATCCATAGCAACTACTAAACTAACAAAGTAAAAAGGAGATATCATAGATTTAGAACATCCTCTCCCTCTTAGAAAAAACTTTGCCCTCAAAGCTTTAGATGTGGGAATTGGTGTTGAATCTAAAATAGTGGTTCCAATGTTGCATATTTTGGTTGCATTATGTGCCATTGAATTCAAACCTTGATGATGGAGTGAGAGTGAAGTTGGCATATGTGCATGTCTAGGATTGCCTCTAGCTCAAGAAGAATGGATCCTTGATTATCAAGTTCTAGTAAAATAGTCTATACTCTAATTTTTTGTGCCAAGAACTTTATTTAGACAAGAGACATGAAATATTAGGTGAACTTGGGAAGAAGGTGGGAGATCCAACTTATAAGTAACCATCCCAATCTTCTAAAGAACCTTATAATGACCATAGGACTTGGGATCTAGATTATGATGCCCTTTGAGTTTTAGGAAGGCTTACTTGTAGGGCTATAGGAAAATAAAAACCATATCACCTAATTAAAAAGTGTTTTCATAATGGTTTTAGTTTTATTGTTGTTTCATTTGATTTTATGCCATATGAATATTTTCCCTCAGGGTACTAAGGATCTGATCTTGGGTTTGGAGAATCATTTTGACTACTTGAACTGATGAATTATTAGGGGTGTTCAAAAGTAGCACTAGTGGTGATTAACCATAGAATACTTCATATGGATTCATTTTCATTAATGTGTGGTAGGAGGTATTATACCACCATTCAGTGAGAGGGAACCACTTTCCCCACTGATGTTATTCAAAGGTGAAGTGATAAAGGAAAGTTTCCAAGAATTTTTTGACAATTTTGGTCTGGCCATTTATTTGTGGATGATACCTAGAACTCATATTTAGTTAGGTGCCAATGTGTCAAAATAGTTATGTCTAAAAATGGCTGGTGAAGATTGCATCATGATCTGAGACAATGGATAAAGGGATTCCATGAAGATGGAAAATATGGTCTATAAAAATTTAACAACTGTGGAGGTAGTACAGGGATGGCTGAGGGCACAAAAAGGGCTATATTTGGAGAGGCGATAAACCACAAATAATATCACCATTTTCACTCTAGATTTAAGGAGTCTCTAAATGAAATCCATTAAAATATCTTTCCAAATACTTGTAGGGATGGGAAAGGGTTTGAGTAACCTAGGGATGAGTGTTATTTCACCCTTATTGTGTTGGTAGTCATCACATTCAGCCACCATCTATTGAATTTCCCTTTTTATTCCCTTTAAAAACAAGTTGCATCTTTCGAGTTCATAATTATTAAGAAACCATAAGTTCCCTATATATGGAGAATCATGCAATTCATAAAATATAGCCTACTAAATATTTATGCATTGGGGAAGCATCAAATGACCCTTGTATCATAGAGAAGCACCATCCTTGAATAATGAAATACAACCAAGGGGTTAGTGGCTAACTATTGAATGATTTGAGATAATGAGGATTCATTTACAATCCTTTATTTTACATTATCCAACTAATTCAAAATAGGCATGAAAATAGCTGAAATGGAAGCTTGATATAGAAATGTACAAGATAAATCATGATCTATTATATTATCCTTACCCTTCTTGTAAGTTATCTCATAGTCACAACCCATGAGTTTGATAACCCATTTCTATTTTGATGGGGTGGAGACCTATTGTTCTAATAAATATTTTAGAATCTAATGATCACTTTTGATGCAAAAAAATTTCCCAGTAGGTATGGTTGCCACTTCTATACTACATGTAAAATGGCCATCATTTCCTTCTCATAAATAAAGAGCACTATATTATTTCCAAAAATTGTTTTTTGGTGAATGAAATGGGGTGTCCTTAAATTAGAACAACACCAAGTCTATTTTCTTAATCATTACTCTCAATAGTGAAGGTCTTGGCAAAATCTAGCATAGCAAGAACAGGTGTAGTACACATAGCTTATTTTAATTATTCAAATGCACACTCAACAAATTGTGTCTAATTAAAAGCATACTTTTTCAACATAGTTGTCAATGGATCTATAATATTCTCATAATCCTTGACAAAATTATGATAGTATCCATTCAACCCTAAAAACCAAGAAGGCTCTTGAGTGTATGAGGATGTAACCAATTTGTCATGGCAGCTATTTTTTTAGGATCCACCTAAACCCCTTGAGCTAAAACAATATACTAGAGATAATCAACTTCATCCTTCAAAAAACTAAATTTGGATTATTTTACACAAAGATGATGATTAAAGATAAGTTTTAGTGTGAGCTCCATATGTTGGAGATGCTCAGACCATGTTTTACTATAAATGAGGATATCATCGAAGAAGACTAGAATGACTTTCCACAAGTAAATTTAAAATATTTTATTCATCAATACCTAGATTGTTGAAGGAGCATTAGTGAGGCCAAAGGTCATGACCAGGAACTCATAGTGGCCATCATGCATGTGAAAATATATTTAAGGGATATCATCCTCATGAAGCTAGATCTAGTGATATCTAGAGTGAATATCTAACTTGGAGAAAAAATGACTGCCATGAAGCTCATCAAGAAACTCATCAATAATATGAATTGGGAACTTATCCTTGATTATAAGGTGATTAAGTGCAAAAAAATTAATATAGAGGTGCCATGACCCATATTTTTTTGGACAAAAATAACTGGGGAAGAATATGGATTGGTACTATGACAAATAATGCCTTGCTTTAGTAAGTCTTGAATGAGCACCTCAATCTTAGTCTTTTGCCAAAATGGGTAAAAATAAGGCCTAATGTTGGGAGGAACACTTCCAAGAAGGAGCTGAATATGGTGGTCATCTGGACATGAAGGTGGAAATCCCATTGGTTTGATAAAGACATGTGCATACCTCTATAGAATGGTTTGTAGGTTAGAAGGATTAATGCAGACTATTGATGTTTACATTTGAATGAAATAGAGTTGGGAAATGACAGCATGTGAATTCTTCTTTAAAAGCTTTTCCATGTGATGTGAACTTATGATGCTAAGAGATCCTAGTTTTAAGCCTTTCGATGTGTTTTTTTACCCATTTCTAAAAATTACATCTAAAGTTTACCAAAATCCCATAAGATGGGTAAAAGTGTGTATAACCACTGGGCTCTCAAAATAACATCACATTTACCTAAGGTTAAATAAAACATGTTGGAGCACAAGTTATAATCTCTAATAGAGATACACACATTATGAAACTTACCTTTACAAGGTAATGTGCCCCCATTGGCAATCATGACTTCAAATTTGGAGTAAGGATGGATAAAACAATCAACCTGTTTGGCGATTTGAGGGCTAATGAAGCTATGAGTGCTACCTAAATCAATGAGTATTATGAGAGGGAACTTCTTTAAGTAACCCATGAAATGTATGGTTTTTGGGGTAGTTAATCTTGTTAAGTCATGGAGAGATATCTCTAGTTAGTCTTCCTAAGAAGTAGGTTCCATAATATGTTGAACTTATTTTGGATCATCTGTTGTATCCTGATCATCTTCCCAATATTAAATTTTAGGTGAAGAGTTCACATTTAATAGGTAGAGCTTTTGCTCAACATATTGATGTCTTTGAGTGAATTTATCATCATAGTTATAACATATTCCTTTTTCTCTATAGGATTGTATTTTTGATTCAATCAAATCCTTGATAGGAATGGCTCTAAGGGATGGCATTATTTGAGATCATTATGGAGATATATTTTTTATTGAAGAAAAATGAGATTTGAATCACTGTTAATTTGCAATCTTGTCCTCTACCAACTTATCCAACCTTAAATATTCCATCATCATGTTGGGCCATAACATTTTGACCTTGGATTGAATTGCATGTTTTAATCCACTAACAAAAGAACTCCTAAAAAATTCATTTGACAATCCCTCAGTGTGGTTGGGCAGTTTTTCAAATTCTATTTGATATTCTCTCACTATTCCTATTTGATGAAGTTTAGTGAGTTCTCTAGTGAATTCATAAAAAGTAGTACAACCAAACTATTTCAAAATTAGGGTGAAAAATCACTCCATATTGGTTCATCATGAGCCTTGGTATACCAACGATACCATTGAAGGGCTTTAATTTCCAAGTGAAAGGATGCAAGTGGAACCTTGTTGGCATCAAAAGTATTATGTAGACTAAAATATTATTCTTCTTGATAGATCCATCTGATTGGATCTACACCATTGAATCAAATAAAATTAAGTTTTAGCCCATGATAATTGTTGGAAGAAGAAAATCCAATGTATAAAGAAGACTTTGGATGTCATATGGTATTCATGGTGGTATGTTGAATACTTAGGTTGAGAATTTTTTCATCAAGATCTTTGATGTGGATCTTGATGGTGATAATTTCATCCTCCATGTTTTTTCACCTATTCAGGTTACTACTATGACCTAAAGATTTTTTTTTTTGTAATGGGCAGGAAAACTAGAGTTAAGACATGTTTAGTAAGGGAAGTTTTGAATTTGGGAAAAAGCATAAGGGGTAAAGAGACTTTTACTAAAAAAAATTGTAGTGGGAGAAGGATTGATGAAGGTGAGGGCAACTTTAGGAGTGAAAATGACAAAACTAAAAAAATTATCAAAGAAGGGCAAAGGATCAGAATGGGGAGATGAACATTGTGGAATTTTTTTTAGGCAAATAGATAACAATAAAAGTTATGGCAAAACCCAAAAAATTGATAAATTGAGATTTATTGGAATTTGGAGTGGAATTGGGATATGGGACCTCAAGGAAGAAAATGTGGGGAATAGAATTTCAATTGTCTACATAAAATTTGAGGATCAATGGGTGATGAAAAAATGATTTTTTTTAAATTTTTAATTTATGTTTATTATTTGTAAGTCTTCTAAGAATCTACAGATAGTTTTCTAAAAATGATAGAATGGATATTTCTTGGTGTCTACTTTCTATAAATTATTTAGCTACAAGTCCTTTGACAGTCTACAGATACTCTATTAATGGATTTTTTTACAGGCTACTATAAATATTTTGAAACTATTTGAAATGGGCTCCAAGTTTCAATGGCTACCTAAGGGTTTAAATATATCACTGTAGCTACCAATGTCATATAAGTGAGTGCCATTCTCTAAAACATTTCTAACCACAGATTTATTTCTAAGCAAAAACTCTTGGTTTTTCTCATGGATGGGAACTACTCAATCAAGAAGGGTCATTTCCCATATCATTATCATATCCTCTCAATGGGCTAGCTACTTTGGGGTTCATGTGGTACTCCTCATAATGAGTTTTATGGCTTTGACCCAAGCACTTCTCACAGTTATGCGGTTAGGTTTTTACCTTGATTCAAAATAGATTATTGTGTTATAAACAGTTACTAAGTTAAATTATTTAATAGAACAAATTTATTTATAAAACTTATTTAAAGTAATTATGTAGAAGAACAGAGTGAAGACTTTTTGAAGGAAGAAAAAAATTTGGCCCTGGAAAGTGCTCTGGTAGTAGATGAGAGGATCCTCCTATAATAAATTGATAAAAATACATGAAATAATAGATTTATAAAATTACCTAAAGCACTAAAATGATTATATTGATCACAAACCACTTTGAGGGAGAAACCTCTTTTAAGCAAGCTTAATATAATAAATTTGTGGATACCTTCATTAGCCTCAACACTAATATATGAATTCTAATCTAAGTAACTACTAATTCCCATGAATGTGGGATAAATCAAAATAATCACTAGATGAATTAAAAATCATATGCATCCATAGTAGCTACTAAACTAAAAAATTAAAGAGAAGAGATATCACAGGTTCATAATAAGTAGCTCCAACATTTGAGAGTCCAAAAGTCATTTTATTATATACATAGGTATCCCACTAAGTTATGAATGTAGTTTTGTATTGATCTTGCTCCTTCACCAATATTTGATTATAAACTAAGTATCCATCAAGTATATAAAACCTTTGTGAACCTAAAACTCTTTGTAAAATTTGATCCATGGAAGGAAAATCGTAGTGATCTTTCAATGACACTCTGTTAAGATCCTTGAAATCTACACACAATCTCATCTCCCCATTATTTTTTCTCAAAAAGTAAAATATTTGAAACCTATGTATAATGTTTAATGGGATATATTATATTGGATTTAATTAGATTTTTTATTTCCTTCCTCATAAGGATCTCAACTTTGGAGTGATTGGTCTTTGTTTATGTCTTAGAGGCTTAACATCTTCTTCTAGCTCTATGGTATGTTGTGTTAACCTGGGATAAAAACATTTTAAATAGTGATATTCACATGAAAAAACATTCATAAATGCCTTGAATAATTCTATGAAAAATTCTCTCTCATTCTTAGTATTCACTTTTCCTAACTTGAGTAGTTTACCTTTAGTTATAGAAATTTTATCATAATCTTCCTTTCTAGTAGAGATGTTTACCTTATCTTTTATCAGATGATCATTATCATTAAATATGATATACAAAGTTACCAAAACCTTAGGTAAATTATTTTATCTAAATTGGATAATCTGGTCCTCATATTGGTGTAGCAACTTATCATGATTTTTTAAACAAAATTCTGCATCATGTGGTAAGACATAGGCAATCTGTTTGTCACTATCAAAAACTCGTCAACTTACCTCATTATTAGGGACTGAGGGCCTATATACCACCTTGATTTTTGACACACCCTTAGTATCTTTGAGCTCATAAATAATATCATGTTGTTCTCTAATGGAAGCTAACATGTTTACATGTTGACTGGCTCCTGTAGGAATGGAGAGAATGTCAAATGCATGTACGTCTTCCATAAGATCCCAAACCCTCTATTTTTAGGCATTTATAATTGGGTTCTTGGCTTAAATCAGACCTCTTACTTTTTATACTACTAATTCATTATCTCCTTTAACCTACAGAATCTTAATACCCCTATTCCTTGCCCACTATAGAACATGAATGAGATCCTCATATTCTACAGTATTAGAGGTACAAATAATTAAAATATTATTCTAATTTATATTGAGAGGAGAAAAAATCATAACACCTAACCCACTCCCATTATGTTATTTGGATCCATCAAATAACATACTCCAAACTCCTTTAGGAACTTGTGTTGTGTTAGTGAGACTAGGCATTTATTAGAGGATTCGCCAAGGTCTGAATAACGAGGATGCACGAGTTATGGTTGCACAGGGAAAAGCAAGTGAATACCAAAAAACTCTAAATTAAATGAAATAAAACAAGAGACAATTGCATAGACAATTTGGATAAAATCAAATATTCCATTAACATAAGATGGCCAAAGTAAAGAATACATATAAGAGAGCACGTAACTCCTCCATAAAAGGTGGTCAAAGCACCCCAAGAATAGACTGTAACTCCTCCATGAAAGGTGGTGATAGGGTGCTAATAATAGAGAAGTAACTCCCACACCAACAATAGCTGGTCAAAGGAGTTACTTATGACATTCTTATAACAACTATGACACATCTCCACATAAGCTAGCCTATCCCATGAATGTAGGAAAACTCAATGTATGCACAAATATATAATTTCCCTAATTAAATAATAGGGAAAAATAAAAACCTACACTAACACCCCCCATAAGCGCAACTTAGGTGGGTAGTATGGAAATATAAAATGGGTCCCAGCAACTAGGCCTAATGAGGTACCCATGTACAAAAGCAATCTCCCATAAGATAGAGAAAAGGAGAAAAACCATAGGAAAAAACTCTCCCCTAAAAGAGAGACATAAATAAATGAGAGTGATAGAAGGCCCCCCCACCCAAAGATGATGCTACTACAGATGTAGACCACACCCCAAGAAGAGATCATAGATGAATGAACTTGCTCTCAGTGAAAGGTTTAGTGAAGATGTCTGTAACCTACACTAAAGACTAACAAAAGATTAAGTCAATGATCTGACTATGAATAAGCTCCTGAATGAAATGCATGTGAATCTCTATGTGCTTGATCCACTAGTGTTGAACTGGATTCCTACAAATCTTAATGGTAACTTAGTTATCATAGTAAATGATGGTGGGCTACCTGATAGGAATGCTAAACTCAAAAAGAATCCCATAAAGCCAAATAGCCTCAATAGATGCATTAACAGCTCTCCTATACTCTACCTCTGTGGATGATATAGAAATAGCATTCTACTTCTTACTAGATCAACTGATAGGACTAGAACCTAGAGAGAAACTATAACCAAAAGTGGACTTGTGAGTCTGTGAATCACCAGCCCAGTCTGAATCTGTATATCCAACCAAGTCAACCTCTATGCCAAATCTATAATGAATCTCATATCTATGTGAACCCTGTATGTAATGTAAGATCCTCTTAGATGCTTTCCAATGCAACTCATGAAGTTCCTACATAAATCTGGAGATAAGTCCCACTGCATATGATATGTTGGGCCTAGTCTGAGTCAAGTAGATGAGACTACCAACAAGTTGTCGATATTGAGTGGCATCAGCTAATGGTGAAGAATAGTTAGCCTCAAGCTTCACTCCTAATAGAAAGGGAGTCAGAGATGGCTTGTAATTAGCCATGTGAAACTGAGCCAATAAGTCAAGAGCATACTTAGGTTGTGAAAGAGAAATCCTTGAATCTAATTATGAGATCTCGATGCCAAGGAAGTAGTGTAACAAACCCAAGTCTGTCATGTCAAATCTATCTTGGAGAGATGCCTTCACCACTACAATAGCTGATGAAGAACTCCCAATGATCAAAAGGTCATCAACATAAAGAACCAAAATCAAGAGTTAGCCATCCTGCCATAAAAGGTAGACATTAGGATCAGAATGGCACCTAGTGAAACTCATTATGAGAAGGAAGGAATCCATCTTGGCGTACCATGCCTGAGGGGCATATTTAAGGCCATAGATAGATTTCTTAAGTCTACATACTAAGGAAGAATCCTAAACAAATCTTGGCAGCTGCTCCATGTAGATCTCCTCCTCTATGTCTCCATGAAGAAAGGCACTCTTCACATCCATCTAGTACACATCCCAACCATGTGTTATGGCAATAGCTAAGGTGAGTCAGATAGAAGTCATCTTTGTAACAAGTGCAAAGGTCTCTGAGTAGTCAATGCCTACCACCTATGAGAAACCCTTGGCAACAATTCGTGCCTTGTACTTATCAACTAACCCATCTTCTACAAATTTGGTTCGATATATCCACCTACATCAAACCATCTTCCTTCCCTTAGGAAGTGAAGTCAAATCCCAAGTGTGATTTTTGATTAAGGAAGAATATTATTCCTCCATAGCACTATCCCATTTAGGTACCCCCGATGCCTCTCAAAAAGTTTGTGGATCTGAAACTAAAGTAATGAAGGCATGTGGATCTCTCTGAAAATCCCCCTAGTTCATCTGTCATCTGTAAGATCTCCTGCCCAAGTGTTAGCACTCTCAAGTGTCTGTCTGGCCCAAAGTGGCCTAGAAGTGGGTGAGTTAGATGTTAATTCCTCATCCTCTAATTGACTAGAGGTGGATGACTTTGCATTACTATCCTCACTGTCTAAACTCAAAGAAGAAGAAGATGTCTCTAGCTTAAAAACTTATTGTGGCTGATCTGAATTTGATGAGGAATCATCATGAAGAAGTAGATCTAATGAGGGAGAAGAAGGGTCAAGTGTTGATTCCTTAGGACTCTTGTGAAAATGGACACTTCTCTCGATGAACAACTCATGAGTTACTGGATCTAGAAGGCAATACCCCTTAACACCATTTGGATATCCTACAAAGATGTAAGGCTTGGACTAACATTCCATAGCTTTGCATTTCTTCTTTGGTATGCGGGCCATGGTTGGGGATCTAAAAACCCTAAGGTGCTCAACATTAGAATTCCTTTTATGCCAAACTTTAAAGGGTGTTATCCCTTTCAAAGCTTTGTGAGGAACCCCATTTTGAATGTATCAAGCAAAATTGATGGCTTTGGCCCAATACTATGTTGCTAAGGATTTGGAGTGAATCATACAGCTACCCATCTCTTTTAAGAACCTATTCTTGCATTCTGCAACCCCATTTTGTGAAGGACTATAAGTGACTGTGTGCTACAAATCAATCCACTTTGTGGTGCAAAATTGCTCAAACTTGATGCTGACATACTCCCCTCCATTATCAGTTCAAAGAACCTTGATGGATTTCTTACTCTATTTCTCAACAAGAGCCTTGAAGTCTAGAAACTTTTCAAACACTTTAGACTTTTGTTTGATAAAATATATCCAAGTGTACCTAGAGAAATCATCAATGAAAGTGAGGATGTACTTGGCCCTTGTGAAAGATGGTTTGGGAAAGGGTCCCGATTCAACATTGTGGACTAACTCCAAAGGTTGTGAAGCCCTCCAAGCTTTCCCTTTGTCAAATTTTTATTCAGGATGCTTCTTAAGGGAGCACCCTTCACAAAGTCCTTTTGAGAATTGGACACGAAGCAATCCAATGACCATGTCATTTTTGCAAAGTTGTTCAAGGTAGCAGTAGTTAAGATGGCCAAACCACTCATGCCATAATTTGCTAACTTCATCTGAATGAGTCAACAATGTTGTTGGAGAAGAATCAAGTGAAAAATGTGAGGTGTATAACCTTGCTTGGTGATCTGCCCTACCCACTGCCACTGTAGTATCACTATGCAACTCCCTAATAGCCACTGAATCTAGTGAAAACTCAACTCCCATGCCCCAACCAATATGAGTGATTTGGTACACTGATAGAAGATTGGTTGAAAGAGAAGGAACACTTAGAAAATTATTGAATGTTCCTCCTATTTCAATTGACCCTCTCCCTACAATGAAAACTGATGTGTCATCACCCAAACTAATTGAAGTCATGTTACAAGGCTCTAAAGATGAAAACTCAACTAGGGAAGAGCCCATGTGGTGTTAAGCACCTAATTCAATGACCCATGAAGATGTAGAAGCTATTGTAGCTACAAGGGCCTTTCCCTTCTCTTTTTCCTTACCCTTGCCTTTTGCCTTGGTAGAATCTTGGGTAGATGAATTCTGCTTGATGGACTCAGGAACACCTATGTTGTGCTTCACTAGAAGATGAGTTAGGTGATCTCTTTGTTTCTTCATGCATTTGTGTTCATCATGCCCTATATTTTTAAAATAGGCACACTTAACCTTATCCTTCTTAGGTTTAGCATTGGAATAGGAAGACTCAGTGTTATTTTTGGTAGGATTATTGTTTTCTTTCTTCTTCTCTTGGTCCTTATTCTTTTTTTTCTTCTCCTTTGTTGAAGTCTTATCCTTACCATTTCCAACTATTAAAGCTTGGGGTTGAGTAGACTTCATTGTGCCCATTTTAATTACCTTATCTTTCTCATTAGTCAAGTTGGCAAAGAATGAATCAAAAGAAGGCATTTTCCATGTAGTGCTAAGGGCACTTTTTGTGGCATGGAAAGTGGAGACAATGACTGAATAGCTTGGACCTAACTTTGTGAGAATAGAAAGGATGAGTTGATCATATTTCTTCTCTATCCCACATTCTTTCAATTGCAATCTAAGGGCCTTAAACTTAGTGAAAAAGTCTTGTAGGGTGTCAAAGTTGCTAGGACTTAGACTTATGAGTTCATTTTTGAGCTCATGACCTCTCATCTCATCAAGCTTCCCAAATAAGGTTTCTAGGGTGTCCCATATGTCTTTGGGAGTCTTGGAGGTTTCTAAATGGAAGAGAAGTTTTGGAGACATGGACAAGCTCAATAATCCATAAGCTTCATCACTATAGTTGTACCACTTGACCTTTTCAGCATCAGTGTTGGGTTCTACTTTAGTACCCATGGTGATCCAATACAACCCTTTACTTCTAAGAATGATTGACATTTTAACCTTTCATTCATGATATTTGAAGGGTGTTAGGGGTTTAAGTTGAAAATAATCTATTTTAAGCTAAATTTAGGTAAATTTGTGTTGATTGCAAGTTGTGAAATTATGTAGAAAGGAGAATGAAAGCAAAGATTGCAAGTGATAAAAAGCAATCACACCCCCCTAAAATGTTGAGCCCCTCCCAAATATGCAAGTGCATGCTCAAAAGACATTGAGCTCAGCTGAGAATGCATCTTAGAGCAATCAGTGCAAGACTTTGAGCAAATAAGACATTGGACTCAGCGAAAAATGGGTCTCGAGAGACCCAAAATTTTTGGCACTTTATAAAGTAGTGCATTTTGACAATTATCTAGCCTAAGTTGTGGAAAATTGAAAACTACGAACTTTTTCAAAATATGACACTCGAATCTGAGCTATCGTTTGCAAGATTTTAAAGTTTTAATTTCTCATAAACCAATAATTTTGTAAAAAAAACTAAAATATTAAAAAAATGCCTAATTTGAGAGAGAAAGTGGCCTTCCAACAACTCGTTAGACTTGGCACAGAGCGAGAAATCCAAAATGGGTCTTTTTGAAGGGGAATTGGCCTCCTTCCAACCTGGGCCTCACCCTTTGTCTTCATAGATCAAGGATACAAGTTTTTAAAACCTTTAAACTACTTTTTAAAATGCTAATTTTCTAATTTAACTTTAATTCAAAAAATTAAATGACTAATTTATGAATACAAGATCGAAATAATTATGAGTAAATTAGACAAAAGTAGATTTTACCAATTTGCTTAATAGAGAGTGGGCCCACCAAATGGGGCGTTAGAAATAGTTAGGCACTTAAAACAAAAAAAAACATGGAGTTCCCACTTCCAGTGTGACCTAAGGTCTAGGAGTCCCTGCATGGTGGACATCTTAGAACACTGCTACTTTCTAGACTGCTTCCTGTCTAGTCAGCCACAACAATGTGTGCTAGACGTTGACATGGAGATGAGTGTGTTTAAGGTGCCATCATCCCATGGGTAGCACCTAGACTGGGATCTCCTCAACCCCTTCCTCATGCTAGATGTCATGCAGTGCCACTACACCTTTTTGGAGACCTACTCTGCACACACCTCATCCTACTAGATGCCCCACATGGATCTCCTCCACGTGTAGATGTGCTTCTTGGAGAGCTGCCCCAAGCTGGAAAATTGAAACTTTTATAAGGATCATAACCATGATTATTAGCTACCAACTCATCAAGGAATAAATCTGGTATACCTTTGTCCTATACCTATTTCTAAAAAACCATGTAGGACCAATTAGAAGAAAGATATCCCATTATTTTAGTAGTAAAATTATTGAACAAACACAACACAAAGTAGGGGAAGATCAAATACTATATACACATAATATTTTCAATTTTTATCAAATACTAACACTTTACATCTTATAGGAATCCATCAATACTCAATCTATTTGAATGCATTCCTTAAAGGGTGCACCAGGAAAGGGGTGGGTAGACCTTTGGTGCTTTGTAGGATTGTTTTCCCTTATTGCCACATTATTACCAATCTAACTAGCTCCCAAAACCATTACCTAAGCTATTTATCCTCCCTTGAGTATTCCTCCAATATTTTCCTCTTTCCATCATTATTTTCTTGTCTTAAACTCCTTTTTGACTATAAATTGTATTGGTTTGACCTAGTACAGTTGAAGGGTATTCTTTACTTTCTTGGTTTGTTCCCTTTCAACCAACCTAGAATAGACCTAGTAAATTATCCCAAAAAACACACTAGGTTAACTGGGTCAAGTCTATACAATATATGTTATCAAAAATATTTAGGACAATATATGCTTATATATACAAGATCATTCTAGTCATTATTCATATGTGCAATAAATATTTATTATTCACTTGCACTTTCTCACATTTTATTGTTCCACCATTCTACTTTAGGAGACTTAGCTTAGGTTTATTATTTTGGAGAATTTATTCATATGGATAAGTTTTTGATGTTTTATCATTTCTTATTTATCCTTAAAAACCACAATAACCTCTTAAAAATCCCCTTTGGCCAAGGGAGAGATTGAGTCTCGATAGGTTCACATTCAGGTAAGTATATTCTAACTTTGTTCTCCTATTTTTTCATAGATAGAAGTAGCATAAGTGTTGGCCCAAATAATAATATCTTTCATATGTCATGTATTAGGGTGTCACTCATACTTAATTTAATTGAATTTTGATATACATATTTATTTTATTATTTCTTACCCCCCCACGCCACCCCCCCTCATTGTGCCACAAGCTTTGGTGTGCACTAGATTAGATTTTGCTTTCTTATTATTATAATAGGGCAAACATTTTAAACCTTAAGACTCCATTAGGGTTGTTGTGTGATTGTATTAGACTACAGGCTTTGAAACCCTTCCTAACATGATATATTGTGATAAGTGATTCCCTAATCGGGTCTAGTTGGATCCCCATATTGGTCATGTTCCCACTTAACAAGTGTATCCCAATTGGAAGTGTAGGTATGATCTATCTTATCCGATCTAGGATTAATTCATAGACATGATGCATTTTTGATTGCATACATTCTGGTGAACCTGATGTGACCTAATCAACCTAGTATAGGTTTCCAACCTTTTAAACATCAAGATTAACCTACTAGGTCAACCCAATTGACCCCTTATATTTTCAACACTTTTTAGTAGGTTCTTTGTAATATCCCCTTCAAATAGGGAATATAGAAACACAAACAGTTCTAAACAAAGATATAATCTTGCATAATAAATTCAAATATGCACAAATAAATCACAATATAATCTCTCAATAGCAAATCAAAGATCTCATCACTTGTTCTTCTAGACGATTACACAATTGAGTCTCTGTCATACAAATAAAATAATATGAAATATTCTGTCTTACAACCCTGGGCTTTTGCAAATCTGGGAATGAAACCTAAATTCTATCTCATCTCGGCTTGCTGTGTCGAACACACAGTCATCAGCGTCAGTCAATATACTACCGACGTCAGTCTCTGTAGGTCCTTCTCTGCCGACGTCGGTCTTTAGTCAGCTGATGTCGATCACTGGGAATCGTTGTCTGCTGAGGTCGGTGTCTGAGCGGATCTGTACGGACCTGTACAGACTTAGTACGGCCACCAATTAAGCACAACCTATCTATTTTCAACCCCTGATAGCTGAACAACCTGATCTCAAGAATATACAACTCTAATACAAAAGATCTATATCTGTATAACTTATTGGATCAAAAACTAAATAAAAAAATACCTAAAATACTGTGATAACTTCTATGTGAAGCTATCTCTCAAATTTGTATACCTCTGTGATAACTTTTGTATGAAGCTATCTCTCACTTTGGCAATAGATCAGTTGATATTTCACAACCTCTGAAACACACACAATGAAGAGTTGACGTTCTCCACTGTAGATGGAATCCTAGAACCCTTGGCTCAGTCTTCACAGAAGAATTTCTTCAATGTCAAAATTAATAATCAATTCATAATCAATAATGGCCTCCATGAGAAACCCTTATACCCTCAAAAGATATGCTTTCCCTAATTAGGGTTTTTTTTCTTAAATTAGAATTAGGGTTTCTAAATTAAAATTAGATCAAATAATTAATATTTGATTAAATCAATCAAATATTAATATCTCCCTCAATACATGTCCAATCGAGCCCAAACGAAAGCCAACTAGAAAAACTCTGCTAAATGAAGCCACTCCAATCTCCATCAAGACCCTCTAGCCATCTTATCAGCCTACTAGGGTCACATAATAGGCTAACCATGAACTCAGAACATGTCAACTGAAAAGGGGACATGACAATCCGCCCCTCCTGGAATTGCTTGCCCTCAAGCAATCACTGAATGACAAATCAATCAATCCACCTGGATCAGTCATGATCTCCACCACTATCAATTAACATGAACCCCATGCCATGTCCATCCCAAATCTCATGCAATGGTGTCACATCATCTCTAGTACTAAGATAAGCACCCCAACATCCAATCCATAAATGAAAATCAGCAAGCAAACTCCTTACCTGAATAATATCTAAAACTGGATTGTGAAGGCTAGAAATAGTCATATTATCATCAACCTGTGACCCAACTGTAACAGAAAGTTGAGTCCCCACCACATGTGACAACTCTTAAACTGAACTCACCTCAAGACCAAGCTCGTCCTCATACCTCTCCTATGTTGGTGCCAATGTGCACTTGTCATCACACTCTATCATGTCATGTGCTATAGGTACCTCCATCCGATGAAAAAATATATATCTGAAGCCGCTACCCCATATTGCCTTAAGAATATGTGTCTTCCCATCAACATCAAAGAGAACCTCCATGTCCTTGAGATGAAGAGTAACTTCCTCAAATGAATGAAGCCACTTCATACCCAAGACTAAGTCTATAACCCCCATGTTCACCACATAATAATCAGCCTTGAACTCATAGTTGTTCAAGTGCAATGGGAGGTATCTAATCATATGCTCACACTTAAGAGTGTGACCATCAACTACCTTAACTCTGATGCCCTCAAAATCTTTGGTAGTGAGTCCACACTTCTCCACAAATTTAACATCTATGAAATTATGTGTGGCTCCTATATCAAGAAGGGTGATAACCTTCAGCCCTGCCAAAACTCCACGGAGCCTGAATGACTCATCTAACTGAATACTAGATAGGTGTGCCTCTTGTATGTGAATCTCTAACTCTGCCTCTACCTTAGGCCCTAAAGCCTCTACCTCTGTCCCCTTAAAACTATTCTACTATTTAGAATCCTCTGAATTCAAATCCTGATAATATGCCCACATCACACAATTCGCCTTGCCCTTAGGCCTCAAAGGACAATCGTGATGGATATCATATGGAACTTTGTAGTAGAAGCAAAGCTTCTTCCTGTGTAGATCATTAAGCACCTCATGATCCAAAGGTGGTGATGTTGGATTGGCCTTTGAATCATTCTTTACACCTAATTTATCTATGTTGAAATCCGGTCTCTCTGTATCCCCGTTGGAGCACTTATTGGCTCTAGATGAAGAAGTACCTCTGGAGTTAAATTTATTGGATGGGGCTGCCATCTCCATACTATGCGACTTCTTCATAGCTATCTGTAATGAAGGAGGATCAAAGGCTTTGATCCAACCTCTCAATGGCTCTGTTAATCCCTCCATGAAGAGAACTACCAATCTACGCTCTAAAATATTGGGCACCATGACTGCCAATCTCTGAAACTCACCAATGAAGGACTCCAAGTTACCTGTTTGTCTCAACTATGCCAGATCTCGAAAGTAAACCCTTGGATCTTTCCTGTCAAACCACTCAACCAATCTATCCACAAAGTCCTGGTACTCTGTTACCTGGTTATGCTGAAGTGTTACCATACCATGGTACCACCAATCATGTGCTACTCCATCCAAGTGCAAATTGGCGTATTTGATGGCCTCTATCTCTATCATTGGTCTTAATGCCAAAAAGGTGTCAAGCTTATGAACCCAAGCTTGAGCTGTCATCTTGCCGCTGCCATCAAAAGTAGTCAAAGAAAGCTTGCTAGTAGCCTTCTTCAGCTCACTGAATTGAACTCTAGGCCTCTTATCCTATCTAACCAATATGTAGTGCTCTCTCCTCAGATTAACAAAATGATCAAAGGACGTCTTCTCTTGAAAATGAGGAGGTAATAAGTCCCACTCATCATTTGCAGCCATGTAAACATCTACAAATGGGGAATTTCCTGCCTCCTCCTCTGCTGGAACTTCTGCTTCCTCTTGTAAAAACATAGGATGTCTAAGTCTATCCACTATTCTGGAGTGGGCCTGCTAGGGTCTCTGATTAATCGTAGCACTCCTATTATCTCCTTGGTCCCCATTCTATCTATCAGGTGGGTTCATCCTCCTTATCATAGTAGTTAGTGCCTATGTCATCTCATGGTAGGTTTCTCTGGTACTTGGATCATCATTATGTCGGTGGCCCCTGGGTGGGCTACCCTCACATCTATCACTCATGATAATCAGTTGTTATTCTAACAACTGGGTACCTACAAGCAAGGCTCTACTACATGTGTTATACCTATGTGGGCCTAACTCTTGTGGGTGCATAAGATTTTCAAACCCTCAGGATGGTAGGATTTAGCTCTGATACCACTATACATATCCCCTTCAAATAGGGAATATAGAAACACAAACAGTTCTAAACAAAGATACAATCTTGCAGAATAAATTCAAATATGCACAAATAAATCATAATATAATCTCTCAATAGCAAATCAAAGATCTCATCACTTATTCTTCTAGATGATTACACAATTGAGTCTCTGTCATACAAATAAAATAATATGAAATATTCTATCTTAAAACCCTGGGCTTTTGCAAATCTAGGAATGAAACCTGAATTTTGTCTCGTCTCGGCCTGCTGTGTTGAACACACAGTCACTGACGTCAGTCGATATACTATCAATGTCGGTCTCTGTAGGTCCTTCTCTACCGATGTCAGTCTTTAGTCAGCTAATGTTGGTCACTGGGAATCGCTATCTGTTGAGGTCAGTGTTTGAGTGGATCTGTATGGACCTGTACGGACTTAGTACAGCCACCAATTAAGCACAACCTGTCTATTTTCAACCCTTGATAGCTGAACAACCTGATCTCAAGAATATACAATTCTAATACAGAAGATCTATATCTATATAACTTATTGGATCAAAAACTAAATAAAGAAATACCTAAAATACTGTGATAACTTCTATGTGAAGCTATCTCTCAAATCTGTATACCTCTGTGATAACTTTTGTATGAAGATATCTCTCACTTTGGCAATAGATCAGCTGATATTTCATAGCCTCTGAATCACACACAATGACGAATTGACGTTATCCACTGTAGATGGAGTCCTGGAACCCTTGGCTCAGTCTTCACAGAAGAATTTCTTCAATGTCAAAATTAATAATCAATTCATAATCAATAATGGCCTCCATGAGAAACCCTTATACCCTCAAAAGATATGCTTGCCCTAATTAGGGTTTTTTTTTCTTAAATTAGAATTAGGGTTTCTAAATTAAAATTAGACCAAATAATTAATATTTGATTAAATCAATCAAATATTAATATCTCCCTCAATACATGTCCAATCGAGCCCAAATGAAAGCCAACTAGAAAAACTTTGCTAAATGAAGCCACTCCAATCTCCATCAAGACCCTCTATCCATCTTATCAGCCTACTAGGGTCACATAATAGGCTAACCATGAACTCAGAACATGACATTCTTGTACATCTTGATCAATACTATTGACCCAATTTATAGGTTTCTCAAACATACTTATAGGTTCTAGACTAGCAATCTTCTTCATTACATCTTTGATCTACCAAGGTTTCTTTCTACATATCTATTTCTCTCTTTTACTTTATTTCATTTCATAGTTTTTAGTCTTAAAAACTAACCTTACACAGTCAATTAGATCAACATTACCAACCCAATTCTGTGTTGTGTGTTATCTGAAATAACTAGATCGACATTGCTGACTCAATTCATTTTTAGACCTTGCTTCTGCATTATAGGTTTGACTCTATTATATATTTTTTGCATATAGTGTCAACACTATACCTTTTTTCAAGTTTGAATTAACCTCATAACTACTTTTGATTAGCTCACACCTTTCCTCTTTTTTGTTTACATATTTATAATAGTTCACATAGTCTAATTAGGGGATTTTCAATTAATCACTTAGTTATACTATTTATATCTTATGCACACATGGCCAAATCACATAATATAAAAAATCACATTAACATTTGTCTACCCTAGGCCAACCTACTTAGATTTCATCACCAAAGGAGAAGCTAACTTGATGCTTTGGTCAAGTATAAAGCATGGTTAATGGTATATTCTAGCTAAACACCTAACACCCTTATCACTACATTGTGTGAAGTTAGGGGGTAGGCCCCAATACTAAGCTTATATCTTGAACCAATATAATCCCTTTCAACCCAAACTACTTGAAACCATCCTTAAATTGTTATCTAGTACCTTGCTTATAACCAACTTCTAACCACATTCAAAATCACATTTTCATAATCTAATAAACATTTAGGTTGACCAATTAGTTATCTCTTTACTTTTCAAGCTAATTTCTTTCTCTTTGCTCAATTGTGTGTGCAAAAACTTGCATTATCCCATGTTGTTACAAGGTTTTGTTATATGTGCCTCAATTGGATTAGCCAACATTGATCCAATTGATTGCTTATTTCCTTTTATCTCTTATTTTCCTAGATTAGCTACAAAAATTGTCTTATTTCAATTCATAACTTATTATCATCTTTCTCTTTCTTTGTATCTACTATATTGGATCAACCCAGTTGAACATATACCTTTTTTAGCCATTGTGCACTATACTAGATTGACCTAGTCAATTTTGTACAATTTACAACTCCTCTTCTCTCTTTTATCTACCTCCTTTTACCATGATGGATTGACCTAATTGACCCTATACTATTTATAGGCCCTATTTTTTATACTGGATCAACCCAGTCAACCTTGTACTATATTTTACCTTCCTTATTCATCAATCAAACTTCCCATCTCTCTAATTTTACATTTTGTTCATCTCTTTTTATTCAAAATGAAGTCTCTTATCAAAATCTTCTTGGATAGTCTAAATCCATTTAGGTACTATATGGATTGTTCATTTCTTCTTCTCTTTTCCTCCCAAGAGAACCATCTCTCTTGGGTCACCTCTTCTTCTCCTTCATCTATGAATTAAAACATGGTGAAAATACACACCTCAAGATAAAATTGATGGATATGATCCTTTTTCTACTTACCAATAAACTTTTCATCTTCAAAACACTCAAACTAATGTAGTAGTGATTGATACAAGTTTAATTAATAATCACACTATTAATTCATCTTTCTCTAATACTCTCCCTAATACCAATTTAGGGAGTGATCCTACCAACACCATCCCACCTCTTGATACAACTAAACTAGGAGCCCAAGCTATTTAACAAATGAATAGTATGCAAAATTATAACACCAACCAAATGATGCAACTTCAAAAACACTTAATTAATGTGGCTAATCAACCTTCAACTATTCATCCTCAAGCTAATCCTATTTTCATTCCTCCACCTCTTAGAGATTCCTCAATTAATGTTATGCCTTAAACCATAATGAATAACATGATGCTTAAAACTATTCAAAATTAGCCTTTATCTCCCTTCATTATTTCCATTGATATTGGTAACATATCTCCAACTGTAAAATATGATGGGACTAAAGACCCTGCCTTATTTCTTAAATCCTTTAGCAACCTTTATAAAGAGTGGATCCAAACTAATACCTTCACCACTACTAAACTCTTAGTCAAAAATTTCATTGGTGATGTATTAGAATGGTATAATCAAATTCCCTAACATTCTATTTGGCAACTTGAAGATTTAGTCAATCCTTTGGTTAAAAAGTTTCAACACAATGATCTTCCAAAAAATTATCTTAGTTATTTCATCAATTCTAAGCAATATCCAACTAAATAAGCTAATGACTTGATTAAAATATGGAAATATTTAGCTCATAAATCCAACTATAGCATGATTAATGATAACTTATTTAAACTCTTTATCACTGCTTTGACTTCCACTCTCCAATATAAGGTTTGAACCTTTGCTCCCCAAACACTTAATGATGCTCTTGATCAAGATAAGTGTCAAGACTTTATTATGAAGCAATTCAAACCTAATCATATAAACTTCTTAAGGCATATTTCCAAACATCTAATTCCATCACTAGTAATACTCTGTAAACCAAACAATGAGCTACTAAGGCTGATATTCCTTCACCTTCTCATATACCTCTTTCAATTCAGTAGATGAAATAATTTTTACTACCCTAAAAACCTTTCATCTATCCCAATGCTCCTCCTAAGTGGTATGACCCCAATCTATTTTTTTGATTTCATATTGACATTAGACATTCTCATGAATCTTGTAGTGGGATCAATAAATTTATTGTCTCCTATATTCTTGGTGATTCATTTAATCATGAAGCTATGATCAATCTTTGTCATCAAGAATACATTGCCACTTCTCAAAAATGACAAACTTTTAAAGCTTATACCTCTAATAACCAAAAATATTCCTCAAATAACCAACCAAATGTCAAGGATGTTTATGTCATCAATGTCGATTATGACCAATACTATAAAAACTCTCAATATGTCAACACTACCAAGGTCAATTATCATCATAAATTGATTCATAAAGATCTAGTTACCAAGCCTAAAAATCCATATTTATAATAATAATTTCTTAAAGATACTATCACCTATAATGTTGATTCATAATCACCTAAGGAACAACTTCTTAAAGATACTATCACCTATAATGTTGATTCATAATCACCTAAGGAACAACTTCTTCCTTTTGATCTTCCAATGACATCTATACCTTCCAAAACTAATTTACATTCTAAACCTCATGTTGGTTCTTCTAAATCTAATTAGAACTTTCTTGAAGAATTCAACTCTATTCCTTGCAAGATCCTCTTATGGAGTTAGTCTTCGCTTCATCCTATCATCATAAATTCCTTATGTAATAACTTTAAAAAAATGAATATCTATCATCCATAGATGAAAAACCACCTTCTATTGATTCTCAACCTACCAATGTCAATACCATTGAAACCTCATGTCCTTCTTCCAAACCCTCTATTGAATTTCTTGAAAAGGACATGATCAATGATGAAATTTTTTTTATTGGTGATCTGTCACTAATTTATTATTTTTGAGAAATTAGATGTTTAATTATTAAATAATAAATGGGTCTAAGTAAATAAAATTAGTAAATAATGTATAATAATTAGGATACTAATTTGTGAAATCTGATGGTAGTTAGGTATTTTCTAAAAATAATAGTGAGAGAGAAAGAGAAAAATAAACTTATCTGATTCTATACTATTTTGACTGAGACAAGGTCTGGAAATCTATGTGCAGGCTTAGGAAACCATCACAAATAGGAATCTAGAGTTCATTTCTTGATTGGATAGGAGCACTAAAAGTGGGACACATTAGGTTCTAGTGTTATAGTCCTATCTCATCATTATTTTCTTGGTGATCTAATCTTTCTAGGTTTTGTGCACTAGGTCTGTGTGACCTTTCCTATTAAATATCAAAGCTTGAAAGTCCATAAAGCTCACTGTATACCTACTTTAGTTGTTAATACTCTAGGTCCAATTTGTGCTTGAACTTGAATAAAAAATTTGGGTAAAGGAGAGGAGGGGTTAGAGTTTAAAGGATACATTAGATACACTTCACACTCTATGTGTGGGCATGTTACCTACATACCAATACTCTGAGGAGGGATTAAGCTATATGTAGTTCTCCTTTTGAAGTATTTGGTGTAATAGTATGGTGAAAATGCAAGTAAATACAAAATTAGGTGTACTTATAATGATTAAGGACTGATGTAAAGATTTTAATAAGCTTGAAATACTATTAGATGGATGTATGTACAGAATAAGGAAAAGCGCTTTAGTGGTCTTGCATCTATTCTTGCTTCTCTCTTGTTGAATGAGGTCAACCCTTCTAAATGGAATTTGAATGGCCTTTTATAGGGTATTTAATGATCATGGGTTAAATAAATTCACATTTGGTCGACATGAATTTGGATAAGGATTTTGAAGAATATTATCGTTAGAGGCAAAGATGCACTTGGGTAACAGCACCAAAAACAAGACAACCTAGTTTTTAACACTATAGTATAAGTTTGGGGACTATTGTCCATGGTTAACAAGACTTAGGGAGATGGATTAATCATGGAAAGATTAATTTGGGTCTAAAAGGGTTTAGTTTGGGAGGTTACAAATGACTGAGAATTAGTGAAAACATGCCTAAGAGGTTCAAGAGATAAAACAAGATGAACCTATGGATTAGGTGTCAATAGCCACACTCAAGTCACCAAATTTCACATTTTATATGAATATATTTCCCCCCCTTTATTCTAGTGATGTATCATATTGAAATACTAAGATAATGGAAAAAATAGAAAGTATACCTGAACTTACCTGTAAAGGTGAAGCTCATGAAGTTGTGTGATGTTGGATGTGCATAGAGAGAGCATGGTATGAAGTGTGAATCTATAATAAAAAACATAGAGTAGATCAATCCTTATTAGATATGTTATATCTAAAATAATAATTTATAAAATTGGGTAAGATAGATAGGAAGAGAAATGAATGAATACACCTCACTAGGTATGCAAACCAATATAAAACCTATTGTGAAGTTAGATTATGTTGAGTGTGTATTATACTAAAAGTAATATCATAAATGGATCTAAGTGCTCAATTCTCTAAAAGTGGCTTAAGAATGAAAAGGTAGGACCTTTTTCTCCGCCATCACCTATTAAGTAAAGCTAATGAACCATGCAATTATTAATTGATGTTTAGATTGTATATCTAATCCCTCTAAATAAGTGGCTCAAGAATATAAAGGCAGGCCCTTTGGCTCCATTGCTGCCCTATAAAGTGAAGCTATTAATCAATACTAGTATGTAATATATTTCAAATAAGATGTCTCCTAAATTTCATGAATATACTATGATCTGACAATGTCAGCTTGGATAGCTAAATGTATGCTAAAAATTAGGCCACTCTTGGCTATTTTGAGAGATGGAGGTTAGGCTTGTATGAAAGCCACTCTAAAAATAGTGAAATAGGATTATATATAAGCCAACTCAAGAACTCAGGTACTTGAGAAGTTAAGCTTGTATGAAATCCAAAATTGAAAAAGGATGCCAACCACCTATAGATGGCGTAAGGCATGCAACTATTGAGAAATGCTTGGGAAATAAACTAAACTTAGAAAAAGGGGAGGATCAATGTGTCATGCACATTACCCCCCATAAATGGTGTTTGAAACATGGATTTTGAACTAAAATTTATATCAACTACCTAATATAAAAATATAAGTGAGAGCCATTATACCACATATGATGGCCCCAATATCTGGATTCTCTGAGTAAAAATTATACTAAAACATGTTGAATCTAGACTATACTGAGATGATAAACCTATGACTGAACTCACTTTTCAATCTGTTTCTATAAAAAATGATTTTTATACTATGTAGATAGGATCACAAAAAATAGGACACCTTGTTGTCTATTACTATTGTCTAACTTTGGCATTGTTGTCTAGGGCCAAATTTGGTAACTATTTTGGATTATTTATTGTCTACCTAGTCTAATATTTGGATTCTATTTTGCATGTTTTGAAAACTATTTTTTGACCATTACGAGCTCTGATCTCTATAACACAACCCCTATTTATTTCCCCCTCTTTTGAGGATAGGACTGATGATGTTGAAATGACTGCCCTCATAATAAAGAGCCTTGCAAGTGTGTTAAGCTAGAAATATACATGATATAGCAATAATAATCAACAAGATATCTTAAGATATAGCATGGTTTGATTTAAGAGATTGTTATATTAACAAGGGTATAACTAGATAGATATAACAATGTAATAACATGTGCAATGTACTAAATTGGAATCAAAAGTGTTAGTTTTTAGTTTATTAGTTATTAGTTGGAGGAATGGAGCATGATGTCCATCATGGCATCCAAGAAAATAGTGAAATGCATGATGTAGATCATGGAATTACAAGGGACATGGGCACATGCCATTAAAACCATAAAGCAAGAATACAAGGCATGTTCAAATGCCACATACACATATAACTGAAGCAAACAAAGTTGGCACAAGGGCCATAGGAACATGGAAGAGTACAAACAAAGGACATTGGAAAATATCCTAAAGCACACACATGAATATAAGTAAAGGACATTAGAAAATGGCTTAAAATGTGTTGGGGATCAACCAAAAAATTGATTACACTTATGAAAGCAATAAACCGTGGAATTAAATTAGATAGATAAGTAACTAGAATGATAAATAGCAAAGAACAAGAGATACAAGAAACCACCCTAAAAACTTGTATTATACTCTTTACAAAAGGAATACAATTGAAGAAACTTCTTTCTTCCACACCTCTCTCAGATGTACAGATCTCTCTCTATATCTCTTTCCCTCAAGAGCTCTCTCTCTCAAGTACAATCAACTCCAACAACCTGGAATGATTCACATATACAATTCTGTACTATTCTTCAACATTCAATACACTACAATGAGTTAATAAGATCTATCCTAATATAGAATTAGGAAACTTGAGCATGCATTTACAACCAACAGTTATGCCTCTTCAACAAGGGCTCTAAAAACAGTCTTACTAATAATAGAGACGCAGACTTAAGACTATGACTTAAATCTATCATGCAAACACTTGGTTCTGTCCATGAAAATAGCTCTCTGGACGCATAGGTAACTGACGCCGGTTCCTGCCTGCTTGCCTGTGACCGATGTCGGCTGATCACTACCGATGCTGGCATCTCTTGAACTGCACCTGACCAACGTCGGTCGCTCCTGACCGATGCCGGTGACTGTGTAAACATACAAACTACAAAATGCTCCTTAGGTGAAGCTTTTAGGCTCCATACCTTAACAATCTCCCACTTGGAGATAAATAGCTGCACCAGTACCTATACAACAACATCTTCTAGCTCCTCCATCTTTAACTCAATCATGAAGACCAACAGAAGTTGAATGAAGATTCAACTTCTCCTTTGTAACTGGCTTGGTTAACATATCAATAGGATTCTTATCTGTATGGATCTTCTCTAGCTTCAACTCACCATCCTCCAATACCTGTCTTATGAAGTGGTACCTAAGCTGTATGTGCTTTGTTCTTGAATGAAAGGCTGAATTCTTAGCCAAATGAATTACACTCTGAATATCAGTGTATAATCTACAACTCTCTTGCTCCTTTCCAAGCTCTTTCATGAACCGTGTCATCCATATCATCTCTTTGCTAGCCTCTATGACTGCAATATACTTTGCTTTTGTAGTTGACAAGGCAACAACCTTTTGCAACTTTGATATCCAGCTAACTGCCATTCCACCTATAGTGAAAACATATCCTGTGGTGCTCCTCCTGCCATCCAAATCACCTACCATATCTGAATCTACATAACCATGTAGAGAAGTATCTAAACCTCCATAACACAAATGCCTACTGCTGGTTCCTCTCAGATATCTAAGGATCCACTGAACTGCTTTCCAGTGTTTCTTCCCTAGATTGGCCATATACTTATAACTCCCACTTCTTGGGCAATATCCGGTCTAGTACACACCATTACATACATCAAACTCCCTACTACAGAAGAATATGGAACTATACTCATGTACTCTACCTCATCATGTGAATTAGGACATTGTTCTTTACTCAATTTAAAATGTCCAGCCAAAGGTGTGCTTACCGGTTTAGCATCCTGCATATTGAACTGTTTCAACACCTTGTTCACATAATCCTCTTGAGACAAAATCAACCTATGATTTTTCCTGTCTCTCTTAATGCTCATGCCAAGGATTTTCTTTTCTACTCCCAAATCCTTCATGGCAAACGTTTGAGCTAATTTCACCTTAAGCTCAGAGATATCCTACATGTGTGATCCTGCAACCAGCATATCATATACATACAACAACAGAATAATATATCTACCATTATCCAATCTCTTAAAATACAGACAATGGTAAGATTGACACCTACTGTATCCATGCTCAGTCATAAACCTGTCAAATCTCAAATACCACTATCTAGGAGATTGCTTGAGGCCATACAAGCTTTTCTTCAATCTGCACACTAACTTCTCCTTACCTTTGACCTCAAATCCTTTCGGTTGTTCCATATATATTTCCTCATCCAAATCTCCATGAAGAAACACTGTCTTAACATCAAGCTACTCAAGATGCAAATCCTCAATAGCAACCAAAGACAATACAACCCGTATAGAAGTCATTTTAACAACAAGAGAAAAAATCTCACCAAAATCAATACCTGGCTTTTGTGTAAATCTTTTCACTACCAACCTGGCCTTATATTTCATCTATCCATTCTCACCTTCCTTCAACTTGTAGGTCCATCTGTTCTTCAGTGTCCTCTTACTAGCTGGCAACTTAACCAAATCCCATGTTTGGATCTCTCTCAAGGACTCTATTTCCTCAACCATGCCACGCTCCCACTGACTCTTAGACTCCACCTGTATTGCTTCTTAATAACTCTCTGGTTCTCCACCATTAGTTAGCAATAAATAAAATAATGAAGGGGAATATCGAATTAGAGGCTTACCCTTTTTGACCTCCTGATGGGTGTTTGAGACTCGTTCACAACACGCTATCCACCCAAATTCTCTAATAGTGACCGACCTTGATCACTTCCAAGCTTGTAATTGGCTGACATCAGTTCTACCTAATCGACGTCAATTCCTGACCTGCCGACATCGGTCCTTGTATTGCCGACATTGATTTCTATCTTGTCGATGCCAGTTCTTGCCTTGCCAATGTCAGTCTCTGTGTTTTCTTGCAAGTGATTATTTCTTCTTCTTGTGAGCTCATTTTGGACTGTCACCTTGTCCAGTTCTCCATTACTCTACCCAAATTGATTCAGCTTCCTCAACTGATCACTATACATCACTTTTTCATTGAAAACAACATCACAACTCCTAATTATCTTGTTAGTTCCTAGATTCCAAAATCTGAAACAGAAATCATCAGAGCCATAGCCAATAAATGTGCACCTCATAGACTTAGCATCCAGCTTCTTTCTATTTTCCTTATCAATGTGAACAAAGGCTTCACAACTAAAAACTTTAAGAAATGAGAGATCTACCTTTTTACCTATCCATGCCTCTTCTAGAATTCCACCATCTAGAGCTGTAGAGGGTCCTCTGTTAATCAGGTACACTGCAGTGTCAACAACTTCTGTCTAAAACTCTAAGGGCAAGCCAGCATGCAATCTCATACATCTTACATGCTCCAAGATTATTTTGTTCATCCTTTCAATAATTCCATTCTGATGAGGTGTCCTTAGAACCATCCTTTGCCTACGGATTCCATGCATATAACAATACCAGTTGAACTTATAGCTGCAGAACTCACCACCATTGTCAGATCTCAGGCACTTCAATCTTTTGCCTATTTCATTCTCAACCATAGCTTTCCAAATCTTAAAAGTCTCAAATACATCAAATTTCTTCTTAATACAATAGATCCATACCTTTCTTGTAGCATCATCTTTGAATGAAACATAGTACTATGATCCTCCAATAGAAGCAACCTGAGCCGGTCCCCACACGTCTATGTGAACAAGTTGCAACTTATGCTTCTTCTTTGTTGACCCAGTCTTGAGAAAACTCACTCTCTTCTATTTTACAAAAACACAGTGCTCACAAAAATCTAGATCTATGCTTTTCAAATCTGAAAGCTTACCTTTAGACTTAAGAATAGGCATTCCCTTCTCACTCATGTGGTCAAGCCTTGAGTGCCATAGTTTTGCATCCACATCTGAAGTAGATAATATAGAAGGAGAATTGTTAGTAACACAATTACATAAATAGAGAGTACCTACTCTCTTACCTCTAGCCATTACAAGTGCACCCTTGGTCACCTTCCAAGATTCAGCTGTGAGAGTTACTGTACAACCCTCATCCCCTAACTTTCCTACAGAAATCAAATTTATCTTCAAGCTAGGAACATGCATAACATCTCTCAACACCCATGTGTTGCCATTCTGCATTTTCAGCTGCACTTTACCTTTGCCAATAATTTTACAAGGCTCATCATCCCCTAAATACACTATTCCAAAATATCCATGGATATAGTCACTAAAATATTCTCTATTAGGGGTAGCATGAAAAGATGCACCAGAATCTAAAACCCAAGATTTTATATTATTATGCAAAGAGAATATTAAAGCATCTTGTGCAATACCTGCAACCTTTACTTCTTCTTTTCCTTCATGTTGATTGTACTCCTTAGGCTTTGACTAGCAATCTCTGCTTATGTCCCCAATCTTTCCACAATTCCAGCATTGTGGCTTCCTACCATTTTTGGATTTGGATCTACCTCTCACCTTAGACTTAGATCTTGATCTCCCTTTCTTGATCTTCTCTTTCTGCCTTCCCCTACTCTCAAAACTTAAAGCATTCTCTGATATTTCCTCTGTGCTTTTCCTGCGAATTTCCTCATTCAAGATAACACTAACAACATCCTCTACTTTTAAAATATTTGATGCAGATGCAGTATTACTAACTGCCATTACTAAGCTATGCCAGCTTTCAAGGAAAGAACATATTATTAAAAGAGCTTTAATTTCATCATCAAACTTAATATTGACTAAACTTAATTGATTTACAATTCCATGGAAATCATTCAGGTGATTAGATACATATCCACCTTCCTGCATATGCAAATTAAATAGCTGCTTCATAAGATATACCTTATTAGAAGCTGAGGGTTTTTCATACAAATCTGCTAAAGTAGTCATCAACTCTACCATAGACTTTGCCGTGATAAATTAGATATCACAGTAGATGCTAGACTCAGTCTTATAGACCCCAGAGCCTTTCTATCAAGAACTTCCCATTCTTCATCATCCATGTCTGTGGGCTTCTTTACAATCCCACCTAACGGTAAGTATAGATCTTTTTGATACAGATAATCCTCTATCTGCATTCTCCAATGTTGATAATTTTTGCCATTGAACTTCTCCATTCTCAGTTTACTTTCTTCTACCATTGCTTCTCCCACTCAGACAGAAGTCCCTGTAGAAACTCCTATGAGTAACCTGTAATCAATACACACTACACAAATTTGAACCACCTGTTAGTGAACCTGAGCTCTGATACCACTTTTAGATATCAAGCTCTAAACCTATAACCAAGGATCTGATACCACTTGTTGGTATCAAGTTATGAGCCAACAACCTTGCTCTGATAGCACTTGTTGGGGATCAACCAACAATTTGATTACACTTATGAAAGTAATAAACCGTGGAATTAAATCAGATAGATAAGTAACTAGAATGATAAATAGCAAAGAACAAGAGATACAAGAAACCACCTTAAAAACTTGTATTAAACTCTTTACAGAAGGAATACAATTGAAGAAACTTCTTTCTTCCACACCTCTCTCAGATGTACAGATCTCTCTCTAGATCTCTTTCCCTCAAGAGCTCTCTCTCACAAGTACAATCAACTCCAACAACCTGGAATGATTCACCTATACAATTCTATACTATTTTTCAACATTCAATACACTATAATGAGCTAAGAAGATCTATTCTAATATAGAATTAGGAAACTTGAGCATGCATTTACAACCAACAGTTATGCGTCTTCAACAAGGGCTCTAAAAATAGTCTTACTAATAATAGATACACAGACTTAAGACTATGACTTAAATCTATCATGCAAACACTCAGTTCTGTCCATGAAAATAGCTCTCTGGATGTACAGGTAACTGACGCCAGTTCCTACCTGCTTGCCTGTGACTGACGTCGACCAATCCCTGCTGATGCCGGTGTCTCTTGAACTGCACCTGACTGACGTCGGTCGCTCCTGACCGACGCCGATGACTGTGTAAACTTGCAAACTACAAAATGCTCCTTAGGTGAAGCTTTTAGGCTCCACACCTTAACAAAATGTATACAAGGCATGGAATAATAACTAAGAAATGTAAACACATCAAACTACGCTTAGTGAGAAAGGAAAGAATGTATCTATTATAAGTACAATTGCATCTAACTAATCAAAGAAAAAAGTGAAAGTATGCACGACATGTTAGTACAAGACTAGGTATATGATAGGAAATACACAAGTGTTGATATGGTAATATGTGTAAGATTAGTAAGTAATGTATGTCAATAAGATAAATAGAGTGTTTGGTGTAGGATTGACATAACTTGGATGGTATAATCATGTAGAATATGCCCCCAGTGGGTATGTATATCGATTTGTGTCTCAGATTTAGAAGTAGGATGCCCCCTCAATGGGTAGAGTGAAGTAGTAAAGTAGCTATATTTCATTGTACACACTCAATTAAGATCAAGTGAAGCATGGTAATGTAGATAAATTGGGATACTATAGAATGAAATAGCAAATGTAATTCCTAGCATAGGATTAGCAATGTAAATCATGGATGATGCATACAATAGACATATTTTTGGTGTTTTGACATATTTAAATGTTTTTAGTATTTTTGATATTATCTATGTATAATCAATCCTAATAAGACTATGTACAATAAATACTGAGAAATTATGTATAAGTAAACAAAAGAGACTATGTACAAGTAATTTCAAAAGAGGCTATGTACAAGAAAGATAAGAAGAAATGATACTAACTGATGAGTCTCATGGGAGACTCCCTATCATGGTGTCCTATACCAAACAAAGGAATCATTCATTATTGTGAAGCATGAGGGAATGTTTGTGAATATGACTCTAAATATTTAGATTCATTGTTGATATCTTGAAAATCATAATAACCTATATTATTCCACTCATCATTATCATCTTGATATTGAACCAATGGAATGATAGTATTTATTTTTGTTGTATTTGGATCTTTTCCTTTGATAAATTATGTTTGTGCATGATTTTCCTTATGATTTTCAATAAATCCCAAACCTTGGTGACAAACATTATCAATTGATAGAATAGGAATAGTGATGCCTTGAGCATGCTTGCCCAACTCTTGACCTTGAAAATCAAATTATTGTAGGTATTTTTAACTAAACCCATACTAATTTGAAAGTTTAGCATCATTTTGGAGAGATAGGTTTGTATCTATTTCATGCTTTACATGTTCTTGTGGTACTATTTCTTGCTCTGATTTTGCTTTTTGATCCTTTCGTTGTTTTAAGTTATTCTTTGGTAACCACTTTTGTATTGGTTTTAAATTTAACCCTTTGTGAATGTGTTCATGTGCTACTATGGATTGCTTGACTAATTTACCTTGTATAGGGTCTTCATTAGCAATTATCTATTGTATATGTTGTTTTAATGTAAAACATGAATTTGTGTGATGCTCATGCATTCTATGATATTCACAATAATATCTAGATATTCTCACTAAATATAGAGGAGTTAGTTTGATCAACTTAAATTTAATAATTTTCCTTAGCGCCTCACTTGAACTATTATTTGACCTTTGAATGCTTTTTGAATCACTAGTTTTAGAGTTACTTTTTATTATTTCTTGTTTAGATATGTAACATTGATTGCAACCAATTGACTAGGTGAAGGTAAATAAATATGATTGGCATTATGGTGCCTTTGAGGCTTTTGCATTAAGATTTTATTTTCTAATGTTGTGATATTTTCATTTAATAGCTGATTCTATATTTGTAAATCTAAAATAAACTTGTTTATACTTGTGATTTTATCCATTAGAGTCTCACAAGTGTAAACCCTAGTTACTTTTGATTGAACATGTAAGCATATACGTTGGAAATGGTTTGAAGAAGCTATAGGTTGAATGTATGCATTAGGAATAATAATATAGGCTACCTCACCTTTTGGATTGGTGATATCATAGACCTAGCTAGAGGGAAAGTAGTTATCACCCTTTTGGGGGAGAGGAGGAGAAGGGATTTCTTTCCTCTGCATGAAATATGACATTGAAACAAGAGTAGCCAAGGAGGCATATAAATCTAGGTAGAAACCATGTATATGGACTAAAATACATGTAAGTGGAGTAATAAGTCATATAGAAATATGATTATAGAGAACATTCCACATAAGAGATAGTAAACAAGGGATAGAGAATATGGAATTATGTATTGATGCATATATAATTTTGACATGTGCTATGATATGTCTAATATGTGTGTCAAGATAAACTTGAAAAAAATTGATACAAGAGCTAGAGAGTAAAGGGTAGAGAGCATGATATTGTGCATGAATGTATATAAAATTATGACATGAATCATAACATTTATAACATTTTTAGCATGATAAACTTGAAAATCTTTCGATATGTGTGATAGAGAGTATGTAAAAGGAATATCAAAATTTTATGCATGTTTAGCAATAAATTTTACAATATCATCCCCTATTATTAAAAATAAGCATGAAATGCAAAGAATGAAGCTTTGTACTAATATATGATAGACTTCATCATTCATGTTATGATAGGGCCCATTATAGTTTCCTTTTTATTTACAATAAATATAAGAAAAATTTGTACATAAGTGAGAATCATGTTTGCAATTTGATTATGGATGTAAGGTGATACCTCAAGAAGCAAATAGGTGCTAGTATATGCAACTAGGGATTTAAAAATAATATTTTTGCAAAATACTATGAATTTTTTAAATTGAAATTGAAATCCTGAGTTAAGTATTCAATAAAAAATTTAGAAATTTATGGGAAAGTGATTTATTTAATGGGACGTAGTAAATGCAACTAGAGTTTGACAAAAATATTTTTTTTGAAAATTATTATGAATTTTTGAAATTTGAAGTGATTTTTTGATTTTAATATGCAATCAAAAAATTAGAAAATTATTGGGAAATAGTTGATGCAACTAGGGTTTGAAATAAAACATTTTTGAAAATTTACTATTGAATTTGATAATTTTAATTAAATTTCTAATTTATATATGCAATCAAGAAATAGGAAATTAGTGGATTAATACTAGAAAATTATTGGGAGTTAGATGATGCAACTAGGGTTTGAAATAAATTTATTGTAAAATTTACTACAAAATTTTAAAATCTACGAGGAATTTTTTATTTTAATATTCAAGTTAAAATTCATAAATTAATTGAAAAAATCATATAGGAATTTACCCTAGGGTTTTTAGGTTTTTTATGCTAAATTCGAAGTAAGTTAGGTTCACCAAATGATTTATTATTTTCAGGAAATTAGATGTTTAATTCCTAAATAATAAATGGGTCCGAGTAGATAAAATCAATAAATAATGTATAATAATTAGGCTATTGATTTGTTAAATTTTATGGTAGTTAGGGCTTTTCTAAAAATAGTAATGAGAGAGAGAAAATTAAACTTAACTGATTTTGTATTGTTTTGATTAAGATAAGGTCTATAAATCTATGTGTAGGCTTGGGAGACCATCATAAATAGGAATCTTGAGTTCATTTATTGATTGAATAAGAGTGCCAAAAGTGGGTCACCTTGGGTTTTGGTATTGTATTCCTATCTCGATAATGTTGTCATGGTAATCTAAGATTTTGGGTTTTATACACTAGGTCTATGTGACCCTAGCTATGAAATAATGAAGCCTAAAAGTCCATGGAGCTCATTGTGTACCTGATTTAGTCTTCAATACTCTAGGTCCTCTTTGTGCTTGAACTTGAATATAAAATTTGGATAAAGGAGAGTAGGGGTTAGTGTGGAAAGGATACATTAGATTCACTTCACATCCTATGTGTGGGCACATTGTCTACATACCAATACTCTGAATAGGGATCAAGATATATGAGGTTTTCCTATTGAAGTGCTTGGTGTAATAGTTTGATGAAAATACAAGAAAATTTGAAACTAGGTGTACTTGGAATGACTAGGGACTAGTGTAAAGGTTTGAATAAGATTCAAATACTATTGGATGGTTTTATAAAGAGAATAGGGAAAAGTGCTTGAGTGGTCTTGCTTGTATTCTTCCTTCTCTCTTGTAAAATGAGTACCAAACCTTCTAAATAGAATTTGAATGGCCTTTTATAGGGGATGTAATTATCATTGCTTAAAAGATTTCATGTTAGGCTGACATGAATTAGGATAAAGATTCAGAATTATATGACCATTAGAACAAATATGCACTTGGAAAATAGCATCAGAAATAGGACACCCTAGGTTTTGGCATTGCAGTCCAAGTTTTAGCACTATTGTCCATGGTTTACGAGACCTAAGGGATGGATTAAGCATGGAAAGAGCAATCTAAATCTACAAGCATTTAGTATGAGAGGCTAAAAAAGACTATGAATTAGTGAAAACATGAATAAGAGGATCAAGAGAGCAAGCAAGATGGACTTATGGATTAGGTGTAAATAATCACACTCAAGTTACCAAATTTTGCATTTTATATGACTACAACCAATCTTTATTAAAATATCTATTAATACCACTCTTATCCATAATGTTTTAGTTGATGAAGGCTCTGGTACTAAGTAACATCCTTGTGGATTATTCAACAACTTGGTTATAACAAGGATCATCTCAAACAAATCCATCTCAATTTTCATGGTTTTGATAAAAGTAATCAAAAACCACTTGGTTATATCTAGCTTCCATTAACCATAGGACCTAAGATTTTTCAAACCAAGCTTATGGCCCTTGATCTCCCTTTATCTTATAATATCCTTCTTGGTCATCCTTGGGCTCAATGAATGAGTTCCATTACGTCTTCTAGTAGCTAATGTATTAAATTCTTATATAATGAGAAATGGTACAATGATGAAGCCAATCCCTATCCATAGATCATTTAGCTTCATGATCCTAAATATCAATATCATATTCCCATGAATCCCAAGATTAAAAATTCTCCTTTACTCTAATTCATGAACATGAGTCCTGATTTACAAGATACTCTTATGGATTCTGATGATGATGAGCCCAATGAGTTGAAACATACTTGTAATACTACCAATTTACCTCCATATCTTTCATAATGGCTTCCTCCTTATATATTACCAAGAGACTATACCATTCGTCTTGTGGATGAGATTACAAACTTTCCCCCTCCATGTGATACTCAAGAACCTTCTTTACCATAATATGTCTTCACTTGTAATGATTTTGGAGTGGCTAAATTATTTCAAGAGCCTCTCATCATGTCTCCTTGTACATTTAACAACATTATAATTTCACCTTCTGACTCTCCCCCTAATTCTCAAGCATGTACAATTTTTTCAACATATGATGATAGCTATATAATGGCCTAATCTCAATCATTATCAAAAAACTTTATTCCAAATTCATGCTTTTAATTAATATGTGCATACCATTTATATGGATCATATCTTATATCTTGAGGGTCATGTGCCTGATGTTAATATTTCATCTTCAATTCAACCACCAAAATCACTTAGCTTATTTATTACCATTTAACAAATCCCTTGGTATACATATGTCATTCAATTCTTAGAACACTACATTTATCCTCCTAATTTAGACTCTCATGAAAAGACATGCATTCATAAACAAGCTTTCAAATATGTATTTCTATATGACATCATTTACTATCACAACATTGAAGGTACCTTACTCTATTGTGTTATGCAAGATGAGGTCCCTCCTCTTCTTGAACAACCACATGGGGGCATTTATGGTGTACACTATAGTATAAATGCTATAATATGTAAATGCCTATGTTTGGGTTAATTTTGGCCTACTCTTAGAAAGGATGCAATTGAATATTTTAAAAAGTGTACTCATTTTTAGCTTCATTATGATCTAATCCATTCACCTTGATATTAAATTCAAACTATCAAATCACCTTGGCCATTTTCCACATGGGGATTTGATCTCATTGGTAAACTTCCTCACTCCCAAGATGGGCATGTTTTTATCATCACCACTACTGAATATTTTACCAAGTGGGTAGAAGCCATGCCCCTCATTAGCTTTATTGGTCATGCCATTTCCAAATTTATTCTTCATCAAATCATTTTCTGGTTTGGCATCCCCCATACTATCATTTCAGATAATGGTGGCAATTTTAAAATAAACATGTTAAATAACTTTGTACCAAATTCAAGATCAATCCCAATTTTTCCATGCCTTATCATCCACAATTCAATGGCTAAGCCGAGGCCAATAATAAAATTCTTCAAAATAAAATTCATGAAACCCACATGGATTGGGATAGTCATCTTTACCCTACACTTTGGGCCTATTAGACTATCATACGTATTGCCATTGGGGCAACTCCATTCTTGCAAGTCTATGGTTTTGAGTTAGTTATTCCTTTAGAATTTGAGCTTCCCTCTCTTTGTATATCTCTTCATGTTATTATTTATAATGAATAATTATGTGAATCTCTATTTCATGCCCTTGATCTTCTTAATGAATGTTGTCCTTCTAGCTTACAACATAATTGCTAATACAAGGCTCGTATCACCTGACAACATAACAAACATGTTAAAGTTTTCACTTTCAATGTTGGTGATCTTGTCTTTAAATTAGACTACACCCATGATAAATAAAGGTAAATATACCCAAAAATGGTGGTTCCCATGTTTAGTTAAAGACAATCTTGGTCCAAGCACTTGTCATCTTTAAATGAATGAAGGACATGTTTTTAAAGAGCCAACTAATACCCAATCCTTAAAAAGTATTTACCTAAACATTTCCTTCTTATAATTATTTTTATCTACATCTATCTAACACACTTTTTGTAGGTTACTTAAGCATGGGTCTCTCCCTTTGCATTATTTCCCTCTTTTTCACAAACCTTTAGTCCTTCCTTTTAGTCTTTTGATTTCCTGATGTACCATAGTCTTCTTTATCTTCTTGCATTTTCTCTTGTTTATCACACCCCCTTAGGTTTCTCTTTTGTGAGTTTCTTTTTAAGACCATGGATAGGACACAACATTCCTCATAAAACCACCATTTTTTTATCATTTCTTTTTCTTATTTCTGCTCGCCAATGTTGTTTTGGCATCCTTTGCATTTTTTTTTGTGAGTTGATTTTTAAGACCACATATATGACTTGACATCCCTCACAAAATTACCATATCTTTGTTTACCTCACTTTATTTTAATTTTGCTTGTCAGCACCCTCATGGGTTTTTTTTTAATGAGTTTATTTATAAGACTATGGATAGGACTTGGCCCTCCTCATAAAATTACCATTCTTTTCATGTTCTTGATCCTTATTCTAAACTTTAGCTATTACTTCTTTTACTAGATGGAATATGCACAACAGTCTATGTTAACATGTTTTCCTCCATTTCCCTCATTTTTATGATAAATAATCACACTTTATTGTCATTGTATTCCCTTTTTCCCCTCTATCAAAATTTTTTGTTGATTTTAAGTTAATTTAAATTATTCCAATGTGTCCCTCCTCTTGATTTCCCCTTCCTTTCATCTCTGTATTGGATAAAACAAGGTCAAAGTCAAGATATCACTTTTACTTCACCTATATTTATGAGACTCTTAGACCCTATGCTCTTTGAATTTCTCTCTTAGCAACCTTGTCCCAAGTTTTCAAATGAAACTCATCTTTATCACCCATGTTTGGTTTTCCAAATCTATATGAAGGAGGAATCTTTAAAAAAATCCATCAAGAAAGTTAAAAGCCACATCATTTTAAATAAAAGGCAATGATATCTAAAAGGTAACATATAAATATTAAAATTTAAAGTCACACCAAAAGAAGTGATTACAAGCACATCTTATATCTCTAATCGGAGCTCAAAATCTATAGTCATCTTCACATAGATCTGAAGTACTTTAGGGTATGGTAGGCAAGTATATTATAATAGGGGAATTTAAATTTTTTTGTGGTGCTACCTACTTTCTTATGCAAGTACCCAATCTTTGTAGTAGACTGATGGCTTTGTAAGGGATCCTAAAAAATAGGGAACATACTATGGGGAGATAGGTCTATTTTACTTTTCATGCATATAGGCTTCATGGGATGATATATATACTCTATTTGTTTACCTAAGACTTTTTTAGGTAAGATAAGTTCTTCAAAGTCTTTAAGGTTTATAGTCCTCTTATTTTGACAAACCTAGTTTGAGTGTTTTGACTTCAATTAAGAGTTCCTCTACCTTGGTTTTTCTTTCATTCTCCCCACCACTCATTTCATTTTCTCTCCTTGATAGAAAAATTGTGATTCCAAATCTATTTTCCCTCTTCTTCAATTATTTATTTTTCACCTCTTTAAAACATTCTTGCATTACATTATTTCAACTTTATTTATCCTTAGAGCAAAACAACATGTTTGAGAAACTATGGATTCTTTATTTACACCATGCTTTACATTACTACACTTAATTTACTTTCCTTTTACCATTTATCATAGTTTATTTGTCCTACTATTATGAAAACCTAAGTATATACCCTTTTTCCATTAATGATCAAGGTTGGCTTCCTACTTCTCACTCGATAATGATGTTTTCCCTTTTATGCAACTTTTTCCATTATTGAGTGAGATGTAGATTGTTACTGCTCACTCAGCAATGTTGTTTTACCATTTTGTTTTTACTTCTTATTTTACCATTATTAGTTTGATTTACCATCCTATTTGACATGTATCCTTGTTTTGGTTTGGTGAGTTTTGCCTTTTTTACTTTAGGATATCTTGTTTGAGTTTTTTGGTCTTCATTAGCCTTAGCTTTTTGGTTATTCAATTTACTCATGTTGTTTGACTTGGTAATTTGGTCTAACATAGCACTTGTCACCTCAACTTTCCAAATTTCCTAAGTATGTCTTATCCTCATAGCACTAGTTATCTTAGATTTTCTTATGTTTGCTTGTTTTTATTCTTTAGTTTTGTATTCTTAGGTTTGTCAAAAGCAGTCTTTGTGCCCTACATAATCAAATCTAAAAACACAATAGACAACCATCCCATGATAAAGGTAAGTCAAGGTGAGTATCATATTTACTTTTTAGATTAGTTTCCCTTTTATATCATTTAATTTTAGATATTTTTACTTTTAAATACTATAATTTATTTTTAGCATCAGTGTTGTGTGTGTCCTTGTGTTCTTTCTTAAATCACCATCTCCTATTGCACCTTAGTGACACATGATGAGATTTTATCTGGGTATATGTATACACATAATATTTTCAAATTATATCAAATATCCATGTTTTATATCTTGTAAGAACCCACCGAGAATCAATCTCTCTGATTACATGCCTTAAGGGCTGTATCAAGAAAGGGGTGGGTAGACCTTTGGTGCTTCTCAGTATTTTTGTCCCTCATTTCCACATTATTAACAATATAACTAGTTCCCAAAACCATTACCTAAGCTATTTCTCCTCCCTTGAGTATTCCTCTAATATTTTCCTCTTTCCATGCCTCTGTTATTATCTTAAACTCATTTTTTACTATCAATTATACTAGGTCGACCTAGTACAGTTTAGGGGCATTCTTTACTTTTTTGGTTTGTTAACCTTTCAACCAACTTAACATAGACCTAGTAAACTATCCTTAAAAATGCATTGGGTCAACTAGGTCAACCCTATATAACTAATGTTCCCAAAATTTATAATAAGATTCATCTATACATACAAGATCATTTTGATCATTATTCATATGTGTAATAAAGAGTTATTATTCATTCGTGCTTCTTCTCAATCTCATATTCCACCACTCTACTTGAGGATACTTAGCCTAGGTTTATTATTTTGGAGAATCTAGTCTTGTGGATAAGTCTTAGATACTTTATCCTTTCTTAATGATCCTTACAAACCACAACAACCTTTTGCAAATCCCCTTTGGCCAAGGGAGAGATTTATTCTTGACGGGTTCAAATTTAGGTAAGTATATTCTAACTTTATTCTCCTCTCTTTTAGTAGATAGAAATAGCATAAGTGTTGGCTCAAATAATAATATATTTCATATTTCATGTATTAGGTTGTTACTCATACTTATTTTGATTAAAGTACCCTATACATATTTGTTTTATTATTTCTAACACCCTCCCACTTTGGACCACAAGCTTTGGTGTGCACTAGATTAGATTTTATTTTCTTGTTATTAGAATAGAGTGAACATTTTAAACCTTAAGATTCCATTAGGGTCATTGTGCAATTATGTTAGACTGTAGCCTTTGTAACCCTTTCTATCATGATATGTTGTGACAAGTGGTCCCCTAATTAGGTTTAGTGGATCCCCATATTGGTCATGATCATGCTTAACAAGTGTATCCCAATCAGAAGTGTAGGTATGATCTATCTTATCTAATCTAGGATTAATTCATAGACATGATGCATTTTAAATTGCATACAACTATTACCACATGTTGAGAGATAGTAAATTAGGCAAAATAGCTAATAATACCTTAATATTCCTAAAAATACCTATAGTTTTAGTGGGAGATCCATCCAACTGTAAAACTCCCTTATTATGAGGTTCATATTGAAGTCCCAACTTGTCAGCCATGGATTTAGGCATGATAAAGGTACTATCCCCACTATCAATCATGAAATTATGTATAAGACAATCACCTATGAAAAATGAAAGATAAAATGGGGGAGTATTGACTACCTTTGGTGTTTGAATCTCAAGAGGTTGAATAGAATTTGTAAGAACAACACTTATATTTTTTAATTGCTTATCTGAAACATGAAACTTGGAGAGATCTTGTAGGATATATTTTTATCCTAGAATAAGAATTATGTACCACATATAAATAGAGACATAGGCCTTCTTTATGTGATCATCAATGTTAAGAGGATGATTATCTATCTTGGGTTAAAATTTAGAAGTAGAATTATTGCTTGAAAGTTGTACAAACTATGGTATAAAGAGACCTTTTTTATTTTACCACTTACCATATTGTACTTGTTGAGTTGGTGGTGACTTTTGAGGTATATCTTGAGTATTAGTCTTTTTAGGTGGTTTAAATGTTAGAGGAGATGCCTTATCAAAACCCAAACCATCACTAATTGCCCTTCTTTTGGACCTTATATGAGCTGTAACTAAGTTATCCACATTAGTCATATTCTGACCCTAATTGGATACCACCTGATCAAAATTATTTTCACCTTCTTGGAAGTTTACAAAAGATAATTTCAAAAGGTATTTTTATTCTTCCTGCTTATTTTTGACTTGGTAATTTAGCTTGAGTGAAAGAAGGAATGTCTCCATGTGATGAAGAAGCTTCCTTAGGTTGTGAAGGTAGTTAATTATAATGTGGCAGAAGAGCTAGACTTTGTCACATAAAGGATTATTGACTCACCTCACTTATTAGAGCCATTTCCATAGTGTTTGATTTCTCCCATTTACCAAACCATTGACCTTCTTGAGCATAATTTTTCTAAGTTGGAACCAAATCTCTAAAATTACTTATAAAATCTGGATTATAAGCATTGTATGGTCTTGATTGTGTATTTTGACCTTGACCCTACTGATTGGGTTGATAAAGAGGCCTATTATATTGATAATATTGGTTAGGATCTTTGTAAGGCCTATAAGGTGGAACTTTTTGCCTTTCTAAAGCTACCAACTTATTATTATGATCCTTGATTGCACTCTCTATCTTACCCAATTTGTCTACCTAGTTACCTTCTATTTGATGAAGACTAGTTGAATCTGGTAATGGAATAATAGTAGGCATAGGAGGATGAATCTCTAGAGACAAAGGCATAGGTGGTGTAGGAGATAGTTTACTTACTTGTATTAATCAATTCTTGGCCCTTATGGATACTTCATAGTATTTTGGTAAATTTATTCCTCTTATGGATTGTATCATAATTTCCACATATAAATTGAGAACTTTCAAGTAATACAATAATGCATAGTTAGGGATGGGTTTTATAACTATAGGGATTCTATCCCAAGTTTTTTGAAACATGTAGTTGAAATCCAATATAAACTCACCTAGAAATATCTTGATTATAATCAGTTGATCCACCAAAAAAATATGTTCACTCTTGTATTCAAAGTGATTACATAAGAGTTTTCCAAACTCATCCCAAGTGTTAATGGATGCAGGTGTCAAACTTATGTACCATTGGAGTGTTTTGCCTTTAAAAGAAGTTACAAACAACCTCAGAGCCACAGTTTCCCAAGTTAAATTATAAACTAAAAAAAGATTGGCTATATCTAAAATATGCTCAATAGGGGTAATTATATGTTCTCCTATGAAATAAGGAAGGCTCTTTAAGGTAGCAGCTAGAATGTCATCAAACTAATTGATGTTTAGGGGTTGCCATCATTAAAGGGTACAAAATATTGTCTTATAAGAATAGCCATTTGAGTTATAAGATTTACAACAATGTTTGGTTGGACAATATTTTCTTGTAAAAAAGGATTAATTTGGGAAAAAATAGGATAAATAAGAGGTGTAGGATTTGGATTAGACTTGGAAGGTTTGTTTTTCTTAACTGGTTGAAAGGACAAAATAAATTCATCCTCTTTTCCTTATGAAGAATATCTTGTAGCCACTCTTAGCATGAAATGTATATAAATCTACCTCTAACACCTTTTAAGTTTGATAATGTACTCAAATATTCATATGTATGATCCAAATCATGTGAATAAGCTATCCCACTAGGCATGTTAGAACTTTTATCAACTCAATTTTCTCCCTACTAAAGTTGATTTCTTAAAGCTCCTTCAAACCTTGACTAACATTCATTTTTTCTAAGGTTGTGGGATACCTATAACTAGACCAAACCTCTATATTTTAAGGTTATATCCTATAAATATATCTATTTTTAATTATTTACTAAAACCTACTTGATTTTTTGGGGTGAAAAGTGTTAGGAGGATCACTAAAAATGAAAACCTATGATATTGATGGTGATGCACTTAAAAGATGAATGAGACTCTATAAACCTTGAACTTGGGCACACTTATGAATCAAAATGGAATAGCTTGTCAATAGTGCCCTATTAAATTAATCCTAAACATGAATATTTTATATGAAGGGTTGACATAAGGTCTTCAAATTCAAGGTAGAGGAATGAAGGTCTATAAACACACTACATATTAACACTCTTTAATGTAATTTATATGATTTAACCCTTAAGGTGACCTATAAAAGATGAAAAAAAAAAAATATGTGAATGATATGACCTAAAAAAAGAGATAATATCAAATTTATCGACAAATAAACAATAAAAAAACATTATAACCATGAATAAGTCTGCAACAAACTTTCTTTATTAACTCTTGCTGCAAGTTAAAATTTTAGGATAGTTTTTCTCTAGTAGCTTAAGGGATGCCAAAAATAAGCCACAAGGCTTGAATATATAGTAATAGATAATAATATTATCCAAAATTATCATAGAGGAGAATACAAAACATTAAATTCAATACAAAACTAGTATCAATTCAATTATCAATAGTTACAAATAGTCTTCAACAAGTCTCCTTATATTTGGTGCCTTGCATGAGTATTTGGCATTAGAATGAGCTAGTCAAGGAAGTGATTGAGTTATTTTAACTCTTATTGGAACATGATAATCCTTATCTTTATTATATAACTCTTGCATGATGCCACTCAAGGGTGAGTTAACTCCTAATCTGATACTCAAGATGAGTAATGCATGTGATTGGTAGTTGAAGACTAGTTAACTCATCATAAGGACTAGTTGAGCATTATTTAACACTCAAGGATTACTTGTACATGAATTGGATCAATTTTATTGCATTAAAACTTCACATTATCTCTGTTCAATAATATTAAATGCCATACACTTCACTTGATTGAGCAAATAGGTCTATTAGGCCAATTTGGCCTAGTAGCCTAACTACCTGTGCTTGATGGCCATTAGAACCTACATAAAAATTTTAAAATATCAAAATATAATGATTTTAAAACCTTGAAAAATCTACTATATCATGAAATAGGTCTTCTTTGATAAGAAACTCTTGTCACTTGATCAAACTAGTTGATCATGGCACCTTGTCCTTTAATCCTCTAGATTGGTTGATTTGAATGAGCTCTCAAGGGAAATTTTAGGCATATTTATGATCATATGATGATTTTATCATGAATAAAAAGTTTTAGGGTTTTCTCAATAATGATCATACCCTTTTTAAACTAGCTTATACCTCTTCTTGTACACTTTTTCTTCTCAAAATCCTATTTTCTACCATGTTTGTACACCATCCCTAGAATAAATTATCATAGACATGAATCTATAATATTTTAATTGATGATCCAAGTGGTAATCAGTTTAATTCAATCATCTTGGATGCATTCTTCTTTAATTATTTACAAGTAGGTCTATAGTATGGTTTTACAAGGGTTTTAGAGTGCTCAGGGTTAATAATGATGAGTCATAAATCTTACACCTTAAATTAATAAAATAATGACATAAACCATTAGTTTATTAGGCCTTATAACTCCCCCAAATTCCTCAATTTTCCATGCAAAATGTCTTTACCATGGTGAGCATGTGAAGTCACATCTCAGAGTGGAAAATAGGCTTTTTTTAGCATGTTTGTTGTTTTAAGGCTAAGATGATCAATCATAATGCATCTCTTATGGCTAAAATTTGGTATAAACCTCTCTTAAATCTATATGATGGTGTTCATGGTGATTTTACATGCCCTCATGGCCTTTATTTGGCTTTTTCTACCCCTTCATGATGGTTTTATCTAGTGATATCAAAGACAAGTATAGGTCTATGCATAGTTTATTCAATATTTTAACTTTATTATGAGTTTAAATATTCAAATACATTGTATAAAACATGAAAAATTTATATAAGTTTCTTTGAATTCATATAATTGGCTTGATCAATCAATTATTTTATATAGCTCCTTATTTTGACTTCTAGACCTATCTACCTATAGAAATGACCAAAATGACTCTTTCATATGATAGTAGTAAATTTATTAAGGGAGTTTATGACCCCATCTTGCTTAAAAAAATCATTAAATTTGAAATTACCCTTCCTTTTATTTATTGTAGGCTCAAACTAGCCCTATTTATCCTATTTTATATAGTAAAGGTATTGCACGTGTCAACAAACAAGCCATGAAGGCTATCAAGGGAGTTGAGAAAACTAAAAAAATCAATTCATAGATCACACACATCATTTTAATGCACATTTAGGATTCTTTCTTCCATCAGATAGTTATCAAGGTTTTACATGGTTTTAGGGGTCCACAACTTATTAATGATGATTCATAGCATACAAGACCCTAATGGAAAACCTCTTGCCATAAATATGGAGTATATTAAATCCCTCAAAAACCATGAAAATCACAATCTTCCATGTAAAATGTGTGAATATATGTATACATGGTGAAGTTGTGACTCGAGTGGTTATCAAAGACTATGCAAGCAAAAAGGAAGGTTTAAGTGTCAAACAAGATGATTTTTCTACATTCTATCCATTCCAAAAACTCCTTAAATATTTTAGTGACACTCCAAACTATCCCAATGCTCATCAAATAAAGATAAAACTAATGGAAGAGTTCAAAATGGTGACTATACCTCTCAAGGATTTTGAGCCTACCTATTTGTTTTAGCTTTTAAGGGTATGATTTGAATAAAAATATAAATGTGATAACTCTCACCAAGTTTTTTAATACTAAGGATTACCTTATTATGCTTAAAAAAACCCTCCCATGAGTTTGAAACCCTCTTCCAAACCTTGTATCCCTTTAATAAGTTCTCCTAGCTTCATGTTGACTATTAATAGATAGGTAAGTGATTGTGATAAAATAGTTGATATGATAAAATAATTGATACTTAAACTAGTCAAGTCACCTCAATAATAAACATATATATTTATAAGCACTCATGAAAATCTCCTATACCAATTTTAAAAGCTATATCTTGGTTATAGATGCCTCAAGATGCATTTTTCTCAAAACTAGCTTAGGGTGCCTATGCTTTTTCATATGCCTATGACTAAGTTTTCCTCTTTTGAACTTGTATTTATGTTTTATGATGCTAAATATTCTTTGACTAGGCCATGAAAATACCTATTTAAATGATTCATATCTTCATTGGTCACCTTCCACCCTTATGCAACCTATGCCACATCATATCTCTTTCAAGAAACCTCATCATGACATGACGAGCATACTATTGTAGGTGGTTTTGTGAGAAATGGAGGTGATTAAGATTTATTTATCCATTAATTGGTACTTTTTATACCCCTAAAGTCACTTGAAACCTCCTCTCATCCTTTTCTCTAGCATATTCACTTTTCAAAATGTAGACACCAAAATTACGTCACGCACATGTGCATAACTCCCTATGTCGAAACCCCCCTAAGCACATTTTAATAATAAAAATTAATCTCCCTAACCCATAATCTTACCCCTCACATATTTAATTAATTTAAAATATTTAATTAATTTAATTAAAAAACCCTATTGCCACCTTACCTGGCCACCTCACCCTATGACTAATTCTCCTTTGATGAGTCACCTCAAGACCTGGTCCCCTCATCCAAACTACCTAAGACTTATTCCTAATTTCAAACTAAATTATTAAATAACTAATTCCTTCCTAACCTCCTATTTTTATCATTTTATAATGGGTGTCACACTTAGCACACACAATAATAAAAAATAGGCCAAAAATAGAAAGTTTTACCTATCCTACGGCTATCAACATCGGTCAACCCACAATCGACATCAATGGAATACCTACCGACATCAATAAGATCACCAACATTGGAAATATAAGCCAAACTCCAACTTTTAATTCAGGTCATTATAAATTAATAAAACCAATTCTTACTCTCATTCAAGCTCTTGATATTCTATTTTTGACATCCAAGCTTACAATCACTCTGTGTAAGTCAATCATCATTAGCAACTAAGCTCTAAAGGACCAATAACACCCAATTTTCTCTCTATTTAGGTACTCAAGTTTAGACTCCCTGATAGGTATTATTAACCTAGCATTTACAACCATAGCTAAGTATATCATTGATACTATAGGTAATTTAAATATTTATTCTTTTATTTCTTTATATCTACCTTGCACTACTTTATACACTTCTGGCCATACCCCTCTGAGGGAGTTACAAAGTTTCCTTACTTATTTCCACTTACATGCATACCAAACCTCTAACCAGACTTAACCAAGCCATAAACTCCCTTTTTTAACTCTCTCAACCTTTCTAACCTGATCCAAACCATTTCCCAAACCCAAAAAAGCTTTCTATAATCTTGTAGACAAATATTTCCCCTACCGACCTTGATAGCCTAATCAACATTGATCACCTCACTGCTGACCTTGGTAGTCTAACCGATATCAGTCACATACCTACCAACATCAGTGGCTATCAATTTCCCAAACTTCTTCAAAACCTACCTAGATAACTTCTAAAACACCAACAAAGCATCTCACCTACACTTTATTACTCTCTGCTACGTACAAGTTGTTAAAAATGGTAATCATATCTCTCTTTTACTCTCTATTTATCTATCTTTCAATTATTTATTATTCTTTTACCTCTCAAAAGTGGATTATCATCTCTAGGGAAGTTTCAAACTTCCTAGAACAAGCATGTAGCTTGGCAGCCCACTCATTTATCTGCTAATAAACATCATGTGTTAGTGTTTTCTTATCTATAGGTAGTCCTCCCAAGCCAAAGAGGAGTTCTCACAATGTTTGGATATGATGCACAAATTAAATTTGGGTTCATTCTAATCACTTATCCCCATCCTTCTCTTTATTTTCTTTTAGATTTAAAATAAACAAAATTTAGTGAAACATTTTTGGCACACCTGGTGGGATCCTAGAGTTTTCCTTGGGTTCATTTCTTATTTTAAAAATTCATATAGGTGCATTATAGTGAAATTTCATTTCTTTCACTTCCTTATCTTTTCTCTTAAAAATGGAAAATTCAATATCTTACTTCTCTATTTAAAAGGCATTAAAATTGAAATTCTATTTCTTTTCTCCTTGCCTCTAAAAATAATTTGTCATTTTATTTTACAAACAAAAGAAAATACCTTTTTTGCTTTCTCTTGCATGCACATTAGGATAGTGAAATTCATATTCTATTCCTATTTCATCTTTGTTTTCATTCTAATCTCAACATTTCAAATTTGGGTTTAAAACTACATTTCATAGTTTGCTTGTTGTATTTTAACTCACCTAGCTAATTCCAAGCATTTTGAATAGATTTTAGTACACCTATGTTACACAACCAAATCATATTCACATAAACAAGCATCAAAACTCACCTAAGAAAAGACCCATCAGGATTTAATCACCTGGTGGATCACCTTACCCTACCTAGCTATTCTACTTAGATTTCACCACCAAGGGGAGAACCCAATCCATTCTTTGGTGGAATATAATCTCTAGATAGAAGGTATATTTTGGCTAAGTAGCCTAGCTCAGCTCTAGGTTAATGAAATGTGGAGATCAAGATCCTATAACAAGCCATGTACCTTGTCTAACATAGATTCCCTCTTGATTACCAAAATAAACCTAAAACAACCTCTAGATTGCTTTCTATTACCTTTGATAACCAAACTCTCTTCTCACTATTTGGTTAAGTCATAAGCGAATAAAAGACTAAAATTAATCTCTGGCACTTAATCATTACTAGCTACATGTTCTTTTTCTCCTTTTTAATTACCTTATATATTTTTGAGTTGGTAATGACGATTTTTTATTGGTTCACAAAATTAATACTTTTCTAAAGCTTAGTTTGTATAACCTATTATCTCAAGTTTTCTGAGTGTTATTCCCTCTTACACAGACCTTTTACATCCATTATTTTACCTATTTTTACCTTCTAATTTTTTAAAATATTATATCTTCCATTTCTCAAGATTTTATAGTGATCGACATCAATTAGCATTATCGGTATCGATAGACTTTACCTACTAACATCAGTTATTTTATCAATGCTGATGAACTTTTCTTACCAATATCGGTCATACTTACTGACATTAATGACTGTGTAGTTTTTTTTGCTCAAAATATCAAGTTAAAACAACCCATTTTCTTGCACTCAAACCTAGTTTTCCTTTATTCTATTTCAAATATAGAGTAGTAAGACTATTTAAACCATCTCTTGCATGGTATTGACATGAGTTCAAGCCAAAATTCTTGTTCATTACGCAAGCCAACAACCATTTCCACCTTCCCCTCTTACTTTTGATTCTATCATGAAGCATACTTCAGATATAGAGCATACTCCTAGCCCTAACTAAATTCCCATTGTGATTGAGGGAGATCAAGATTTTACTAAATTTCTTTATCATAATGTGGCAGCCCTTTAGCATTACCTTGCTATGAGTCAAACCTATAATTCTATGAGTGACCCAATCTATGGTATGCCAACCTCTTTGATGGAGACAACCTTAGTTTTAGTTGCCTCCACTATTTTCCTCATAGTTACCCAAACTACCACTTTGACAAGTAACCCAACTATAAACAATGTCCAAAATGTGGCATCTCCAATTGCCCAATCCCACCTAAACAATGGTGTAACTTCGGTACTTTCACAACCATAACTAGTTCAACCAAGTCACACCCCATTCCATAATTTAGTGGTGGCTATTCCATCCACCCTCATGCCTATAATTACTCAAGTTATGACTCACCCTTCATCCATCCTAACCATGCCAATAATTCAACCTTTAGTAACAATAACTAACCAAGGCATAGTCTCTAACCCTTTTCTTTCTACACCCCAGCCTATGACTCATTATCCTTATGTTGCCTCGACACAACCTTAGAAAGCTATGTCATATGTTGCCTCTACTTCCTATCAGCTTCCTTATAACTTAAGAGGAATCCCCCAAACTAATCCCTCTCTAGATCTTATTAAGATGCTAATGGACAAGATGTCTAATTTGGAGACATCCATTTCTAGTTCAAAGAATGTGTTATCTTATGATCAGATATGCAATGAACCAATCCATCCTTCTATGCCTATTTTCCCTTATCCAATCTAATGGGAACTCCCTAAATTTATTCATTTTTAGAATAAAGAGGACCCACAATAGCACTTGCAAGCATTTAGACGTGCTTGTTATATAATAGGACATGATGATTCATTACTACTTCACACTTTCCCTATGTATCTTTTAGGTGTTGATTTGGATTGGTATAGCTCTATACCTCAACACTCTCTTTTCTCATTTACCCAACATTCATAAATATTCCTATACCATTTCTCTATTAACATTTCTAAGAAGGTTTCCATAACAGACCTTTACTCTATCAGACAATTTTATGATGAGTCTATTGCTGATTTTGTCACTCATTGGAGAAGCTTGATCAATCAACTCTCCTTATCCTTACTTTAACTTGAGATTATTGAGATTTTCTCAAGGGTATGTGTGAAGCACATCTCATCCACACTCTGGGTAAAAACTTTTTGCACATTTGATGAAGCTTTTACCATGGCACAGAAACTCGAGGTTCATACTATTGATGAAGGTAAGGTCAAGTTGCATAATAAAAATCCCAATACTAAGATAAATGACTCTTCTAAAAATTATCCCTCTAACCAAAAGGCTAAAGGCTCCACTAACATGGTGGTTGTTAAGTCATCCTCTTCCACAACTACAAACCAATCGAATACTTTGACTTCTCAAAATATGACCAAGCAATTCCAATAATGGTATGAACAAAGACAATATACTCTCATTGGGGAATCATATACATCCATTTTAGAAAAACTATTTTAACAAGGTATCATAATCCTTCCTCAAATTAAACCTCTTATATGATTTGACCCTTCCCATCCTATCCCAACCTGGTACAAGGAAGATGAGTTTTATGACTACCATCAAATTAAAGGTCACAACTCTAATAATTACAAGAGGCTCAAGAACATTATTCGAGATATGCTTGATAGAGGTGAGCTCATATTAGATAATCCTAATGCACCACCAATAAAAGTATGGATGTGTTCAAACACCCTTTTCCCAACCATTCACCAAATCAAAATATTGTCTAGTCCACAACTAACTCAAGAGATCATAATATCCATACGGTTAAGATGGTCTTTCTTTTATCCTCTGTTCAACCTACCCCTCAACAAGAGACACCTATTTCATTGATTGTTCCCCCACATTAAATAGCACTTGTTTTACCCATTCTTCCTTCTCAATTATAAGAGCCTATTTTGCCCATTCAACCCCCATGAGAGGAAGAGCCTCCTTTGCCACTCCTTTTTCCACTTGAGGATCCTATAATCCCAATTCCATTTTCACCAATATTACCTATCCTCTTACCACTTAAAGACCACACTCTACTAATTCCTCAACCACATATTGAAGGGAACATCATTCCTAAATTATACCCTCTTGAGGAACCTTCTTCACCTATCTCTCATACACCTATAGAGAGTGGTACCCCACCTATATCACCTTTGCACCTAGAATAGTCCATGCCATATACTTCCATAATAGACAAGATACCTATTTTGCCTACTCTAATTACACCACCCTTATCCCTTCTTTTACCTATGGAGGATCATACTTTACCCCTACCTCATCCACATGTCGAGGGATATATAATACCTATGCTTTATCCTCTTGAGGATCCTACTTCACCTACCTCCCCTCTACCCATGGCAGATCAAGTCTCTTCTCCCATCTCTAATGAAGAAGACCCCGTTGTGGTTATTTCTCATCTTTGGCTTGAAGTACGAGAAACCAACAATTTCCCTCTTTCCCAAACACCATAGATTTATAAAGATGCAATCATAAGACCTACATCAAGTTCATCAAAACCTTTCTCACATTTGGTAAAAAGTCTAGAATTTCTTGACTCCACAAAGCCTAACCATGTGGCATTTTAGGACTAGCTTAAGACTCCATATCCAACACAATGAATTTTTACCTTTACCACCAGTCCCCTTACTACAATTTACCCTAAGGTATTTGACAAAGCTAGATATTCTTCACCAAAGCATAGGAAGTTTAGCCATCTATATCATAACCCTCATCTTCATAGGAATCTATTACATTAAAGTAGATCAAGCCTTTATGTGTATGCCTCATTTCTAATTTAATTTGATGTATAGGTGAAATAAGATTTGACTCCTCAACCACAAGCTAGATTTTCTCACCCTAAACCATAGAAGAATGCTAAGCCTTCTAGACCTTGCCAATCCCTTATTCAACCCTCAACATTACCATCCATTTTGGGGCCACATATTTCTACTTTAGTTGGAATATCATCTGACAAATCCAAATGAAAGGTTAAGCTACCCCCATTCCTGCCTTTGCCATCTAGCAGGCCTCTCACATCTAACCCTAAGAAAGTGATAGCAGAACATATAACTTTATTATCACCAAATAGGACACTGCATAAAACTACTCTACCAACACCAAAACAAAACAAGGTATCCACTCATATTAGTACAAGTGTGAGCCCACTTGTAGGCTCCCAAAGCTTTTTATTACATTATTTATTGAAATATTTGATAATAAATCTTCCTCCCATTAAGCCTTATAGTCCTCTTAGATCAAAGCCATTTTGGTTTGATGATATACAAGTTTGTTTATATCATCATTCACTTAGACATGATACTAAGAATTATAAGGCCCTCACAGTGGTTATTCAACAACACTTAAATGTTGACACTCTTTTTGATGACACTACCATTAACCTTATTGTTATTCCACCTTTAGCATCTATAGTGCCTCCAACCATTCTGCTGAAATTCATACCCAAAGATGTTATTGTCACCCCTTTCCCACCTCCCTCACCAACTTTTCAAATCAACATAGTTAATGTGGCCACATGGTCATAAAACCAAAAAGACAAAGCTAAGAAAAAGGTCACTACACCTTGGACCCATCCCTTCACCAAAGACACTCCCCCTACCAATCCTAAGATTTCCATCTTGGGTGTTCCTAAAGTAACATCTTCAGACATTATTCAAAGCTCAATGGTGAAACAACTTCACCAAACTCCTATGAAGATGTCTTTGTATTAGTTAATCCAAATCTTATCCCAATGGTGTCAATTTTTGACTAGTGCTTTTCAATCAATTGAGGTACAATCAGATGATCCCCAACCTCTTATAGCTTTGGTTGGCTCTCTTAATTCTATCTCCCTAATTTCTGTTAGTAATTCAAAAATTCCACTTCAACATCCTAAAGATCAAGATTCTTCCCTTTTCATTACCACATATATTGATCAAACTCATATCAAGAGAGTTATGATCAATGAGGGAGCTAGTATTAATATTATTTCAACCCATGCCTACAAATATCTATCCCTTCTTGACAATTACATGTCTCAAACTGATGAGGTACTCTGTTCCTTTTATGACACTATAGCTATGACAGTGGGCACTATTATCTTACATATTCATGTAGGTACCCAAAAAATTCTTGAGCTCTTATATGTTGCGTAATGAGAGTTACAATATAACATACTACTTGGATGACTTTGGATACGTGTTATGGCATGTTTACCCTCAACGTTACATCATTGTGTCAAGTTTGATAATGATGGACAAGTACATGTTATACCTTCTAACGCACCTCCATTTAAAACATGTAATATGACCTATAGTCTCAATGAAGTTATCATCCCATTTAAAACATCATCTTCCTTACATGATGCTTCTGACGCTTCTAGAATTTCAACTAATGTGGTTACATAGATACCAACCTTGCAAATTCCTGACAAAGATCCCATAGAGGAGACCTTTCAATGTTTGTCACTTGGTGAATATCATTTGTTGACACTCGACATGTTCTATACTCCAAAATAATATTGATGGATTCACATGTACCCAAATTATGATCCCTATATTGGGATGATCATCCCTTATGGGGCCGCTAAACTTTGAACCAATTTCACATATGGGGGAATTGATCAACCTCCTGCTACCAACAATCCATCTTCTTCACCTCGGCAATTTACCTATGACTTCTCTTTCCTAAGTAACCCTATATTTACTCACACCTACATATATAGGTGTGCATGGAAATGATTTGATTTGGGTCATTATGAAAAAGGTGTCCACATGCCTATTAAATATCCTACTAGCAATACCATTGAAAATGCCAAAAAGAGGCATGGGTGGGATATGATGAACCAAATAAACTCACTAAAACCTCCCATGAACCAATTATCAAATAACCAGTCTCTCCTTATCCACCTTCTTCTTCATAATCACCTAGAAAATTAGAGGTATCTATACCTCCTAAAAAAATTCCATAAATGCCATCTAGTTGGGACATCTCACCAATCGTTAGGGTAAAGAAACAAGGTTCATTCCTCTCATTCATCCTAAAATAATTGATGAAGATTATCCCACTATTAACACTATCCAATGTCAAGATGATGATGTAATTCTCACCTACATGGGTGCAGATGATTATTATATCTAATAATTGCTCCCATATAAAACCCAAGCTATGTTAAATGAATTAACCATTGACATCAACCTGCCCTCCCACAATAAAACTCATGTCCTCAAGATTGGCCAATCTTTAGATTCCTCTGAGCAAGATGATTATGCCAAATTTCTTAATGACCATAGAAAAGCCTTTGCTTGGTCTTATAATGACATGCCTTATGTTTACCCCTACATCATCACCTATAATATTGTCACCAATTGAGATGTTAAACCTGTTAAGTAAAGGCTTTGCAAAATAGATCCCCATATCACTCTCCTTGTCAAAGAAGAGCTCCAATGCCTCCTTTCTATTAAATTTATCCAACCTATCAACTACCCAAAATGGATTTCCAATATTGTTCTTATTACAAAAGTGATAAGAGGAATCTGTATTTTCACTAACTATCATGATTTAAACCTTGTTTGTCTAAAAGATAATTTCCCATTGCCTATTATCAACCAACTTATTGATCTAATGGCCAGCCATGAGATGCTATCACTTATGGATGGATTATTTAGATATAATCAAATCTTGGTTTCTCTTTAGGATCAATACAAGACCACCTTTATTACCCTATGGGAGACTTTTTATTATCGAGTCATGCCTTTTGGCTTGAAAAATGTTGGTGAAACTTACTAATGTGCCATGACCTACATTTTCCATGATCTCTTGTACAAAATTATGAAAGATTATGTGGATGATTTACTCCATAATTATAATCTTCACCAATAACACTTGATAATTCTCAAAACCATATTCACTCATCTTCTCCAATATAACATTTGACTAAACCCAAAGAAATGTGTATTTCGTGTTCTTTCTGGTAAACTCTTAGGTTTTATTGTTTCCCTCCATGGTATCAAAGTCAATCCTACTAAGGTTAGAGAAATCCTAGAGATGCATCCACCTACTAATATCAAACAAATATATATCCTACAAGGCAAACCTCAATCAATTTGACACTTCATTTCTTAGTTGTCTGGTCGCTACTAACCCTTTCACCATCTCCTCAAAAAGGATGTCTCTTTCCAATGGAATATAGACTACCAGGAAGCCTTTAACACACTTAAATAATACCTCCTCTCCCCATCAGTTCTTATTCCACCTAAAGAAAATCATCCTTTTTACCTAACATCTCCATAATATACCATTCTCTAGGTGATATGATTTCACATCGAGATGACCAACAACAAGATTAGGTAGTTTATTATGTAAGTCGCACACTTATTGATTATGAGACTCAATATACCCACACTAAAAAAATTTGCCTTTTCTTAGTATTTTCTACCTCTAAGATTAGCCATTACCTCCTAAATCACAAAACTTAAGAGGTCACCCATATTGGTCCTCTCAAATACATGCATTCCAAACCTTATCACAACCAATGTGTAGCTCGGTGGCTCGTGCTTCTTGCTAAATTTGACTTAGAGTTCATTCAATTAAAATCAATTAAAGGGCAAAAAATCATGGACCAGTGAGTTACTATCCCTTTATTTAAAAACCAACCTTCAAAACTTGAATTCCATGATGAATGTATTACAACACTATCCACTGACGACATCTCCTATCAAATGATGATGTTCATTGATGGATCTAAATGCCAACATGGTGGGGGTGTAGGCATCATACTTATTCCTATAGATGGGTAGCCTATGCCTTTGTCATTTAAAATACATTTTTAATACATTAACAATATGGCCAAATATGAGGCTTTGATTCTAGGACTTCAAATAGCTCTATTCTTAGGTATCAAATCCATAACTATTTTCAGTGATTCTCAGCTAGTGATTAACCAAGTTAATGGTTCCTACCTATGCAAAAATAAAATTTTGTAGTGGTATAAACCTCATGTAAATACACTCATGGGATCATTTGACTCTTATCTCTTGTAAACTATTCCTAGATCTACAAACAAGTTTTCTAACATGATGGCTTCACTTGATTGACACATACCCTCTTTATCCTCCTCTTCAAGAATCTATGTCACTATGCATCACTTAACATTACCCTCCTATGTATCAGCTAACATCCTTTTTATTAAAAATTTAACAACCAACCCACAAGACTTATGGTACAAACAACTCATGAATTATCTTTCCTTCTCTATTACACCTCTTGATCTTTCTAATAATGGGAAAAAAGCCTTCATACAATGTGTTGCTCATTACACTATATTAGGGGGATCTACAAGGAAAATTTTTATGGTATTCTCCTTAGATGCCTAAATAGTACTAAAACTCCCTTTGATATTAGGGAAATACATGATGGAATTTTTGGTCAGCATTTCAATGTTCACATAATTACTAAACATATTCTTTGACTTGGATATTATTAGCCCACACTTTATTAGGAATGTGATGACTATGTCCGGCATTATGTCAAGTGTCAACAACATGCTAACCTTCTTCACATTCCTAGTCATGCAGTACAATTTGCCAAAGACTTTTGGCCCTTCTCCTAATGGGGCTTAGATCTAATCAGATAGATTAACCCTCATTCATCACTCATCATCAATCTATCATTACTACCACTGAATACTTCACTAAGTGGGTTAAGGCCATCCCTCTCATCTCTACTAAAGCTGATGAATTTTTTGACTTCATTAACAATCACATCATCTATAATTTTAGTGTACCTCACAATATTATAATAGATAATGGCAAGTCTTTCAAAAATAATACTATTCAAGGTCTTTGTGATGCATTTGTAATCAAATTAAGCTTCTCATCCCCATACTATCCCCAAGCTAATTGATAGGCAAAATCTTCTAACAAAACTTTGACCAAGATTCTCATGAAGGTATTCAATGATATGGGCAAGGATTGGCACACACACATTCCTTTTACTTTATGGGCTTACCGCACTAGCATTCAGACTCCTACATGTGCTACATCTTTTTCATTGGTATATGGGATGGAGGTTATTTTACCTCTTCAGGTGCATATTCCTTCTCTTCACATTTCTCTACATGACATAATTAATAATGATAATTTTTTTCAAGAAAATTTGGCCCAACTTAAATTACTTGATGAGCACCATCTCATAGCCCTCAACCACCTCCAAATCTATCAAGAGTGTATCAAACACACTTATAATAAAAAACATCAAAGGGTGAGATTTCAATATAGGATATCTTATCTTGAAAGAAAAAGAACATGTGACAAACATGGAGAAAATAAAATAGGGAAAATTTTCTCCTGATTGGCTTGGACCTTATATCATAACTCACAAATATGGTATAAGAACTTATCACTTGTCTTCTCTCAAAGGAAGGCTAGAACTATAGCCTTTAAATGCCTTGCATCTACGACCATTATTTTGTTAAAATGTCACTTTACTTCATTTTTAACATGAGATCATCCCTTGAGCATCCCTATTACATTCATTTCCCTTTCTCTTCACCCTTACTCCTATACACTTAGATAAATTACACGGTGTTATGGTTTTATCTTCATAGTGGAAAAATCCTAAGCCTCTATAATCTTGTCCATGACTAAAAGTAAAAAAAAAAGAAAATAAAATGGGATATTTGAAAAAAGTTCTAAAATCTTAGGTCATGTTTTTCAGTGTAGACTGCTCCCTTGAAGGACGGCTACGTAACTTCCCTCTGCTATTATCAATATACTGCTCCCTTTAAGGATAGCTATTTAAAATTACAAAAAACACTTAGACCACTCCCTTGAAGGATGGCTAAGCCAAGATTTGTTCTCCAAGGGAAAAAAAATCAAAGGGATCTTCACCTCTTTACACAACATTAACCTATAAAAATCCCATTTTGGCTTCTTGCATTGATCAACTTACACAAAAATAAAACTTTAAGTCATGGACTTGCCTATATTAGCTATCGGGTCACCCACAAAAGGGACATATAATTTTTACTTGGTAGGTTATGCTATCTAAACATTTTCCATCTTCTACCCATTTTCCCCTCATACTCTTTCAAGGGACTATGAATCAAACTTAACATGAGGTAAACACGATGCTTCTCTAACAAACACAATGGTTTAAATATATAAGGCATGAAAGAGGCTCATTTTCCTAAGCCTATTTATGTGCTAAAATATGGTCTTTGCCAATGCACAAGCATTCTTCTTTTTATTTTTCCATCCACATCACATGTCAATATCTCTATTTGAGATGTAGAAACAATGTCATACCAACATTTACCTAACCATACCTATTTATTCTATGCATACACCATCACAAATATGGAAAAATGATGAAATAACCAAACATAACCAACATTCTCATTTTAAGCATACACCATCACAAATATGGAAAAATGCTAAGATGAATATAACCAATCAACTATGTATATACCATCACATAAATGAGAAAGGATAGTCTAACATCCAATAACATTATCACCATTAAACATCAAAATAAACACATAGTAATAAATAAACATTATCCATATCAACATCATAATCATAAGCCATGCATCTCAAATAAACACATGGAAATAAATAAATGTTACATATATAAAGATGTGATCAAATACATGTTTATCATCTACATCATCAAAACATCATAAATCTCTCTCAAAATGTACATCTCCATATTTAACTTGTAGGTTGGTATACATATAACATATATGCACAAAAACTAGAAAAATGATGATATTCAGGGTCATTGAGGCTCTCCCTAGGGTTGTGAAGATGTAGTATCATCACCACTCTCTATCCATCTACATCGACTTGAGCTAGAAGTTGTCACATGTGACATTGACCTCTCTTACTCTCTAAACTCTAAATATCATTGTATCTATGAGAACTCTCTAATTTCCCTCTCATAGTAATAAATCTCATCTAGGGCAGTCAAATACCTCACCATTGATATAGTTTGTGGAGGACCCATAACACTTGATAATAACCTAACCTACACTAGTCCCTATGGTGGTAATGGAGGAGGAGGAGTGGCCTAGCTTACTACTACTCTTAGAATATCTCTCTCTACCATTACTATAGTCATTTGACCCTATAAAATAGTTATCTATAACTATAGTGTTATGACCTGACCCTGTAGAACCCCAATCTAACCCTACAATGTCACCACCTACCCATGTAAGGCTAAAACCTCTACTCGAGTTATCTCTCAAGCTTGCACCATTTCATCTTGATCCTATACTATTATATCTCATGCTTGTAGCATTGCATCTCTCTCCCTGACTAGTCCTTGTAAGTCTACTAGTGGTCTTTTGGCCTTCATCACTAGATGCAACCCTACCCATCAAGCTATGTAGGTAGTTATACACCCTGGGTCCCCAACACTTAGCCTTATTGGTAATTCCTCAAAATCTAACCCATCGATCTCCTTGGGAAATGGTAAAGGTGTCTCTATGTCATCCCTCCTGTATCAAGGGAAGGTAGGTAAAATATCTTGTAAAAGCTAAAATTATCTCTTGATGTATGCCATGAGTACCATATCCAACTCATCGGCCCATCTCCCTCTGACCCATAATGAGCTCTACAACCCAATAAGTTTCTATACCTACCCTCTAAAAATTGGATATGTAAGATACAATCTCCACACAATATTTGTAGGGATCATGCACCTATAGTAGGAAATTTCTCACATGATTCCATCCACTTGGGTCTATGCCATCCCATCCCTCCACCATTTAAATCAAACCCCGAAGCTAGACAGAATAGTGGTAGGTATCCCTAGTGGTCATGTCACCATGATGTACTCATATGCCCAATAGTGCAGAAGATGTTGAACACATAAACTTTATCATCAATCTAGCCTTAAACCCCATAGATCTCTATATAATTATGCCAAAAATACTAGACTTTAGGCAAAAATGGTCCATTTCTCTATCATCTACATAAGCACATCAATCAAATCAATCAAAAATATCCATCCATCCACATCAGGTAGGGCATAAATCATGATCTTGATCATCATCAAGATGCTAAGATGATGTTGTTCCTCATCATCTATAGAGTGGCTCATATGAAAAACTACCAAAATGGTTGGTCACCTCACTGACATGCTCCTCATATAAACTGACCATATGTATATCATGCTCCTATCTTGAGCATGTGTAAATCTCCTCACCCTAGAGTGGTAGTCATTGAATCCTATAGACATCCTCTTATGTGACTGTCAACTCTCTGATCGATAGATCGAAGGTGTTGGTGGTATGATCCCACCTCTTAATCAATGCTATCATAAGAGACACATCCCATGTAACCTGATAGTATCATCACACTCCTCTTATACCAATGGCTTCCATATGATCCCACTCATCTAGCATAAAATCTCTACTCATATGTGTCAATAACATTGGTAGACGGTCTCATGTGTAAGATCCATCCTCACCTATATCCATACACAAATGAATCATGTCACATCCCTTTTAATCTACTCCCTCGCCACCTTTTTTCCCTTATCATTAGGATAACTACATCAGCTTGAGGCCCTAAATTGGGCTATGTAGGTATCACTTAGATAACATAGGGTCTTTTGAGGTTAGCTAAGCCATAAACCTACGTATTCCAACTCTAGGCTTCACTACCTCTCTCTTTACCCTAGGCCTACCCACTTATTCCAACTCTAGGCCACACTACCTATATTATTGACTCTTGACACTATAACATAACTTTTTAAAAAACCTAGACCTCTCAACTATCTTATTTTACCTTTTTTCCTACAACTAACATTTTTAGATCTTTTTCCTAAGTTTTGGGAGAATTACATTGGCCTTAGGCCATAAGCTGGGCTATGTAGATATCACTTAAATAACATAGGGTCTTCTAAGGCTAGCTCAATGATTAGGCTAGCTAACTAATCCCACTAGAGATGAAAACTCACCCTTTCTCTTATTTGTTACTTTTCAATAGTAACCAACATCAGCATCCATGTTGACATTAGTACTTTATTGGTCTATGTATCGATTGACATCGATATCACACTATTGACCTCAGTGTTAGGTCAGCCAACATTAGTCAACCTCAGTATTATGTTAACCAATTTTGGTGAACAATAAATAAAACATTGGTTGATCTTGTCAATTTTGGTGACTGGTTTGGCCCTAGGGTCGAACGACCCAAACCCAACCTACCCATTTCCCCTAGCAAACTACCCCCAAATCCACCGAACTTCTCTTACACCTACCCTAACCTATTTTATCCCCCCAATCTTATTTTATACACATTCACCTATCATTTAACCTAAAACTTTCAACTATAAAATCAAAGTAGTTTGGGCTCTTACCTCATCTCATCATCTCCTCTTGGCTAGCACTACTAGCACCTATGGTCCTGCACCTCCTACTGGGTCCCCTCTATGTATTTCCATCTAAAATCACTCTCAAATCCCTATTTATTCTCTCCAATCAACAAGTTTTAAATGATTTTAGTCAACCTCCAAACCCCCTTTTTTTAGGTTTGGTTGGCCACTGATGTTAGCAATCCTAACCTAATATGCTGAGGTCAATGCTTACACTTATTGATATTGGAAATGTTTCCTTAGTTTTGCCAATGTCATCACTTTACCAATATTGGTATGTATTACCAATGTTGGCACCTTCCCAACCATGTTTTACAACATAAATATACCCAACTTTGAACAACCTTACCCATACATTGGGGAAACTAAAGATCACATATATCTCCCCCAACCATGACAAAGTGACATTGAAAATCACTCAAATCTTCACCCTCAATGACTATGCTTGGAGATCATGAATATTGTCATTCTCATTGACCCTTTTACACCAAGATTACATTTCTTGTCCTGACTATAATTGGCTATTATACACATGCATGAATTTTAGGTGTTGTGGATGGCAACCAAGTTCATCTTGTCACCTTCACCCCTTTTGTGTTTCCTAGGGGCTCTTCTTACCTCAGATACCTGGGACACATTAACTATTGAAGCTACAACTTTCATTGATTTGACCTATTAACTATCACTTTCAAGTTATACTTTGGTTACTTCTATTCAAGTCCTCCTTAACCTTGTCTATTCTTAACATTGTCAACTATAGCTTATTGTATGTAGCGATACTCAATTCTCTACCTCACCCAATTACCTTTCTATCAAATTGGTACCTAATTCTAATTTATCCTCCATCGATTCCCATTTTGAGGGGAGGGATACCTCATCCAATACTTGGAACATTTAACTCCTATTTTTTCTTACAATATGTTAGTACAAATTACAAGATAAAAAAGAGAAAATGTAGACACCAAAATTACATCACACACACATGCATAACTATGTGTGTTAAAACCCCCCTAAGCCCATTTTAGTAATAAATATTAATCTCCCTAACTCATACTTTTACCCCTCAAACATTTAATTAATTTAAAACAATTAATTAATTTAATTAAAAACCCCTATTACCACCTTACTTGGCCACTTCACCCTATGACTAATTCTCCTCTGATGAGTCACCTCAAGACCTGGTCCCCTCATCCTAACTACCTAATACTTATTCTACTTCCAAACTAAATTTCTAAACAACTTCTTCCTTCTTAACCTCTTATTTTTACCATTTTATAATGGGTGTCACACTTGGCATGCACAATAATAGAAAATAGGCCAAAAATATAAAGGTTTACCTATTATAGGGCTACCAACATCGGTTAACCCATGGCCAATGTCAATGGGATACCTACCAATATTAGTGAGATCACTGACATCAACAATATAATCTAAAGTCCAACTTGTAATTTAGGTCAATAAAAATTAAAAAAATCAATTCTTACTCTCATTTAGGCTCTCAACATTCTATTTCTGACATCTAATCTTACAATCACTCTATGTAAGTCAATCACCATCAGCAACTAAACTCTTGAGGACTAATAATACCCACTTGTTCTCTCTATTTAGGTACTCAGTTTTGGACTCCCTAATATGGATTATCAACCTAGAACTTACCACTATAACTAAGTATATCACTGATATTATAGGTCATTTAAATATTTATTCTTCTATATCTTTATATCTACCTTACACTACTTTACACACTTCTGACTATACCCCTTAACCAAGCCTCTAACTAGACTTAACCAAGCCATAAACTACCTTCTCTAACTCTCTCAACCTTTTTGACCTGATCTAAACCATTTCCCAGACCCAAAAAAGCTTTCTATAAACTCTTGGATAAATATTGCACCTATCGACCTCGATAATGTAATCGACATTATTCACCTCACTACCAACCTCGATAGTCTAACTAATACCAGTCACATATAGATTGACATTAGTAACTATCAATTTCCCAAACTTCTTCAAAACCTACCCAGACAACTTCTGAAACACCAACAAAGCATCTCACCTACACTCAATCACTCTCTACTACATATACGTTGTTAAAAATGGTAATATTATCTCTCTTTTACTCTTTATTTATCTATATTTTAGTTATTTGTTATTCTTTTACCTCTCAAAAGTGGATTGTCATCTCTAGGGAAGTTTCACACTTCCTAGAGCAAGCACGTAGCTTAGCAACCCACTCATTTATCTACTAAAAAACATCTTATGGTAGTGTTTTCTTATTTGTAGGTAGTCTTCCCCAACCAAATAAGAGTGTTCACAATGTTTAGATATGGTGTGAAAACCAAATTTGGGTTCATTCTAATCACTTATCCCCATCCTTCTCTTTATTTTCCTTTAGATTCAAAATAGACAAAATTTAGTGAAACACAAACATTATTTTTAAGCCTTGCACAACCCTTTGTACTATCAATTCATGAGTTGGAAATACTTTAATGGTCTTGATAAAGGTTTGGAGATGTCAATTTTCCATTTTATTGGATAGGAAACCTCACTAGTTTACACTCTTAGGTGTATGTAACTTGTACCACATTGCATATAAATGTATCAATGCAATTAACCATCTAGTAAGGTTATAGGTGGTCATTCTAAGGTTTAATTTTGGATTGAACCCTATTTAGGACATGAGCTAACCTCTTTTTATTTTCATTTTTCTTACAAATATTCCATTGATCATATATTCCTCCATAGACTCTTATGCTCTCATTCTTTTCATAAACTTGAAGATAGGCCCATGCTTTTGAGAAGATTGTAGTGTCATAGGTACAATCACTAGGTGGGGGGGGGTGTGAATCAGTTATGAAATAAAATCAAATTCAATTACAAATCTTCAAACTCTTAACCAATCAATATAAGCATTCATGAAGCATAAAAATCATTCATTACAATTAATAAATAAAAAATAAAAGATCAAATCATATAACAAATGAATTATATGGGAAACCCTCATGGGGTATAAAACCCACTCTCAAGCCTATAAAAAAATGGAATATAGTTCTATAATATATCACAAATAAGATACTTTAGTGAAGCACCCACTTTACAAGGATCACAAACTCCTAAGCATGGTTAAGCACCCACTTGACCAAGATGTTGAGCACCCACAAAACACCTTCTGATATCAACACCTTTATAACTCTAATTTCCTTTTAATCTAATAGAAAAATAATGAATAATAACTTTCTTTAACCCTTCACACATAAATAGTGCATCCAAAATAACCTTTTGGATCACTCTACACTTCTTTGTTCATCCTCAACCATCAACCCTAAAATACACTATTACCATATCAAAAACATGAACACTATGTCACATATAAATCCATCACACTACTTTGATCTTCAATTCATCCACCAAGCTTACTCAAACTTCACTTTTCTTCACTCATGCTCTCTAAAAACCTTCCTCTTTATTTTTTCTCTTTATAGGGTCTTCATGATCACCACCTTCTTGGTTAGCCACAGGACATTAGTTAACCCTTAAGTCTTCTATCCCACTTATAAAAAGATCAACACCACCTACATAGGTCTACCATATCATTGATAGATCACCCTAAAGCAAAAACACCAACCAATTAGGCCTACGTGGCCCTATTAGGTCTCATGAAGACCTATTCATCCCTTTAACACTTCACTGAGTAAGAAAGAAACACAAGACCACTTCTAAGCATATAGGTCCATGCCATATGACCCCTAAGACACACTCAAGTGATTACATTCATCACTACACACCCCTACATATGTAAAACTATTTAATCATTTGCTTTTTACATGAAAACACCATGATTGAACAAAAAGTCAAATTTCAAGAAATGGTTCATACTGAAGATGGATTGGTCAAACCTCCAAAATATATACAAATGATCTTCAGGGAGTATAAAACACTCTCTAATAGATAATTCACCATGAAACATCCAAACATCATAAATAAAAACACAAATTCCCTTCTCATTTCATTTATAGAAGAAAGTCAAACCCTTAGTCAACTTTGAACCATAATAAATGCAATTATACAACTAGTCAAACCTTCAAATCAATTTCCCTAGATTTCCCTTGAAGTTTGTTGAAGCTAACATACACCCAATTTTTAAAACTTGGGACCCTTGAGAGACTTTGAACTTTAGCACTGAAAATATGGCATGTTTTGAACATTGTTAAAATTTGAAGATCATCCACTTTGATAAAGTTGGCCTAGTGGTTTATGGTTTTGCTTTAATCTTACTTAATATTGATAACGGTTGATCTTAATGTGATAATTATTAGGTTTCATGGAGCCCTTATGAGGAGACAATTCTTAGAATGTATAGATTGACTCTATTTAGGCTTTTACTTACCTTGGGTCTATGAAAATTCTTATTGTATTTATGCAATGAAACCCTCCTTTTAGAAAACCCTAACTTGAACCCATAATTCAAATTCAAACATTGGTGAGAACACTTTTATAAGGAATTTTTTAAATTTATTTTAAACTTAAGCCCTAATTTTCATGTTAAATCCATGTCATGTTTCTTAACATGACCAAACCTTAGCCTAAAAATTATGCCTGGTCCCCTTTATTTTCCTCTTTTTATTCCTTATATTTCAAACATAGTTTAACTTTTGTATTGGTAGGGTCCTTTTATTTTGTTATAGCATAGCTCCCTTTGCTACCCTTTTAGCCTAAAGTCTTAATTCTAAGGCCTTGTTCATGTTTTTCAACATGAACAAGACCTTAACCTTAATGCTTTATCCTAAGTTTTTATTTCTAAATCCTAACTTAAATACCCTGCTTCTTTGTAGATTCAATGGTATGTGCCTCGTTGTAAGTGAATAATTTAGTGGAGCAAAAAATACCCAAAAACTTGAGAATTTGGTCCTTAAAACTGATAATGTACGATCATCTAGATCATGATCGATGGCTTGCACCTTATTAGTACCGAGGATCTAATGATGTGACAATACCTAAGGTTAAGTGGGCCCTATTATCAAACATAAGCATAAGCCTAAGTTTTATCATAAGGCCTTCTTATATTTTTTATAAAACAAGACCTTATGTTAGAACTTAGGTTCTAACTTTAATTATTCAAAGGGACTAATCATGTACAAGATCAACATCAATGGTTCATGTCCTCTCACCCAAAATGGATACAACATAGTGAAGATATCATTTAGATGTCAAAGCCCAAAGGAAGCACCATGAGGATGATAGGTGTCATCATCTTAGGGACTTGGATAAAGAAAAACACATATATCTTACCTAGGGTTAAGAGAGTCAAAGGTTAGAATCCCTATAAATCTGCCACATGGTGCTCCCACATTCAAGGCTTAATGGACCAATGGTATACACTCACTTGGATATTGATCATATGGCTCTCACTTTCTTTTAGATCTTGATTAGATAGAGTGAATTGAATCTAAGATCCATATAATAAAATAACTTGATGAGCTTAAAATTGATGATCATGTGACCATTATTTGACATCTACAAGGACATCATTGACATTCACACGACTGTCAACTTTAAGCCCACTAAAACTAAATAACTTCACGAGCTTAAATTTGATGTTTTCATGAACATCATTTGACATCTATGAGGCCATCATTAAAGTTTGTGATAATGTCAAATTCAATATTTTTAACATTTTACTTAGACAATAGGGGCATGTTTTATATCATTTGATGGGTCATTTGATATTATACTTTAAAATAATATAAAATTCTTTAGCCTAAGTATGTGGCATGTTCAATAATATGAAATAGACTTAGCTTAAGACATTTTGACCTAAGTTACTTTATATAACCATACCATAACTAAAGCTCATGCACCTCATGTAGAGAGGATTGCAAAGAAATTTATCAAACATTAGTTAAGAAATTATGAAAAATGCATTAAAGACTTAACAAAACTTAGCCTATCTATTCATGTGGTAATTACAAAGGATAACAAGAAACCAATGAAATAAAGTAACATCATATTACCTTTCCAAATGGATTCACTTTACCAATGCAGCTCAAAAGCATGTTCTCCCTTAATCAAGGTCTCTTGTCTTCAACAATAATGGTGGCCACCTCCTCCAATGTCTTAAGAACTCTCCACAAAACCTTGGATCATGATTTGGAATCATTAAAATAGCTTATCAATGAAGCTTGTAACTAAAATTAATGGTCAAATACAAAGGATTTTGAATACAAATTAACATAATAACTTTTCACAAATCAAGCTTAAAAATGATGTTCATGGCCTCTCTATTTATAGATTTTTGAGATTGTTCAAGATCAACCATGACCGTCCATCTCAAGATTGAGATGTGTGGCTATGGATGATCCTAATATTTGGAATTAAATTCATAAATATCCTCAAGATAAATAAGCATTAAAGAGGCATGGGAGGCATTAACTAAGAATGGTGGACCCATAATCCTAATATTTTATGCACTTATGGCTTAATAGATGCCACCCCATAGATGATGTCACTAGGTGATGTAAATATTCAATAGCAATTTCTGATAGTGATATATTCAAAAAGATCTATGGAATTCTTACTTAAGCTCTTAATTTGGATTAATTCACTTGAACAAAGTTAATTAAGTTTAGTGTAATTCTTTGGAAATTGGTGTACAATTAATCAAAATGGTTAGAAAGCCATATGACTAAGTTATAATTTGACTTGGGAAGAATTAGAAGGTGACGTTAGATGCATTGGAACCGTATTCTCAATTAGGATGTTTCCAATAGAAAATAACAAAGGTACATGATGTGTACTAATGAACTAGAAGAAAAGAGTGATCTAGAGCACAAAAGGTGAAATCATCATTTTTACTTGAAATGATCTGATCAAAATTAGCTAGCCCATAAAATTCATTACCCTATTTAGGGATACTTTGACCTAAATCAACACTTATAAATGACAATTTTGAACCATTTAGGGTGTTTTATGGATTTTAGCTTTAAAATATGCATTTGAGTGTAATTTAAGTAAGATTGACAATTTTAACACAAATGGTGTTAGAAATTGGATGTCTACACCTCATAGGATCAATGGATCATGATTCATTGGGCCTAAATGATACAATGGCATGAAATTACCAATGACTATTTAGCAGAGATCTAAGATCCTATGGGCTCAATACATGACATATATGTGTTCAATATACAACTGATGTAGAATATAGAGCTCAAAAAGCCCATGAGGGTAACAAATGGCACAACCATGGGCCTTGATATAAATATGACCAATAATAGGTGAGGTCCCAAATCATGATCAATGGCCCGTGTTAATCCATGGGCAATGATCCAATGGTGTGAAATAAAAGGACAAATTTTAAATAATGGTTAGTGCTTTGAAGGCATTTATGAAAAATGCCATGAAAGTGCCAAATAGATGCCACATAAGCACAAAGAAAAAAAACGAAGATCTTATGTGCTTGATAATTCAAACATATAAAGGTAAGAGTCAAGGCAATTCTAGGGTAGATAATAACATGATCATGGACATGATCTTTAATGCAAGTGAAAGGATCACTAGCACCTAGAGCATCAAGGAAGCCATAGATAAAAATGATGGAGATATGAATTATCTATCTGACAAGGAAGAAGAGTGTATCTTAAGGTTAGCTGTGGATTTGGGACTCATTAATGAGGACTATCAAAAGTCTATGAACATCCTTTAATACTAACAAACAAGTTCTCATGCACAGGGCCCACTAGCTAGTTAGTTAATATTCCATTTTTGTGAAGCTTTATAAAATTTTGGAAATGGAATATTCTTTTGTAAATGAATATGCTAGTTTTTTAGCATATTTTCCTTTAGATTAGTCTATTTTAGAAAAGAAAATGTATTCTAGAACTTTGTAGAAAAAGGATAGTTGTCCTTACTTTTTGTACATTTGTATCTTGCAACTGATCGATATACTTCTTGGTCTTTTTATAAAAGGTAGTAATACCATTTTATAAAAGGGGAAGGATTTGTAAGAGCCAAAATTACTTTGTAAACTTGGAGTATGAAATACAAGCAAGTAATTCTACAAAGATTGTCCAGTATTTATCTGTGTGTTTACTATCATGGCTTCTCTCTCATTTGCTTGTTTTGACTTCTAGATTTGAATGGTTCTTATGGATTATTGGTGTGCACTCTTAATTGTAGAGTTTTTAACTTGTGATAATTCTAGGTTGACTAAAATTCTTTAGTTCTATTTTGTTTCCTTAACTCTTCTTGTATTTAGGCCAATGTTATTTACTTACAGGGGTAGAATCTTTAAAATGAACTTGATTATTATTTGAATTATTTCCACCTTCCTTAGGAGTTTTCCTGATGTATGGTAATATTTGGGCTCAAGTTATTTTGTATCATACATTGGTTTTAAGTGCCTGCTTGGATGAGACTTGAACTTTTTCATGATGTCTGGAATGAAGATCAACAAAATTTCTTTCTACCTTACTTTTCATTTTGCTTCTTTTTTAACTTGATCACCTTATTTTAGCTTGTCATTGTAAATATATATCCTAAATTAATTCTTAATATAGTTCTTGATCATAATTCATTGTTCTTTGTGTAGTTACTAGATATTCTACATAGATCTATTGTTTGGCCATGGTGGCTCCCAACAACCAACTAATATAAATATTGTGAAACAGTCACTTGTTCTATGTCTATTCCACCAATAGGTAATAACACTACTGCAACCTATAACTCATGTATTGGATTCTTAAGAATTTAGAAATGAGAAGTGTTCAATAAACACTTTAGGCACCTATGGTACACATTTAAGCATCAACAAAGTTATATACCACTTTGATTTTTACTCCATCATTAAAATCATCCATAGTCAAAGTTATAAGTAAAACACTATAGATTGGTTTTCCTTTGTAAAATTCAAATATTTGAATTCCAACGGTCACTAAATAATTAAATGACTATGGAAAATAGTGAAATCTACCTATGAGATCAACTTTAAACTATCATAACATTTGATAGACATCATCTCAATACATGAAATTTGAAACACATGCTTTAGGAACAAAACTAAAAAAACCCATGTGACCACTTTATTTTGACACCTTCACATGTGTCATTATTGATGTCATTAATCTACTTACTCAAGGAACTCTACCAAGATGACTAGGATAACCTATACCTTCACAAGACTACTCAAATGGATTCATTTCGCTTACACAAGTACACCAAGTAATTCTTACACCCCATATGCCCCCTCATACATGGTCAACACATCATCAACATCCATCACCTTGCCTAACTAAGTAAACACTACAAGATCCATGCAAAATCACTAAGGCACACTTTATCATTGACCTAGTAACATACTTGACACCTCATGAAAATTATTTTCCACCTTGGAGACATCATTGACAACACCTAAAAATATCCCCCTTCATCATTGATGTCAACACTTGTAAACACCAACACAAAGCTATGCACATATTTCTCCCCATTTGACAAAATGACAAAATGATATTATATGATAATCTTGAGGACTTGTAAAAATTTTCAAATCTAACAACAAGAAGGGACCTCCTCTGAGAGATGATATAAAATCCCCTTATCACTGTGCTTACCATTTCTTACCATGATTACCTCAAACCTACTCTTTGACAACACTCTTCTTTGACCATGCACTACTCTATGAAGAAGAAACATAAAAGAATACCAAGAAATAACTGTAAACACCTTAATAACACTAAGAGGCTAATTCACATGAGCTTAGGCACCCCTTGATAACTTTTATACCATATACAACCATGATGAAACTTCATAGTTATCTTCAAATTCTCTCTCATAAGCCACCCATAGAATGAAGAGTATACATTCAAGTTATTTATCAAACACATATGATGTATAAATCTAACTAAAAAAAATATTTATGGTTAACCATGACTTTTTATTTTGAATAAAATGATCATAGATTACTCTTCTTCACACTAGCCTTGCCTAGAGGTGTAGTAACCCTACCTAAATATTGAAAAGACCATAACATTTTATGTGGATACCTACATGAATTGAAATTTCATATCTGATGCACACTCATAATCCCCCTCATGCATGTCAATTTTCATCACCCAATGCTTCCTCTACATCATAGGTCCTTTATAGATTAACCTACTAATTAGCCCTTTATTTACATAAATGTTCAACCATAAAATAAACTATACACTTTTATATGATAATAAAGTAATTTTTGAGCACCCATTTGACCATTTAAACCAATTAAGTAGCTCCAAACCTAAAATCCTTTGGGAAGGTCATTAACTGGCATGGGCTAAAACACTAGGGCATCAATAAAAAACATGGTCAACTTACCATCTTTTGGTCAATGCTAGATTTTGAAAATTATCTCACACCTAGAGATCATCAAGTCACACTAATAGATTATTTCTTGAGTTATGAATCCTTGGGGAACCCATACATCCATGAATGTGGTTTTGGTCTTACTAGCCCTTGAGTAAGGACTACCATACTCAAGAGGCATCAAAATTATTTAAATTTCCCTCAAGAGGCCTTAAAATCTTAAAATCACCTATATCACACATTTATGAGGTCAACATACCTTTATTTCCAAAAAGTCACCTTGAACACTCACAATTTTTTATTTGACACCTAAAAGTTCATGATTGTGCCTACAAACCCTATGTATTACTCATATCACTATGTCAAAACACATTCAAAATGTCATGAGATAATTTTTATACTTAAAAGGAACATTTTTCACTTGGACACATCAAATCCAACTAGACTCAACCCTTGGTTATCCTTATAGACCTTAAATGCACCAATTTTGCATTATGAGCTCTCACTAGGCAGTGAACACTGAAAAAACTAGTCAAATTAAACAAATGGTCATGAATGGTTATTTTGACCAACTTAGCACATCTAAACCCATGGAATATATTTGGAGAAGTATTTTCTACACTCCAAAATAATATTACCTTCATTCTTCATGATTTGACCAACTAAACCAAGCTTCAAAGATTGACAAAAATTTATCTTTAGGACCAAAGTCCCTGAATAGGTTTCTTAAAGATTTTCATCAAAAACCACTAGAGTAAGCTCATGAACTTATTTCTCCCCCTTAACTAATTACCTTCTATGATCAACAAAAGGCTTGGAAATATAATATTATCAATTATATACCATAATGGCATTGGTATTAAGGATCAATCAATAACTCTTCATACCTTTGTATTGATTATAGTCTATTGTACATCACCTAGAGCACACACACTTGCTTCTACATATGAGATATGTCTCCTAAAAATCATAGGTAGAGACACCCACTTTCCATATAGAGACTAAATGTCCCAAAACTTAGGAAACTCCCATATCTCCATGCTCTCATTTGACTTATAGTCCTGCCTCATCATTAAATTGACTTTGAATGGGTTATTAACTTCATTATTTCCTTTTGACTAAGGATATTGCTTGATCTTCTTATCCACTTGGGAAGATAATACTTACCATTTGAAACTTGAACTTGTACCTTGTTCTTTCATGATAAAGAATTCATTTCAAACCTATTTTTCATTCACTTCTTTGGGTCTCCATTCACAATGGGTCCTTTTATTTATGTTAGGATTGACATTATTTGAAGTAGAATTTTGACCATTCCTATAGAACCTTGATATGTGACCTCTCTCTTGATAATTGATACAAATGAAGTTTCTCTTATTGTACATACTTTTTGTATGGGCTACATGAGGACTCCTTGAAGTTTCATTATCCCATTCATGCAATTGATCATTTGATTTCTTAATGAAGGCATTGTAAGACCTTGCAATATGACAAATCCATTGACACATGTAGCCCAAGATGTCATGCTTTCCTTGTGGACCGATTTATAATCTTGAGTGATGATATTCTTCATACTTGTCATTATCTTTCTCATAATTTCATGCAAATCTCTTAATATGAGATTTTCTTTTACAACCAATGATCCTATGACCAAATTGATGACAATAATGATAGTGACCATTAAAGTAATTTATGTAACTTATATCATTGAGTTGTCTAATCTAATTTACCCTCTTATTTACCTAAAAGATGTCTCCTTTGTTTTCTCCTTGATTCTAAATAAACCCAAGTCTAGACTTATCACTTGAAGACATTTGATTATTCATGGTATTATTTAATAAACATGTGCTTTCCATATAATATACCTTCACTTTATAATGATTGAAACCAAGACCATTCCTATCTTTAATCACTCTATGATTGTCAAGCATATCACCAAGATTCTTATTACTTGTATCAAACTTATGATATTCTTCAAGCTTGTTCATACCTTGATCTAGTTTCACCTGTAAAGACTCCATCTCTAATTTATACCTAACACATTATTCATCCTTAATATTTACCTCATTATCAAGAGTACAAAACTAAGTTTCAAGATGCTGAGTGATCTCATAATTCTCTTTAACTTATTGCTCATTCTTTACTTAAAGAAACCAATTTTTTCCACATAGGTCTTGATCAAGGAATCATGATTTTTGTTCTTGCCTTGTAGAAGCTTCAACTCTTCCAAAGTGTTCATATATTTGTCTTGAAGAGTGACTTGATCATTGTCTTCTTCTGAGCTATCTCCACTAAAGATATCTCTACCTAAATAACATTCAGTTTCATCATCCTTAAGAACCATGAATAGTGTCTCATTATTCTCATCATGAGATGAATCATCACTGTCTAATGTGTTTACTTGTTCTTTAGTAGACGAGTTACTATCTTCTTCATGCTAAAGAATCTTACTTATTTTATATTACTCCTTTCCATTTCTTCTATTAAATAACTTTTTGTACTTACTAGGACCCTCAAATTTATTGTGCTCATCCTCTTGAGATTCCTTATGAGCTTCTTTATATTTAGACTTGACTCTATCTATGCACTTAGCTACAAAATTACCAACTTCACCACATGAAAAACACTTAAAATGAAGCTTCCCTTCATATTTACCTGATCATACGTTCAATTTTTGTTCAATGATGGCTTCAAGTCGATCTTCATTAAGATCAAAGTCTTCAATACTTAACTTACTCTTCTTGCCTTTTGTCTCCTTGATCACCTTAAAGGTTGTTTAATTATTTGGTGGTTTTTCCTTATTGACTCTCATCTTCTAGGTAGAAGTATGTCATGCAATTCATCCATCTTCATCTTGGTGACATAATGAATTTATTCTACAATAGAAATTTTTGAAATAAACTTTAGGGTGAGAGACCTTAAAAATTTGTGTACTATAGTATCTTCTTCAATATCCTCTCAAAGACCTCTAATCATGTTCACTACCTCATCAACCCTTAGAAGATAGGATGCCATAGTATTTTATTCCTTTATTTTGAGGCCCTCAAACTACCTTTCATAAGTTTGCAATTTAGCAAACTTAACCTTTGAATCCCCTTCATATATGATCTAAATTTATCTAAGATTTATATAACAAACTTACAATGGATCACCTTGATGAACTCAACCTCTAATAAGCCATAAATGATAGAATTCATAGCTTTAGAATTATTATCACTCAACTTCTTATTAGTTGTACTAGTTGGAGGAATAGGGGTATAAAATAACCATCCATAACAGATTGAAAAATGTCAAACACTAGAGACATGATGTAGGTCTTGATCTTTGCACTATAAAAAGCATAGTTGGATACATTGAATAGTGGTGATTTCTTAGTAGATAAACCAACTTGAATTTGATGACTACCCATTGTACCTTTGATCACCTTCAAGTGGTTAAAATTTTAAAGAAGGTGTGGCTATTGTAGAGAGGATTATAAAGCAAGTTAGTCAAACATTAGTCCATAAATAATGAAACATTCATAAATAACTAACTACCAAATCCTATATATTCCTATGGGAATTACAAAGGTTAGTAAGAAACAAATGAAAGAAAGCTACACCATATTACCTTCCCAAATGGATTCACCATACCCATGTGGCTCAAAAACATGTTCTCCCTTAATCAAGCATCCTTGTCTTTGTCAACAATGGTGGTAAGCTCCTCCAATGCCTCAAGAACACTCCATAAAACCTAGGCTCATGATTATAAATCAGTAAACTAGCCTATCAATGAATCTTGCAAACAAAATCTATGATCAAATACAAAGCCTTGCGGAAATAATTTAACATTAAAACTTTGCAATATTCAAAATTGAAGATATTTGAGCATAATAACTTTGAACCAAAATAGATTAAAATTCATGTCCATAGCCTCTCTATTTATATATTTTTGAGATTGGTCAGGATCAACCATGACCATCCATCTCAAGAGTGAGATGTGTGGCCATGCATAATCCTAATATTTAGAATTAAATCCATAATTATCTTTATCATGACCTTGTAAAAAGGGAATTAAAGAGGTATGGGAGGCATTTACTAGGCACGAGTGACCCATAATCTTGATATTTGTGGCATTATGGCTTAGGGATGTCTACCTAAGAAATTATATCACCTGATGATGTAGTTAATAATAATCAATTTTAAATAATGAAGATTCAACAACTCTCATGGAAAATCCACTTTATCTCTTGATTTGGATTAATTAACCTTAAAAAAACTTAATCAATATTTGTGTAATTATTTAAAAATTGGCCCTCAATTAATCAAAATGGTCAAAAATTCACATTACTAGGTCATAATTTGACTGGGGAGGAAATGGAAGGTGATTTTAGAAGCATTGGAGATGTATTCCCATTTAGGATGTTTCCAAAACCAAATAACAAAGGTACATGACATGTACCAATGAATTAGAATAAAAAAGTGATCTAGAGCACTAAATGGCAAAATGGTCATTTTGACTTAAAATGATCTGATCAAAGTTAGCTAGCCCATAAAATGCATTACCCTATTTAGAGATACTTTGACTTAAACTGGCACTTGTAAGTGACAAGTTTAAACTATTTAGGAATTTTTATGGAATTTGACCGAAAATGTGTATTTGAGTGCAATTCAAGTAAGATTGATAATTTCAACACAAATGGTGTTAGGAATTAGATGTCTACATTTTGCCCCTATTTAAGAAGGTGGAGTGAGACATTCAAGTGAAGCAACATCTTTTGAACAAAAAGAGTTTTCAAGAATAAATTTAAATAGACCCATGATGCCCACTCAAGAGGACATACTAGGTTGAAAGAAAAGGATGGACTCTTGAGAAGAGAGAGAAAGTGAGAGATTAAACCATAGAATAGATCACATCCAGTCAAGCTAATGCTTGTGCATATGATTACCATAAATGATAAAAATATAATTAGAGGTATAATAGGCCCTAGAAATGAAGGAATGGGAAAGATACAATCTATAAATGTAAGGGACACACTATAAATGTACCCAATTTGAGAGTATAAGCTACATGCTTACAACATTGATCAATCCTAAGACAAGTTTCACACTAAAATATTACCATCATGGGATTTAATGTAGAGAGCTTGGAATTAGAGGAAAAGGGAGAATGTTCTACTTTAGGAAAAGAAGCACCACTAGAATAAGGTCTTTAAAGAGAATACAATAAGTACTCTAGTAGAGAAGATTTGATCATGATATTAGTTTTTCCCCATTAGGATGAATTTTTATCATTGATAAAGAATAAATAATGATTTTCCCTTGTAGAGCTGATTTGATTGGATGTGGTTCAGATGTTGTGCCCGAGCATGGGTAATTTCCAAACAAAATAGCTCAAGGATATAATCGAAAAGATAGGTTAAACCAAGCGAGTGAAAATGTACATGCGATGGTGTAATGGTTTAGAAAGACATATAAAACCAAGAATATGAGAATGCAAAAATTGATGAAAGAGATGAAAAGAAGAATGGATATAGCTGAGCTAACCTCAATAGAAATTAAGTTCTACCTACATAGTTCTATGGACTCATGTTCCAACATGAACTTTAGGCAAATGTAGTTCACCTAAGTTTGGGAGAGAATGGAATGAAGAATGATGGAAAATGACCAAGAATTGATTAGACTCATAATGTATGTGAAGAGATGCACATCTAATCATAGATAAAGAATCCTAAAATTCATGCTACCTAGAAGGCTAGTTTTATATCATAATCCTAGGTTTTGTTAAGTTTTCTTGATAATCATTCATTGGAGCTGATGTTGATGTTAAGATGTTGAGACCTAAGCACAAAGTGCTTTATATATCAAAACAATTTAGGCATCATAAGAATGAATAACTTAAAATGAAATAATATTATAATTGTGCTAAGCTAGTTCAAATGTGAATACCTATAACTAAGGATAATGGTAAAACAATGACCAAAACTAGAGTTATAGTGATTTAAATTTAAACAAAAAATCAAAGTCAAAGAAAAAGATAAAAATAAATGAACCTAACTTGGAATCAAGATATGATCTTAAGTACGAACAAAATGTTTAAAAATAAAGTTCAAGAACATCTTAATGACATGAGACCAAGATATGAATAATCAAGATCTATGTGGACTATCAAGGCATTCTTGAACATAAAAGAGAAAAGAAAAATTAAATAGAAAAATAAGACACCAACAATAATTAAATAAACAAAATAGTCCAAGAACAATGTAATAACATAGGATCAAGATATAAACAATTAAGATACTTTTGAATTATCAAAATGTTCTAAAACACAAAAGAGATAAGCAAAAACAAACAAGGAAACATAAGACCAAGATGAGACAAGAAGTAATTAAAAAGAGAAAAGGAGAAGAAATAAAAGGAGAGGTGATAAAGCACAATAAAACACCAAGAAAACTCAAATAAACATTATTCCATAAATAATAAAACATGAATAAAGAACTAACTAACCAAGCCTATCTATTCAATTGTGAATTACAAATGATATCACGAAACAAATCAAAGAAAGAAACACCATATTACCATCCAAAAGGATTCACCATACCCACGTGGCTCAAAAACATGTTCTCCCTTGATCAAGCATCCTTGTCTTTGTCAACAATGGTGGTAAGCTCCTCTAATGCCTCAAGAACACTCCAAAAAACCTAGGTTCATGATTCTAAATCACTAAACTATTCTATTAATGAAGCTTGCAAACAAAAACTATGATCAAATACAAAGCTTTGTGGAAATAATTTAACATTATAGCTTTTCAATATTCAAGATTGAAAATATTTGAGTAAAATAAATTTACACCAAAATGGCTTAAAATTCATGTCCATCCATCTCAAGATTAAGATGTGTGGCCATGGATAATCCTAATATTTAGAATTAAATATATAATTATCTTCATCATGACCTTGGAGGAAGGGGCATTGAAGAGGCATGGGTGACCCATAATCCTGATATTTATGGCATTTATGGCCTAGAGATGTCTTCCCAAGAAATGATGTCACCTGATGATACAGTTAATAGGAGTCAATTTTTAAAAATAAATATTCAACAACTCTCATGGAAAATACACTTAAGCTCTTTATTTTTATTAATTAGCTTTAAACAAGGTTAATCAACATTTGTGCAATTATTTGAAAACTGGCCCTCAATTAATCAAAATGGTTGAAAAGTCATATTACTTGGTAATAATTTGACTGGAGAGGAATTAGAAGGTGATGTTAGATGCATTGGAGATATATTCCCATTTTGTATGTTTCCAACATCAAATAACAAAGGTATATGATGTGTACCAGTGAATTAGAAGAAAAGAGTGATCTAGAGCACTAAATGGTGAAATGGTCAATTTGACTCAAAATGATCTAATCAAAGTTAGCTGGCCCATAAAATGCATTGCCATATTTAATTATACTTTGACCTAAATTAGAACTTGTAAGTGACAAGTTTGAACAATTTAGGATATTTTATGGATTTTGACCTAAAATGTGCATTTGAGTGTAATTTGAGTAAGATTGACAATTTCAACACAAATGGTGTTAGGAATTAGATATCTACATTTTTCCCCTATTTGAAAAGGCGTAGCAAGACATTCAAGCAAAACAATGTCTTTTCAAATAAAAGAGTTGTCAATAAAAAATTTGAACAGGCCCATGATGCCCCCTCAAGAGGACATACTAGGATGAAAGAAAAGGATGGAATCTCAAGAAGAGAGAGAAAGTGAGAGATTAATCCATGGAATAGATCACATCCATTCAAGATAATGCATGCACACCTAATTACCATCAATGATCAAAATATAATTAGAGGTATAATAGGCCCCAAAAATGGGGGAAATGGGAAAGATACAATCCATAAATGTAAGGGACACACTATAAACATACCCAATTTGAGAGTACAAGTTGCGCGCTTATAGCATTGATTAATCCTAGGATAAGTTGCACACTAAAATATTATCATCATGGGATTTAATGTAGAGAGCTTGGAATTAGAGGAAAAGGGAGAATGTTCTACTTTAAGAAGGGAAGCACCACTATAATGGGGTCTCCAAAGAAAATATAATAAGAAGTACTCTAGTAAAGTAGATTTGATTATGATAAGATAGTTTTTCCCTATTGGATAAAATTTTGATCATTGATAAAAAATAAATAATAGTTTACCCTTGTAGAGCTGATTTGATCAGACATGGTTCAAATGTTGTTCCCTAGCATGGGCAATTGTCACACATAATAGCTCAATTATATAACCAAAAAGATAGGTCAAAGTGAGTGGATGCAAGCATACATTCAATGGTGTAATGGTTTAGAAAGCCATATAAAACCAATCATACGAGAATGCACAAAATGATGAAAGAGATGAAAATAAAAATGGAGATAGCCAAGCTGACCTCAATATAAATTGAGCACTACCTACATAGTTCCATGGACTCATGTTCCAAAATGAACTTTAGGCCAATGTAGTTTACCCAAGTTTGGGAGAGAATGGAATAGAGAATGACAAAAAATAACCAAGAATTGATTAGACTCACAATGTATGTGAAGAGATGCATGTCTAAGAATAAATAAAGAAGCCTAAAATGCATGCTACCTAGAAGCCTAATTCCATATCATGATCCTAGTTTTTTAAAGTGTTCTTGAGAATCGTTCATTGGAGCTGATGTTGATGTTAAGATGTTGAGACTTGAGCACAAAGTGCTTACTATATCAAAAGAATTTAGGCATCATAAGTATGAATAACTTAGAATGACATAAGATTCCAATTGCACTAAGCCAGTTCAAATGTGAATACCTATAACTAAGGATTATGGTAAAATAATGAACCAAACCAGAGTTATAGTGATTTACATTTAAACAAAAAAATCAAAGTCAAATAAAAATATAAACATAAATAAACCTAACTTGGAATCAAGATATGATCTTAAGTAAGAACAAAATGTTTAAAAACAAAGGTTAAGAACATCTTAACGACATGAGACCAAGATATGAATAATAAATATCTATGTGGTACATCAAGGCATTCTTGAACACAAAAGAGAAAATCAAAATTAAATAGAGAAACAAGACACGTAATAACATAAGATCAAGATATAAACAATCAAGATCCATGTGAATCATCAAGATGTTCTGAAACATAAAAGAGATAAGCAAAAACAAATAAGAAAACACAAGAACAAGATGAGACAAGAAGTAATAAAAAATAAAAAAGGAGAAGAAATAAAAGGAGAGGTGCAAAAGCACAACAAAACAGCAAGAAAACTCAAATAAACACACACAAACAAAAACTAAGCTAGTACGGTTTAAAGACAAATGTTCATGCATATGTGGTAGAGGTGTTACTTTCCACCACATCATAACAAATAAAAATGACATGAAAATTGTTCCTTAATTAAAGAAGAATAATGATAGAAGAAATGGCAGAAGAGAATAAAATGAAGGGGTTGGTCAAGCTGACTCTAGATGTATAAGACAAGAGGATGTTGCCTATATAGTTCCATGGATGCATGTTCTAACATGAACTTCAGGCTAAATGTTATTCTCCTAGAAAATGAGAGAATAAAAATGATGATCAGACTAGCATGATTAATATTATAGAATAAATGGAAGATACGACAAACAAATGAGAATGCTCTGGCAAACAATAAGTTGATGAGATGAGAAAGAATGATCTTGTAAAATGGCAAGTGCATGGGATAAGATGAAATGAATTGGTGTTTCTATGCTTGAAAAATGGAAAAATCATTCAAACTTAACAATTGCTTGTAAAATGGTGAGAGTGTTCAAAATTAATAGTTTCTCACAAAACGGTGAGAACATGGGATGGTGGAATGGGAATGTACAAATGTACAAAAGCATGAAACAATGATTTTGTTCTTTTGTTGATCATGTTATGATGTTATTATTTTCAAATTATTTCTAATGTTTTTGGCATTTTTAGGATAAAATATGTGCAAGGTGGGCCCATCTAGTTGAGGATATGCATGTCCTAATAGTAGATGTTCCAATAAGATAGCTAAGTTAGCTGCAATGGCCCATGCTCGCAAATCAATGAGAGCAAGGTGTTTTGATTGCTCACAAAATAGTGAGAGCATATGGAAAGGGGGACTAATGTGACCTAAAAATTAATTGAGCATGACCTACATAGTCCTAAAATGACCTTAAGTTATATTAATTCTCTCCATATAAAAGGTAGGTAAAAACCAACTAGGTCCCAACAAGTTCTCAAATCTAGAAAATGGATAATAAAATGAAAATAGTGATGGTAAGGTGATGTAAAAATTCATGGTAAACAAATGTTTCCCATATTTTTCCCATAGGTAGGTATAACTAGGATATAATTGCATAGGTCAATGATACTAATTCTCCCATAGGCAGTTATAATTATTAGCAAGACTAGTGAAAACATTGATTTACCCATAGGTGGTTATAATCAGGCTTAGATAAACATACTTGATAGGATGAAAGATATCTTGCCAGATCAACTGTCACACTAATTTCATAGACTATCATTATAAATATGGATTGGATTGATTTTTGAAACTTGATTGGAATCCCCCCACAAAATATGTGGGAAGAACCAAAGTAACCAAGATCAAAATAAGATTGGGTAGGATGACTAAAAGTAGGCTTTGGTCTAGATAGGAAAGGAATTATAGGATGGTATAGTCTTGCTTATAATAATGATGGTATGGTAATTATTTTAAAATGGTAATAGTGGTTGGCCCCAGGTGATCGGGTGAATGGTTGGGATCTATAATAATGGGAAATGGATATGTAACAATGGCAATGGCATGGTAATGTGATATGGTATGGTACATGTTATTGGTCTGGGTGTGTTTTTTGACATATGATTTTTTTATTTTTGATATGGAGATGCACATCCTAATCAAAAAATGATACAAATAGAATACTTGATCATGTTAATTGCTATCCCACACCTCATCTAAATAACTACTCTATCAAAAGTGGCCTACAAATTTGGTTGCTGAGAATGCTTTTGTGATATTCCTTGGTTATTGATTTTAATTTCTTCAAACATCAAGACAAGGTATATTTTTAGCCTATACAAAGGAAAATGTGGCTATGGATGGTAAATAGGGACAAATAATGGATGGTGGGTTTGATTGTGAAATAAAATGGTAGATGATAATGAAATGTAGAATGGTTGGAAGACAAATGAAGATCAAGATGTTCAATCACACATAATGTTGTTGATGCTAGATTTAACACAAATTTGATTATAGCACGGTTGAAGATATTTGAAGATGCTCTCGATAGGACCATCAGATTATTCTTTTTCTTGATCTTGAGAGTAGCTACCATCTGGTTATGTTGTAGATTAGAAGCTATTTTGATTTGATCTTTGATATTATCTTTAATAAAAAATGAAGAAATTGTGTGCTCAACTATTGGTGCCTTGATGAGATTTTCACAAATGAATTTGTTTTGATCATCCCATAGTGCCTTAGATAAGGTTTCACTAAGGAATGTTGACTTTTGACTTTGATTATCTTCTAGCACTTATAAAAAAGTTTCACTAGAAGATAGCAATTTTTTATTATGATTATCCCCTAGTGCCTCTAAAAAGGTGTCACTAGGAGAGTTATCTTCTACTACATTAATGTAGTCTTGGCCTCCTTGTCCTTCTCCAACTGTTATGTCACCATGGATATAGTTCAACAAAGTGTGATTCTATCAGTCCCAATCGACACTTGTGGGAGGTGAAATGTCAATATAATGGCTATGTTAGGTGGTAATAATGGAATGGTAAAAGGTGACACAATATTCATAAAAGATACTAGGAGAACTTATGTCGATGCTAAAGTAATTGTCCTAAAAAACTATAGAAGGATCACAAATATATTCAAATTAATCTACAAGGCATACGTAACCAATGTTGTAATAACCATGAACATATTCTTGTTTTGAATCTAATTCTAACTCAAGGGACTCTGAATCTATTATTGAGACTGATGTTGATTCTATTTTTGATGCTAAATCCAATGTCGATTCAAAAATTAAACCTAACTCTAATATTGATTCTTCATCTAATATGGTTGTTTTGATAATGTTCTTTTGAATGCTAGATTTTTGACAAGGAATGGCCTGTGATGGCAAAATGGGCTCAATAAAAATTGATTCATCTTGGAAGGGTTCAACATAGACTGACTCATCTAAGTGAAGCCCCTCAAAAAGTGGGAACTGCTCAAGGGACATCTTGACAAAATTATGTCTGTCAAAGTGAGACTCCTCAACAAGTGGGAAAAGATCAAGAGACAACTCTACTAAGACTAGCTTGTCAAGGATATGAGGCTCTTTAAAAATAGATAACATATGAATAGGTAAATTATCATAGTTTATCTTGTCACAAATGGTTGTTTCAATAATAATATGTTGGTTTTGGTTCAAAATTGGTTGCAAAAGATCAATTTTGAACACATTTTGATCCTTATAAGATGGATTTTGAAGAGGTGATGGTTTTTGTTTAGGCTCAAAGATCAGCACAAAATTTCTAAAGTACAGATCATTTAGTTTAGTGGGAACAATGGTTTGTGATTTGATAATGGACTCTTCAAATATTATACTTTTGAAGAAGGGATAAAAAAACAATTGGTTCATCAAATAGAGGTTCTTCAATATTTAGGTTCATCAAAAATTGGTGATGGGCCTAAAATGATAAAAACTATATGATTTTTAGTTTGGTTGTTTGTGAAAACCAAAAGAGGAGGTCTTAAAATTGTGATATTAGTATGTTGTGGAGTTTTATTACTTATACAAGCCAAAACATCTAAGTCTTCTTGATAAAATTAATCATTCCAATTGTGAGTTGGATCATAAGTTAGATCTTGACTATGTTCCCATGATTGATTTATGTGAGGTGGATAAAAATCTATCTCAAAAACCATATTGTCATCATAGGGGTCTTGACTAAAGTCAAAAAAGTCACTTTGTGCAACCATTCCATCATTAGTTAGATTATCCATGACTGCACCATAAGTGTAGCTAGACATATTTGCATTTAATGAAGAAAGCTCTAAAAATAAAAAGACTTAAATTTTTGAAAACTCTAAAAAGCAATGTTTAAAAGACAAAAGGTTCAAGGTTGGTTTAAAAGGTGAATCTCCATCTCAAAATTAGTTTTTTCCAATATTTAGCTTAAAATAGCCTAACCTCAAATGTCTAACATCAAAGGTTTTTTAAGAAAGGTTGTGTTTTTCCAAATAAAGTCACAAACTAAATGATGAGGATAGGCACTCGAACAAACAAACAATGAATAGTGTTAAAAATTAGGTAATCATTTAACTAAAGATATGCAACCCAAAATAAAAATATATATGTACCAACCCCATGAATTGAGGCCTAAATATAAATCAATGGATCCAAACTTGACAAGGTTAATTGAAAATGTAATGTCAAAGACTAAGACTGGACCAAACAAGTTAGATAAGAGAAAATAGTATAACAATGCATAAACAAGGTCCAAATGGTATACATCACATGGTTTTAAATAAATGGTTTTTGATACAATGGTAAACAAGTTCTTGAAACAAATTGAGCAGCCTAACGGTGTAAACATGCTCAAATGATGTGGTCAAATGTTATGTTTCAAAGACTCAAAGGCAAAAAACATCTAACATTATTTGGGAAGCATAATGTTACCCTTCTTAACTTAAATACATGATTTTAACATGGCCTATGAATAAACAAACAAGTTTTATCCTTAAAGTGTACTAAATAAATAATGACCAAAATATACTAAGTATAATTATCTAAATCCTAGCAAGGGTATGGCAAAATGGGGTTGACTAAAATTAATTGGTTTTCAATTATTCTAGGGGAATCAATTACATAATGACTTTCACATCAAATGATGAAAAATACAAGCATTAAAATTGGGTGATCATGGCATTGGGTAGTTGTAAAAAGGTCTAGTACTTTCTACAAGCACTACATCTTGTTGTCACTCAGTGTAGTGTGATTTCCAAATGTAGATACATCTTATGTACAACTCTAAGAGATTTAAATGAAGTCAATACCAAGAGGTGAAAACCTAGGTCAAAGCCTCCCTAAATAACTCATGGGAGGTAATGACATCCACCTCATAAGCCAAGTTTGCATGAAAATAAAGAAAGCATAAAATAGAAAGACTTTAGGGTCATTTTCAAGATCACCCAAACTTTGGCAACTTTTTGGGGAGTGCTTTAGGTAACATTCTTTATATGCCTTGGACTAGGCTATTTTAAAAAGGAATGGCAGTTTTGATTCTAAAGGTTCCCTAAAGGGTAAAAATGGAAGAGCATACATGCAACATTCCTCTTTTTACTAAACAAAACCTAAGTAAACAACTATTGCAAACAAGAATTAACAAGTGTGTTCAATATTAAGCCCAAACAAAATATTTGGTGGTGTTCATTTGACCCTTTGGTCTTAGTTTCAAACATTGAAAACATTCACCAAACATCTAAATTCTTTGTTAAACACCAAAATAAAGTTCCTAATTAATATTTAAGCATGCAAAAAGTGATTTAAACATGTTTTTATCAAATGTCAAGCTTGGTCCTACAGCAAAAATTTTATCACATCGTTTAGCTTTGAATCTCTTTTTAGCTTAAAATAATCAACTTTGAAAAAATAGCTCTTGGGTCTATGTTTTTAGAAAAATAGAGTGATTGACATCAGTTATTACCACCAACATCAGTTACCTTGGCTAGTTGAAATATGACTGATGTCAGTTTTGATAACAGATGTCAGTTAAGTAATGTAACCAATGTTGATCTTACTTGTCGATGTTGGCTACTATATAAAACCATGGTAACCAAAAATGGTAAAATAAAGTTAGAAAATCAAATTACAAGAGTTTTATAGGCTCAAATAAATATTTTAGATTTGTAAAATGGTCTTCTTCATATGTAGGATGCGTCTAGTCCCATCGAGTGTGCCAAGATGTAGAGAGGATTATAAATCAATTTAGTCAAACATTAGTCCATAAATAATGAAACATGCATAAATAACTAACTAACCAAACCTATTTATTCCTATGGGAATTATAGAGGATAACAAGAAATAAATGAAAGAAAGCAACTCCATATTACCTTCCCAAATGGATTCACCATATCCATATGGCTCAAAAACATGTTTTCCCTTAATCAATCATCTTTGTCTTTGTCAACAAAGGTGGTAAGCTACTCCAATGCCTCAAAAACACTCCATAAAACCTAGGCTCATGATTCTAAATCAATAAACTAGCCTATCAATGAAACTTGCAAACAAAAACTATGATAAAATACAAAGCCTTGTGGAAATAATTTAACATTATAACTTTGCAATAGTCAATATTGAAGATATTTGAGCATAATAACTTTTTACCAAAATAGCTTAAAATTCATGTCCATGGCCTCTCTATTTATAGATTTTTGAGATTGGTCAAGATCAACCATGACCATCCATCTCAAGATTGAGATGTGTGGCCATGGATAATCCTAATATTTGGAATTAAATCCATAATTATCTTCATCTTGAACTTGGAAGAAGGGGCATTTAAGAGGCATGGGAGGCATTAACTAGGCATAGGTGACCCATAATCTTGATATTTGTGGCATTTATGGCCTAGAGATGTCTTCCCAAGAAATGATGTCACCTGATGATGTAGTTAATAGGAATCAATTTTCAAAAATAAATATTCAACAACTCTCATGGAAAATCCACTTAAGCTCTTGATTTCGATTAATTAGCCTTAAACAAGGTTAATCAACATTTGTGCAATTATTTGAAAATTGGCCCTCAATTAATCAAAATGGTTAGAAAGTCATATTATTGGAGGTAATTTTAGATTTGTTGGAGTTGTATTCCCATTTATGATGTTTCCAACACCAAATAACAATGATACATGACATGTACCAATGAATTAGAATAATGAGTGATCCAGAGCACTAAATGGTGAAATGTTCATTTTGAATCAAAATCATCTGATCAAAGTTAGTTGTCCCATAAAATGCATTGCCTTATTTAGGGATAATTTGACCTAAATTTTCACTTTTAAGTGATAATTTTGAACCATTTAGGATGTTATATGTATTTTGACCTAAAATGTGCATTTGAGTGCAATTCAAGTAAGATTGACAATTTCAACACAAATGGTGGTAGGAATTGGATGTCTACAACTATGATACCAATTATTAGAGGTATAATCACTGAAATGGGGTGAATTATTGATGCAAGCAAATCAAATTCAATTACAGATCTCTAAAATTTTAAACAATCAACATAAGCATTTAAGAATCATACAAACCATTCATTATGATGAACACAGAAAATAATGCAAGATCAAAGTGCGTAACACATAAATTATGTGGGAAACCCTCATGGGAGATAAAAACCCACTCTCAAACTTGCCAAAAAATGTATTATAGTCTTAAAAGAGTTAACAAACAAGATAATTTAGTGAAGCACCTACTTCACAAGGAGCACCAACCCCTAAGCATGGGCAAGCACCCACTTGTCCTAGATGTTGAGCACCCACACAACACCTTCTAATATCAAAACCTCCATACTTTGATTACCTTTCAATATTATGGATAAATAATGAATAAAAACTCTATTCAACCCTTCACACTTCTCTCAAGCCTTCACACCCAAATAAAACATCCAAAAAAACTTTTGGATTATTGTAAATTTCTTCACTCATATTCAACCATCAATCTTAAAAAAAACTATTACCATATTAAAAACATGACCACTAGGTCACACACAAATCCCTCACACTACTTTTCTATTTAATTCATCCACCAAGCTTACTCACACTTACCTTTTCTTTGTTTATGCTCTCTAGAAACCTTCATCTTTGTTTTTGCTATTTATAGAGTCTTCATGATCACCACCTTCTTGGTTAGCCAAAAGACATTTCTTAACCCTTAATTCTCTTACTTATTAAAATATCAACAACACCTACATAGTTCTACCATAGTATTGATAGATCACCCTTAAGCAGCAACACCATTTAATTAGGCCTGAGTGGCCCTTTTAGGTCTCATAGAGGCATATTCATCCCTTTAACACTTCATCAAGTAAAAATCAAATACAAGACCAATTATAAGCACATAGGTTAACACCATATGACCCCTAAGACACCATCAAGTAATTAAATTCATCACTACACACCTATACATATGAAAAACTATTCAATCATCTTCCTTGTACATGAAAACAACATGAATGAACAAAAATTCAATTTTAAAGGAATGGTTCATACTAAATATGGATTTGTCAAACCTCCAACATCTATATAAATGATCCTTAGGGAGTTTATAATACTCTATAATAAATAATTCACCATGAAACATATAAACACCATCAATAAAAACATAAACACCTTTCTTGGGTCACTTATAGAATAAATTCAAACCCTTAGTCAACTTTGAACCATAATAAATGCAATGGTATGACCAGTCAAACCTCCAAATCAATTTCCCTATATTTATATTGAAGTTATATAACACTTTTATATTTACTCCATCAATAAATTCATCCATCATCAAAAGTTATAATCAAAACACTACAAGACAATTTTCCTTTCTAAAATTCAAATATTTGAATTCCAACAATCACTAAAAAATACAAATTTGACTATGGAAAACAATGAAATATGTTTGGGAAAGAAACTTTGAACTATCATAACTTTTGATAGACATAATGTCAAGACATGAAATTTGAAATGCATTCTCTAGGAAAAAAACTAAATAGACCCTTATAGCCTCTTTTTTCTAACACCTTCACACATATGAATGTTTATATCATCAATCTACTTACTTAGGAATCTCTACCAAGATGACTAGGATAACATAGACCTTCAAAAGACTACTTAGATGGATTCCTTTCACTTTCACAAGTACACAAATCACTTCTTAAACCCCATAGGGCCCCTCAAACATGGTCAAAACATCATCAACATCCATCACCTTGTGTAACTAAATAAACACTACAAGATCTATACATGATCACTAAGGCACACTTTTCCATTGACCTAATAGCATACCTAACACGTCATGAACATTCTTGGCCACATTGGAGACATCATTGACAACACCTCAACATGTAAGTGAACATTCATAAGGTGAATGACTATGTTATTATGTAATTTGAAGTTAATATATTGATATAACTCTTTGTACCATTTCTTATGATTCTCAAATTTATATATAAACCCCATTGATCTTAGAGACATGACAATGTTAATAATAGTCTTGATCTTGATCTTGATCTTGGATTGGCATACTTCAAAATCTTTCAAGGTTTGAAATGACCCATTTGTAGGTGGATATTCTTGTGAAATTTGAAATGTTTGATTTTTATTCTCACTTGTGTTCTGCCTTTGACCTATTTCATGTGCATCACTTACCACACTTGTTACCTCCACACCCATCATTATATCTCTTAAACATAGACTCTTATCCATAATAGTCTGGACTAAGATCTAAGTTTTCATACTTTAAAATACCCTATTGTAGGTGAAGATTCCCATGGGAATGTACCTTTAACTAAGTTTGGTTCTCACTTATGATATGTCCTTGATACAAATCTCATAGACATTTCCTTGTCATACTGTATTCTTCATACATATCAATTTACCCTATTGAAAATAAACCTTTTCTTATAATTTTTGAATGTTTAGATAATTTGGATCTTGTACGGACTAAGTACAAGTCTTCGATCTTGAAACAAAATCAATAGACCTAAAATAGTCACTCTAATGCTTTCACCTTGTTTGAGGTTCTATTAAGTTCAAACTCTCTCATCATACATCTCAATGGCTCATTTGATTACATCTTGATATCACTATTATTATCATGACTATAGATGAAAATTCCTTTGTTAATTGTATGGACTATGGTAGATTTTTAATTCTTGGAGAGTTTGAGGAGGTCATCATCATGATTATTATGCTCTTCCAAGTGGATAATAATGCAAACCTTGTTTAATAGAGGCCTCAAACCACAAATTTCCTTAAAATTGATCTTAAAATCATACTATGGATGTCCTTAATCTTGGCTAAAGATGATGATTCCTCTCTTGTTTAATAAGTTTTTAAGGTCTTATATAGTATTTTCTTGATCATGATGCCTGCATAGTCTTTGACTCTTAACATGATGGAGATGAAAAAGAGCATGAAAAGTGTATGTCAAGACCATATTGAAGGTCTTAAGCAAGCATAACCACCCTCTAAATAATATATTAAAGTTTGGAGGCCTTTAAACAAGTATATGGTGATAAAATGGAAACCTAGGAGTCTACTAGGAACCTTATAAAATGATAAGAAACCTTAAAATTTGCAAAATTAAAACTCTATGAATATGGTAAGAACACATTGATAGCTTCCTTACTATGTATATTTGAGGAATATTTGAGAATATTAAATGAAAAACACATGAGCTAAATGATACCCCTTCAAATAAGGATTTAACATATCTTGATGTTCCTATTTTGCTAAAATTGTTTCTATTTTAAGTCTCAAGAAAAATAGAGAAGGACAGGGATAAGTGATTAGAATGAACTCAGATTAGTTTATGTCCATATTCAAATGTTGTGATCTCTCCTCTTTGGCTAGGGATGACCACCTGCAAGTAAGAAAGCACTACCAAAAAAATTTCTGTTAGCAGATATATGAGTAGGCTACCAGGCTACGTGCTTGTTCTAGGAAGTGTCAAACTTCCTTAGAGATGACAATCCACTTTTAAGAGGCAAAAGAGTAATAAATAAACAAGATATTATAAAAGAGAGAGTAAAAGAGAGATTATATTACTGTTATTCACAACCTAAGTGTAGGAGAGAGTAACAGAGTGCATGTGGTATATTTAGTTTGTATTTTAGAAGTTGTTTGGGTAGGTTTTAGAAGGGTTACTAAAAATCTAAATTTGCCAACGTCGGTTAGGATGTCAAGGTTGATGATAAAGTTAACTAATATCAGTTGGGTGACCGATGCTGGTAGAGGAAATAATTACTTAGGAGCTTGCAAAAGGATTTTTTGGCTTTAATAAATGGTTTGGTCAGGATTAAAAGGTTGGGGAGAGTTGTGAGAGAGAGTAGTATTTGGATAGATCTGGTTAGAGGTTTGGTGTGTTGGAACAAGGGAAATAGGTGAGGGAGCTTTATAAATCCTTCACAAGGGTTCAGTCAGGATTGTTTAAAATAATAAACAATAGCTATAAATTGATTAAAAAGTAACTACTTAAAGACTTATAGAAATAGTGATGTACTTAGCTATAAAGGTGATTGAATGATAAGTGTTGAATGGATGGCTCCTATAAGGATTATCAAACCAATGCCTTGAATGGAGAAAACAAGCATGTGTTGTTGGTTTTCAAGAGCTTGGTTCTTGATCTGGATTGACTTATGCAAGGTAACAGTGAGCCAAGATGTGGAAAGTTTGATGCCAAAATCCTATATGTGAATAGAAATGATCTTTGTTGATTTTTGTTGACCTAAACATTAGTTTAGAGTTTGGCTTAAATAATTGATGTTGATGATCTCGTAAATGTTAGCCATGGGTTGATCAACATTGGTTGCATGAAAATATGTAAAAGGGATATTTTTAGCTTATTTTTTATTCTTTCTCATGATAAGAGTGGTATCCATTACGAAATGATATAAATGGGAGGTTAAGAAAGATGTAGTTAGTTAGGAATGTATTTTTGGGCTGAGAATAAGTCATGGATAGTTAGGATAAGGGGACTAAGTCTTCAAGTGACTCAGAGGGTAAGAAGTAGTCTTAGGATGAGGTGGCCAGGTAAGGTGGCTTAAGTTGTTTTTAATTAACTTAATTAAATATTTTAAATTAATTAAATGTGTGAGGGGTAAAAGCATGGGTTAGGGAGGCTAATTACTATTATTAAAAGGGGATCAAAAGGGGTTTTGACATAAGGAGTTACACATGTGTGTGATGTAATTTTGGTGTCCACATTTTCCCCTTTTGTCTTGTAATTTGCACTAAAAATTTGCAAGACAAAAATAAGAGTTAGATGCTCCAAGTATTGGATGAGTTATCCCCCCCTCAAAATGGGAATTGATAGAGGATAAACCAAAATCAAATATAAAATTGATAAGAAATGAATTGGGTGAGTGGATGAGAATGTGGTATCACTATTTATGCATATACTATGATCTATAGTCGACAAAATACCAAATAGGTAAGGTGGATGAACACTTAGATAGAAATAACCAAAGCATAGCTTGTAAGTGATAGCTAATAAGGTTTAAAAAATAAAAGTTATAGCTCTAATTTTCTATGTGTGACAAGTATCTAAGGTAAGAAGTGCCCCTAGGAAACACAAAAGGTTACAGGTGATAGGACTAGCTTGGTCTCCAGTCAAACCACCTATTATACATGTGTGTGTAAAATATCTAACTATAGTAGAATGGCATAAATGGTCAAGACAAGCAATGCAAGGTTAGTGTAAAAGGGTCAATGATCAAAGAGATAGTCGTGACCTCTAGTCAAAGTCATTGTGGATAGAGATTTAAGTGATCTTCAAGGGTGGTTTTCATGGTTGGATGGAAATTTAAGTGATTTCTAAGGGCAGTTATCATAGTCAAGGAGATATACGTGATCTCTAAGTTTCCCTAGATTCCGGGGTAGAGTCTAAAGGATTGTATTTGTTAGTGAAAACTCTAACACAAAAGTGTCAATGTTGGTTATGTCATTAATGTCGATAAGAAATAGTGCCAACATCAGTGGATTAGGTCAAGGATGTTGATGTTAGTGAGTGACCAAACCTAATAAAAAGGGGTTTGGTGGCCCACCAAAACTCATTTAAAACATTTTATTGGAGATAAAAAGAGATCTAAGTGCGATTGAGATGGTAGAGCAAGGAGGGGACCCAACTAGAAGTGTGCCACCAAAAGTGTCAGCTATTATGGTGTGGAAGAGATGAAGAGATGAGGTAAGATCCTATTCGATTTGATTTTGAATTTTAGTTTTTTAGTTTTCTTTTGTTAGGCTAATTTTGAAGTTGGGGGGAAAGAATGTTAATAGAGGGGTAGGAAATGAGGGGAGGGTTGGTTTAGATGAATTTGGGAGGGGTTTAGGGGGTAATTTTTAGGTTAAAATTTGGGAGATGAGTCATTCAACCCTAGGCTTGAACTAGTTACTAACATTGATGGGGTCCATCGATGTTGACGGACATGATGCTAATTTAGGTAGGGTCCTATCGACATCGATTAACACCAAGCACTAATGTCAGCATATAAACTTGATGTCAGTGATCTTGAAAAACTAAAAATAAGATAAAAGGACAATTTTGGATCCCAATAGGAGTAGTCAACAAGCCTAATAGATAAGCTAGCCTCAAAATACCCCATGTCAATTGAGTGCTGCCTACATATCCTAGTTAAGGGCCTCATGCAAATGTAGTTCTCCTAGTGCATAGGGCAAAAGATCTAAGGTATGGTTAAAAGTGTGTTCAAGGAAATGGTTAATAAAAGGTAGGTTAAAATAGGTCATGGGACATAGGGCTTAAAATATAGGTCATAAGGTCAAGGGTTAGGGAGATAAGCTATGAGTCCTAGAGTTGTGATAGGTAGTTGGGCCTAGGGTGGAGAGAGAGGTAGTGAAGCTTAGGGTGGATATATGAGAGTAAGTTAGATAATTAGGTGGGTATATGGTTGATATAACCTTAGAAGACCCCATGTCAATTGAGTACTACCTACATATCCTAGTTGAGGGCCTAAAACCAATGTAGTTCTACTAGAGAGAAGGGAAAAAGGCATCGATAGCTTATATTATAAATTATGTGACTGAAGGTAGATGTGTATGGATGAAATCTAGGCAAGAGTTAACATGATAAGATCACCTATTGGTGTTGTTGATGTGGATGAGGGATGTCACCCTAGATGAGTGGGAGCACATGGTAGTTTTAGGTTTAGGGGGAGTGTGATGATATTATAGAGTTACATGAGATGTGAATTTGATGATAGCTTTGATCGAGAGGGGGGATCACACCACCAACACCTTCCATTTGCTAATCATAAAGTTGACAGTGACCTAGGAGGATGTGTACAAGATTCTAAAATTATCACTCCAAGGTGAGGACCTCTTCTCATGTTTGAGAGAGGAGCATGATATTCATATGGTGGCATTATTTAGAGATCATGTTAGTGAGGTGACATATCACTCATTGAGCTTTGTCTACAAGCCATTATACATTGTTGATGAGGATTATCATTGACTGAGCATCCGAATGATGATAGGGATTATAGTATATGCACTACCAAATGTAGATGGTGGGAGATTTCCTATTGAATTGATAGGTATTCTAACATAGATGGTTGAGAAACAAATTATATTCGCATAGGAACTAGATTTTTTGGCATAGTTATACAGAGATCTATGGTAGTTAAGACTGTGACAATGATATAGTTTATATGTCAAGCATTTACTCCATTTTTGGGCATATGAGCATATCATGGTAACATGAACATTGGGGTTACCTGCCATGATTGTAGCTAGTCTTAGGGTTGATTTCAAATAGTAAAGAGATGGTATGGCCCAGGCTTGAGTAGATGTCATAATGCAAGATATTGATCATTATAGGTTCATGATAGAGGGATTGATCCCTATAGATATTTTTTGGAGACCTTACTTGACATACCCTACATTCAGAGAATAGGTAGAGTAGCTTGTTGGATTACAGAGCACATTATGGGCTAGAAGGAGATGAGCTTGAAAGTTAGAGATGGTACACATGGCACAAGTTAGGAGACAGTCTAGCTTACTATAAGATGTACCTCCTACATTCCCTTTATATAAGAGGGATGATATAGAGGCACCCCTACCCTTGCCATAGGAGATAGATGGGACAAATTTTGAGGATCTACCTGTAGGGTTGGGTGTATAAATCATGGATGCATAGAGACGTATCTTTCTTGGTGGGTAGGTTTGCATCCTATAGTTTAGGTTAAGAGGCCACCACTAAATTTACAAGGGTTGATGTGTGTGTGTGTGTGTGTGTGTGTGTGTGTGTGTGTGTGTGTGTGTGTGTGTGTGTGTGTGAGAGAGAGAGAGAGAGAGATGTAACTATACAATCTTGGGATAGTGATATAGGCACAAGATGTATCAGTACAATCCTGAGATGTGTCTATACAAGTTTGTGATGTAGCTTAGCCATAGGTATTGGTTTTACAAGGATAGGTGGTGACATTGCAAGGCTAAGTCAAGGCATTACAAGGCCAAGTTAGGGCATTATAGGGTCAGGTTACTACATTGACAACATAGAGGGGTAGTTTGAGAGCAGTAAGTTAGGTTACTCCTCCTCCACCATAGGGACCAATATAGGTCAAGCCTCAGTAGGTGTGATAGAACCACCACAGACTATATCTCTAGTGAGGTATAATACTACCCTTGATGATATCACTTACTATGAGAGAGCCATCAGGGATTTCCCATAGATTTAGAGGTATTATGAGTTTAGAGAGTAGGAGAGATCAGTGACACATGCCATGACTTCTAGCTCAGGTAAACACATATAGGTTAAGAGTGGTGATGACACTACATATTCATGACCACATGTATAGCCTTGAGGACTCTAAGCACTAGATTTTGTTATTTTTTATATATGTTTTATACACACTAGCCTATAAGCCAAAGATGAGAGATGTATATTTTGAGGGAGAGATGATATTGTGATGATGTATTGATGTACATTTATGTTGATCATATATATATATATATATATATATATGAATGTGTTATTATGATTTTGAGATGTGTTTATTGTGATAGTGATGATGATGTTGATGTAGATGGTTATTTTAATGTTATGTTAATTTTATGTTAATGTTGAGCATGTTAGTTAAGTTAGACTAGCATTTCCCCTATGTGTGATAGTATATGTATAGTTGATTTTTTAGCTTCATCTTAGAATTTTTCCATATTTGTGATGGTGTATGCTTAAAATGGATTGACTATTTATGTTATTGTTTGTATGAAGTTTTCATCTCAACAAAGAGATTGACATGTGATTTTGATGGAAAATAAAGAGGAAGAATTCTCGTGTACTGGCAAAGACCATAATCATAACATAAATAGGCTAAATAATATGAGCCTCTTTTATGCTTTGCATCATTGGAACATTTTGTTTGTTAGATAAGTGTCGTGTTCACCTTGTGTTAAGTGAGTTAAAAGTCCCTTGAAAGAGTATGAGGGGAAAAGAGTAAAATGAGTGAAAGTGTTTGGGTAGTGTAACCTTTGAATTGGGAATGATATGCCCCTACTGTGGGTGACTTGAGAGCTACTATGGGCAAGTTCATGACTTAATTTTTTTTTTATTGTGTAATTTGATCAATGAGGGAAGCCTACAATGGGATTTCATTTGTGTTGAGGTCATATGAAACTAATCAATACAAGAAGACTTTTATTTTTATTTCCCTTTGATAACAAAGCTTGGCCTAGCCATCCTTCAAGGGAGTGGTTTAATTATTTGTGTTTGAGTTTAAATATATATCCTTCAAGGGAGTAGTCTATTAATAGTATTAAGAGAAGATACATAGTTGTCCTTCAAGGGAGAACTCTACATTGAGAACCATGACCCAAGAGATTATAATTTGTCTACATATCCCCTTTTTTCCTCTTTTTTTTTCTTTTAGTCATGGATAAGACTATAGAGGCTTAGGATTTTTCCAGTTTGAGGGTAAAACCATATCACTTCATAAGTTAACTAAGTGTGTAGGAGTCAGGGTTAAGAGGAAGGGAGATGAATGTAATAGGGGTGCTCAAGGAATAAGCTCAAGTGAAACATGAGGTGAAGTGTTACTTAGTTAACAAAAGAATGGCCATAGGTGTAAGGAATTGAAAGGCTCAAGTTTTGGATTTCCTTCAAGAGAAGATAAGTGATAATTTATAGAGCCATACTTGTGAGTTATGATGTAGGGTCCAAACCAATTAGGAGCAAAATTACCCCATTTGCTTTTCTCCATGTTCATCACATGTTGATATTTTTCAAGATGAGATCTCCAATATTGAAATCTTGATCTTTGAGGTTTTGTTGTAAGCAAATTTGTTATGATCTTGATAGATTTGGAGGTGGTCGAGGGATATGAGATGGTGCTCATCAAGTAACTCAATTTGAGTCCAACATTCTTGGCAAAATTCATCATTAGAAAGTATGTCTTTTAGATAAATGTGAAGAGAAGGAATCTAGACCTCAAGAGGAAAAATAGTCTCCATCCCATATACCAAGGAAAAAGGTGTAACACCCATAGGGGTTCGAATGTTAGTGAGGTAAGACCATAAAGCAAAGGTAATGTGTGTGTGACAATCCTTTCCCATATCATTTATTCCCTTCATGAGAATTTTGGTCAAAGTTTTGTTAGAAGCTTTTGCCTATCCATTTGCTTGTGGATAATATGTTGATGAGAAGCTTAACTTGATTCCATATGTATCACAAAGACTTTGGATAATCTTGTTTTTGAAATATTTGTTTTTATTTGTTATAATTTTATGTGGGTGATAGATGATGTGATGGTTGATAAAGTCAATAATTTTATCATCCTTAGTGGAGATGAAAGGAATGTCCTTGACCCACTTGGTGAAGTATTCAATGGAAATAATGATAAAATGGTGATAGAGATATGAATGAGGGTTAATCTCACCAATTAGATCCAAGTCCCATTGGGAAAATGGCCGAATTTTTTTGGAAACTTGTAATACATGACTTGGAATGTGAAGAAGGTTAGTGTGTTGTTGACATTTGATGCAACGTCAAATATAATCACCAAAAACTTGATAGAGTGTTGGCCAATAATATTCAAGTCGAAGGATACATTTGGCAACTATGTGACCATTGAAATGTCCACCACAAATATCATCATGGACTTCTTTAATAGTGAAGGGAGTCTTAGTACTAGTGAGGCATCTAAAGAGAAGACCATCAAAACCTCACTTGTAGAGAAGTCCGCCTAGCATAGTGTAATGAACAACCCATTTTATGAAGGCACATCTCCCATTATTAGAGAGATCAGAAGGGGTAATAGAAAAGGAAAGATAATCCATGAGTTGCTTGTACCATAAGTCATGTGGGTTGGATTTTACATTTTTGATAAAAAGGATATTAGTTGATACATAGGAGGGTAATGTTAAGCGATGCATAGTGATAGATTTTTTACGAAGAGGGTGAAGAGGGTATGTGTGAAGCAAGTGAATCCATTGTGTCAGCAAAATTGTTTGTAGATTGAGGAATAGTGTTGGGGATCAACCAACAATGATTACACTTATGAAAGCAATAAACATGGAATTAAATTAGATAGATAAGTAACTAGAATCAGAATCAACAAGAAACTAGAGATACAAGAAACCACCCTGAAAACTTGTATTAAACACTTTACTGAAGGAATTACAATTGAAGAAAACTTATTTTCTTCTACACCTCTCTAGATGTATAGATCAATTTCAAGATCTCTCTTAACCTTCAAGAATCAACTCCACAATCTGAATTGATATACAATTTGTATTCTACTTCTACAGTATTGTCTTAACCTGTTCTACTTGTTCTGTTCTCTGAACTATGAAGATCTATCTCTATTATATAACAATAGAGACTTATGAGCATGCCTTTACAACTGATAGATGCACCTCTAAACAAGGGCTCTAATTTCCATCACACTTAAATTAGAAATGCGTGGCTTACAACTAACACTTTGTTCCCTTAACATGCAAACTGTCTGTTCGCACACGAAAATAGATTCTACCTACATAGGTGACCGACGTCAGTTCCTGTTGGCTTGAACCTATCAACGTCAGCCGACCCTGGTCTTCTACTGACTGGCATTGGTCGGCTTTGGTCTCCTTCAGACCATCATCAGCGACTGTGTAAAGTCTGCAACTCTGTATTTGCTCAAGGGTGAAGCTTTTAGCTCCATTCCCTAAAAATCTCCCACTTGGAGATAAATAGCTACACCAGTACCTGTACAGCAACATTTTCTAGCTCCTCCATCTTCAACTCAATCATGAAGACCAATGAAAGTTGAATGAAGATTCAACTTCTCCTTTGTAACTAGCTTAGTTAACATATCCGCAGGATTCTTATCTGTATGGATCTTCTCCAGCTTCAACTCACCATCTTCCAATACCTATCATATGAAGTGGTACCTAAGCTGTATGTGCTTTGTTCTTGAATGAAAGGCTGAATTCTTAGCTAAATGAATTGCACTCTGACTATCACTGTATAGTCTACAACTCTCTCGCTCCTTTCCAAGCTCTTCCATGAACCGTGTCATCCATATCATCTCTTTGCTAGCCTCTGTGACTGCAATATACTCTGCTTCTGTAGTTGACAAGGCAACAACCTTCTGCAACTTTGATATCCAGCTAACCGCCGTTCCACCTACAGTGAAAACATACCCTGTAGTGCTTCTCTTGCTATCCAAATCCCCTACCATATCTGAATCTACATAACCATGTATAGAAGTATTTAAACCACCATAGCACAAATGCCTACTGCTGTTTCCTTTCAGATATCTAAGGATCCACTGAACTGCTTTCCAGTGTTCCTTTGCTGGATTGGCCATATACTTACTTACTACTGCCACTGCTTGGGAAATATCAGGCCTAGTATAAACCATTACATACATTAAACTTCCTACTGTGGAAGCATATGGAACTTTCCTCATGTACTCTACCTCATCATGTGAATTAGGACATTGTTCTTTACTTAACTTGAAATGTCCAGCCATAGGTGTGCTTATCGGTTTTGCATCCTGCATATTGAACCGTTTCAACACCTTGTTCACATAATCCTCTTGAGACAAAATCAACCTGTGATTTTTACTGTCTCTCTTTATACTCATGCCAAGGATTTTCTTTGCTGCTCCCAAATCCAACATGGCAAATGTGTGAGCTAATTTCATCTTTAGCTCAGAGATATCCTGCATATGTGATATTGCAACCATCATGTCATCTACATACAATAATAGAATAATGTACCTACCATTATCCAATCTCTTAAAATACACATAATGGTCATATTGACATCTACTATAGCCATGCTCAGTCATAAACCTGTCAAACCTTAAGTACCATTGCCTCAGAGCTTGCTTGAGGCCATACAAGCTTTTCTTCAATTTGCACACTAACTTCTCCTTACCTTTGACCTCATATCCTTCTGGCTGATCCATGTATATTTTTTCATCTAAATTTCCATGAAGAAACATTGTCTTAACATCAAGTTGCTCAAGATGCAAATCCTCGGTAGCAACTAAAGATAATACAGTCCGTATAGAAGTCATTTTAACAATAGGAGAAAAAATCTCACCAAAGTCAATACCTGGTTTCTGTGCAAATCCTTTCACCATTAACCTAGCCTTATATCTCATCTGTCCATTCTCACCTTCTTTCAATCTGTAGATCCATATGTTCTTCAGTGTCTTCTTTCTTACTGGCAACTCAACCAAATCCCATGTTTGGTTCTCTCTCAATGAGTCAATCTCTTCACTCATGCCTAGCTCCCACTAAACTTTGGATTCCACCTATATTGCTTCATCAAAACTCTCTGGTTCTCCACCATCAGTTAGCAATAAATAGAATAATGAAAGGGAATATCAAATTGGAGGCTTACTTACCCTTTTTGACCTCCTGATGGATGACTGAGACTCATCCACAAGACACTGTCCACCCAAATTCTCTGACAGTGACCGACCTCGATCACTTTCAAGCCTATTACTATCCGTTGTTGGTTCTACCTAACCGACATCAGTCCCTGCCTAGCTGACATCAGTTCCTGTACAGCCGACATCGGTCTCTGTACGGCTGACGTCGATTCCTACCTGACCAACGCCGGTGTCTGTGTTTTCCTTCCTATGATTTTTCTTTCCCGTGAGCTCTTTTTAGTCTTTCTCTTTATCCAAATCTTTATTGCTCTGCTCAAGGTGATTTAACTTCCTTAGCTGATCACTGTACATCACTTTTTCATTGAAAACAACATCATGACTCCTGATTATCTTGTTAGTTCCTAGATTCCAAAATCTAAAACCAAACTCATTAGAGCCATAGCCTATAAATGTGCACCTCATAGACTTAACATCCATCTTCTTTCTATTTTCCTTATCAATGTGCATAAAGGCTTCACAACCAAAAACTTTTAGAAATGAAAGATCTACCCTTTTACCTGTCCATGCCTCTTCTAGAATTCCTCCATCCAGAGCTGTAGAGGGTCCTCTCTTAATCAGGTATACTGCGGTGTCCACAGCTTCTGCCCAAAACTCTAAGCACAATCCTGCATGTAATCTCATACATCTTGCACGCTCCATGATTGTTCTGTTCATTCTTTCAACAACTCCATTTTGCTAAGGTGTCCTTGGAACCATCCTTTGCCTACGTATTCCACGTTTCAAACAATACCATTTGAACTTGAGGCTGCAGAACTCACCACCATTGTCAGATCTCAGGCACTTCAATCTTTTGCCTGATTCATTCTCAACCATAGATTTCTAAATCTTAAACGTGTCAAAAACATCAGATTTGTTCTTAATAAAATAGACCCATACCTTTCTAGTAGCATCATCTGTGAAGGATACATAGTACTGTGATCCTCCAATAGAAGCAACTTGGGCTAATCCCCACACGTCTGTGTGAACAAGCTGCAATTTGTGCTTCTTCTTTGTCGACCCAGTCTTAAGAAAACTCACTCTCTTTTGTTTTCCAAAAATACAGTCTTCACAAAAATCTAGATCTATGCTTTTCAAATCTGATAACATACCTTTTGACTTAAGAATTGTCATTCCCTTCTCACTCATGTGGCCAAGCCTTTGATGCCACAACTTAGCATCTGCATCTGTAGTAGATAATACAGAAGGAGAATTATCAGTAATACAATTACATAAATAGAGAGTACCTACTCTCTTACCTCTGGCTAATACAAGTGCTCCCTTGGTAACCTTCCAAGATTCAGCTATGAGAGTTACTGTACAACCCTCATCCCCTAACTTTCCTATAGAAATCAAATTTCTTTTCAAGCTAGGAACATGCATGATGTCTCTCAACACCCATGTGTTGCCATTCTACATTTTCAGCTGCACTTTACCTTTGCCAACTATTTTGCAAGGCTCATCATCCCTTAGATAGACTATTCCAAAATCTCCATGGACATAGTCACTAAAATATTCTCTATTGGGGGTTGCATGGAAAGATGCACCAGAATCTAAAACCCAAGATTCTATATTAGTTTGAAAAGAGAATATAAGAGCATCTTGTGTAACAATACCTACCACCTTTGCTTCTTCTTTATCATCCTGCTGTCTGTCCTCTTTAGGCTTTGACCAGCAATCTTTGCTTATGTGCCCAATCTTTCCACAATTCTAGCACTGTGGCTTCCTGCCATTTCTAGATTTAGATCTACCTCTCACCTTGGATTTAGATCTTGATCTCCCTTTCTTGCTCTTCTCTTTCTGTCTTCCCCTACTCTCAAAACTCAAAGCATTCCCTGATGTCTCTTATGTGCTTTTTTTGCGAATTTCTTCATTCAAGATTACACTAACCACATCATCTACTTTTAAAATATTTGAAGCAGAAGCAGTATTACTAACTACCATTACTAAGCTGTGCCAACTTTCTGGTAAAGAATATAAGATTAATAGAGCTTTAATTTTATCATCAAATACTATTTTGACTGAAGTTAATTGATTAACAATTCCATAGAAATAATTCAAATGATTAGATACAGAACTACCTTCCTACATCTACAAATTAAATAACTGCTTCATAAGATATACCTTATTAGAAGCTGAGGGTTTTTCATACATATTTGCTAAAGTAGTCATTAATTCTACCATAGACTTTGCTTGTGATAAATTAGATATCACAGTGGATGCTAGACTCAATCTTTTAGATCCAAGAGCCTTTCTATCAAGAACTTCCCATTTTTCATCATCCATGCCTTTGGGCTACTTTGCAGTCCCTCCTAACGGTAAGTATAAATCCTTTTGATACAGATAATCTTCTATCTGCATTCTCCATAATTGATAGTTCTTGCCATTGAACTTCTCCATTCTTAGCTTGCTTTCTTCTACCATTGCTTTCTCCCACTCAAACAGAAATCCCTGTGAGTCACCTGTAATCAATACACACTAACCAGATCTAAAACACCTATTAGTGAACCAAAGCTCTGATACTACTTGTTGGTATCAAGCTTTAAAACCTGCAACCTGGGCTCTAATACCACTTGTTGGGGATCAACCAACAATGATTACACTTATGAAAGCAATAAACACAGAATTAAATCAGATAGATAAGTAACTAGAATTAGAATCAACAAGAAACTAGAGATACAAGAAACCACCCTAAAAACTTGTATTAAACACTTTACTGAAGGAATTACAATTGAAGAAAACTTCTTTTCTTTTACACCTCTCTAGATGTATAGATCACTTTCAAGATCTCTCTTAACCTTCAAGAATCAACTCCATAATCGAGATTGATATACAATCTGTATTCTACTTCTACAGTATTGTCTTAACCTATTCTACTTGTTCTGTTCTCTAAACTACGAAGATCTATCTCTATTATATAACAATAGAGACTTATGAGCATGCCTTTACAACTAATAGATGCACCTCTAAACAAGGGCTCTAATTTCCATCACACTTAAATTAGAAACGCGTGCTTACAACTAACACTTCATTCCCTTAACATGCAAACTATTTGTTCGCACACAGAAATAGATTTTGCCTACACAGGTGATCGACGTCGGTCCCTGCTGGCTTGAACCTGCCAACGTCAGCTGACCCTGGTCTTCTAATGACCGGCATCGATCACCTTTGGTCTCCTTCAGACCATCGTCAGTGATTGTGTAAAGTCTGCAACTCTGTATTTGCTCAAGGGTGAAGCTTTTAGCTCCATTCCCTAACAAATAGTTCTTAGGAGATAAGATTAAAATGATCCCAATAGTGTATCTACATGATGTTTTAGATTATGGTAAAAGTAGGTTTTGAAGGGCCCTAAAACCCTTTAACAGAAACAAAAAAGATAAAGCATTAATAGCCACCAGGAAAAGCATTCCTAAAACCTACTGAAGAGCAGCATCCAAATCAAGATTTACAGGGACCTAAAACCACAAGCAAAGTCCAATAAAAGTACCCAAGTTTTACAAAGACTTGGAACCTCAAATAAAGTTTAAGACCAAGAACCAAAAAATAAGATCAAAAATAAGAAGCAATTACAACAACCAGTAATAAGGACCTGAACAGGAACAAAACCAACAAAGAAGACCCTAGGCTTCTATTGTAATTCCATGATCATCTTGACAACCTCCTTCCCAATTGTAGTAGTATCTTGGATGGAGTTAGCAGCCGAAGTAGCAGCAGCTTTCAAGGCTTTCTTCCTCAAACTCTACCTTGTCCTCTTACTTAGACCCTCTAGGGATATTATTTCTTCATTTTCTCTTTTACCAAGGCTAGCTGTAGTAACACAGATGCTTGATGTTACCTACTCCATCTTTGTTCTACTTTCCTTGATGAGCATTCTAAGATTATGCTCATTATCTTTAAGTTTTTTTTGGATATCTCTCATTTGCACCTCCAAATGGTTGATTATGGTTTGATCAACATCCTGATTGTGTTACATTGTTTCCACTTTCTTCTTCAACCCCATTATCTCATTATAGATCCAAGAATCAACTTAGAGAATAGAGTCAACTTTGAACTTGGCAGAATGCAAGAAGGAAAGCTTGGTTTCCCTTTGTGGAGATTCCTAAGTGTCTTCTGCAATCTCATGTGGAAGGGAATCAACCTTTTCAATTTGTTCCTCCCTATCCATTAGTTCCTCCTCTTTAGTCTCAATAGGGTCTTCATGCTGAACAGGGTCCTCCTTTTCTTGTCCCCTAGTCTCCATAGTAGGAGTAGAAACCAAAACCATATGATCCTCCTTTCTCATAGAAACTAGATCATCGATTAAAATATCTTTGTATTTGACACCTCCCCTAGACAGTCTGATTACCCTCATTGTCAGAATTACTCTGTTTTGAGTTTCCCTCAGTTGTATCCCCTTCATTCCCTTTCTCAAATTTTCCTTTAATTTTCAAATATCCATCCAAATTGGAGCTAAACTCCCCAACATCCATCCCTTCCTCTTTCTCCATGACATCCTTCTCAGAGCTTTTAGTACTCTCTGACTCAAAATCCTCTTCTACAATTTTTTTTTGAGAACTAGAGGGTTTTACTTTTGCCTTTTCTATCCCTTTAACATTCTCATCCTTCTTACATTTTTTAGACTAAGAACCCTTATATTTATCAGAATAAGGAGTCGAAGCTATGGATTTATTTTTACAAAAACCCTCTATGAGAAGTATCAGACCTTCATGTGAAATGGGGCGAGATTCCTTCTTCCTATGGGCATACAAGCTTTGAAGCAACAAAAAATGTAGATAGAAAAGGAAAGAAATTCTATCCTTGTGCCTAAAGTGGTTGAGAAAAAAAATGAAATTTGTGAACTCTTTTATTCCTACCATCAAGGATAAAGTACTCATAGATACAGCATAGCACATCTCACCAAATTCCTTTTATCTGTTCCATGTCAAAGAAGTCTCCATTCTTTTCCAGTTGCTTCTCCTCTACATCTATCTTAAAAAAAAAAGTTGTCGGCTACATTGGAGATACTGGTCTATTTTGAGAACTTAATACCACCCATGGGAAGCCCCATGACCTCAGAAATGAATTCCTCAGTAAGCTTCACAGTGACTCTGTGGAGAGTAACTCTGTCATCAACCCAATTTTTAAAGGTGGTAGTGACATGGGGTTTAAAGCCATGCAAATGCTCCAGATAACTGTCCACCTTCCCTTTCTATAGAATCTTCCATACGTCCTGTCTAGCCTTCCAGTCATCATAATTTTTGGGCTCTTACTTCCATAGTTCACCCCTCATATTTCAAAGCAAACAAAAAACTAGAAACACCCAAACATAGAAGGCAGAAAGGTTGAAATGGAACTAGTTATTTGTTACTTGAAATGGAGTTTGCCTATTTGATGATACATGCAGTGACCACATTACATTCTCTAGAATGTACCTCCTCAGGGAAGGTAATCTACTAGCTGTAAGGCCACTCCACCAAATCATTAAATTGCTAATCTAAGAAAATCTTTCCCACTTTGGAATGAATGGCATCATAATTAATAAGCACTTTAAGATCAATGTGCTTATTTAATTCATCAAGCCACCTCACCTTATGCCCTGTTTGAACAGCATGATTGGCTATCCAGTTAACGACCCTATTGGCCTCTCGATATGTATGGGATATGGCCACTTTTTCAAATTTTTGAATTAAGGCTTTGATTTCCATAACCGTAGCCTCAATATACCATGAGATTGAATTTTTATTATTTAGGGTGTTAATAATATTCAAAGAATCACCTTCCAACCATAATTTAGAATACCCCAAATCAATAGCTAATTTAATAGCATAGAGGGATGCAGTAGCTTCAATAATATGGCTATTCAAATTACCAATTGGGATAACAATAGCATCAATTACATTTTCCACATGATCTCTCAATACCCCTCCACATCTTGCTCTTCCCATATTTCCTTTAGCTGCTCCATCAAAGTTCCCTTTGATCCATCTATTACGAGGAACATACCATTTTATGATCGATCTTGGATTATCAATTTTCAAATTAGACCCTTTAGATCATAAAGGGTTATCAAATTGGAAGGTTTGATCATAATCCCTCTGGGATTTAAAGTTCTCCTTGATGGTTCTAATGATATTCTGACCAAGCACCCATCCTATAAGTTCTTTAATCCTGAATATTCTATTGTTTCTTTCTTTCCAGATACCCCACCAAAGATGAGGGAGAGTTAGTTTCCAAAGAAAATGAGCATCATGATCCTTGGAGGGGCAGCACTAGCTTTTAAAAGAGAGTTCCATATTATTTTGATGGACCCATGTTATACCCCAAAAATTAAGAATCTCAGTCCAAACTTGCTGGGTGTAAGAGCAATTCAAAAACATATGGTCTCTATCTTCAAATCCATTTTTGCATAAAATAAACCTATTAACCACATTTATACCTCTTTTTTGCAAGTTGTCAAGGGTCATAGTTTTATTTTAAAGCAGAGTCCAAAAGAAGATATTAATTTGGGGGGTGAGCCCCTTAATCTAGGCATGAGACCAAAAGGGTTGATTACCCTTTTCCTTTGAAGCAAAGATAGTAGAGACTTTAAATTGTCCACTAGGGTTAGAATGCTAAATAATCTTATCCTCAAGATAAGGATAAAGAGAGACATCATTGAGAGATAATTGGATATTACTGAAGCCTTGATCAACATCAGTTAAATTCACCTAGGAATCATTCTACCAATAATGACTAACTAATATGCCATATCTCTACTTGCATCGGTCAACTAAATCCTTGTCATGAAAATCTCCAATCAAGGGATGATCCTTTAACCAGACATCATCCCAAAATTTCACCTTAAGCCCATTACCAATTTTCCAGGAACATCCTTTTCCTAAAGTTTTCTTGCTCCCCTGAACAGCCCCCCATATGGAAGAGGGATGAATAATATCAGGAAAAGAGAAGAAATCAGGAAGGGATTTAGCATTGAAGAGGTACTTATGTTTCCATATGTTACTCCACTCTTTATTGTCATGGTAAACTCTCCAATCTTGTTTGGCTAAAAGAGCTTTGTTCATAATTCTAATTTTCCTAATTCCTAATCCCCCTTCACTGAGAGGTTTGCAAACATGATCCCAAGCAACTAAAGGCATTCTCCTTTTTTCCTCAGTACCAGTCCATAGAAAATTTATTTGAATTTTTTCAATAGACTCAGCAAATTTAATAGGAACTCTAAAGAGACTTAAAGCATAAGTAGGTATGCTTTGAAGACAAGCTTTGAGAAGAGTTAACTTACCTGCCTAGCTTAAAAGATTTCCTTTCCATCCCGCAAGCTTCTTACTGAATTTGTTAATAAGATCTTCCCAGAAGGCATCAGGGACCTTCAAGCCAAGAGGAAGACCCAAGTAAGAAGAGGGGAGAGATCCTATAGAACATCCAAGGATTTTAGCAATTTTATTTTGCCTCTAGATAAGGGTGTTGATAAAGAACACAACACTTTTATTCCAGTTAACCAATTGACTAGAGGAAGAAGAATATAATTTAATAGCTTGCTTCAAGTTTCTATCTTCCTTGACTTCAGCCTTACCCATAAAGATGGTGTCATCAACAAATTATCCATGAGAACAAATTAGAGGATGGGAAGAAGGTTGTAATCCCTTAAAGAAACCTCTATGGACCAAGTCTCCAATATACCTCCCCAAGAAATCAACCATAATAACAAAAAGGATGGGGGATAAAGGATCACCTTGTCTCAATCCCCGAGAGGGATAAAAGAAATGAGATGAGCTTCCATTAACCAGAACAACAATAGAGGATGTAGAAATCAATTGATGAATAAGACCAACAACCTTTTAGTCAAAGCCAAAAGCTAATAGATTGTTTGAGAGGAATGACCAATCAACTCTGTCATAGGCCTTAGCTATGTCAACTTTCATAATGAACCCCTAATTGTTAGAACAAGACAAGGAGTGAATATTCTCATGAGCAAAGATGATAGAGTTAAAGATTTGTCTACCTAGGATGAAGCCATTTTGTTGATCAACAATAATCAAAGGAATCACTTGAATAAGTCTGGAAGTAAGAAATTTGGAAATAATTTTATAGAAAGAATTACAAAGGTTGATTGGTCTAAACTGATCAGGAGTATTAGCACCAATTTTCTTAGGAATCAGGCATAGAAAGGTGGAGTTAACTTCCTTAAGCATCTGTTTAGCTCCATAGAATTCCTTCACAGCATCACATACATCTTTACCAACAAATTTTCAAAGTTTTTGGAAGAAAAACATGGGGAAGCCATCAGGACCAGGAACTTTATCTCCTCCCAAATAACAAATAGCTTTGAAAATTTCATCATCCTTAGGAATTGAGCTTAACATTTTATTCTATTCCTTCGAAACTAGAGGAGGAATCACTCTAAGGATTTCAGCTTGACTATCCAAATTGATTTTAGGATCAGCCTTCATTAGAGAAGAGAAAAAATTCTCCATTTCATCCATGATGGCCTTATCCTCTATAATCTTCAAGTCTCCCTTTTTTAGGTGTGATATGTGAATTTTGGCTCTATGCTTAAGAGTGGATAGATGGAAAAAATTTGTGTTTTTATCTCCTTCACTCAACCATAACAACCTTGATCTTTGTCTCCAGTAGATATCTTCTTTAGTGATGATGTCATGATATTGAGCCAACATTTCATTTTGTTCAATGAGGAGGTCAGGAGTATATCCTTCCTTCTGAATTTTTTCTTGTATTTTTAGAATATCCTCCTTAATAGCCTTTTTGTTCTCAAAGATATTCCCAAAGCTATTCTTATTCCATATTTTAACTTCCATTTTAACATTTTTGAGCTTAAAAGTAACTCTAAAGAGGGTTGTGCCTTCAATATCAATACTCTACCATTCTTCCAATTTAATTTCAAATTGTGGGTGTTGCATCCATCTTCTCAAATCTAAAAGGAAAATCATTCTTAAGATTAATTTTTGCAGCGGTGAAAATGAGGGGAAAATGATCCGATCCAATTTTCTAGTAGGCTTCCAATTTGTAGATGAATTCTTTTGTCCAATCAGGATAAATAAGAGCATGATCAAGCCTATCCTAAATACATTTATTACCAACTCTCTTGTTACTCCAAGTAAATTGAATTCCATGGAGGTCCATATCCATTAAACCCTCTTTATTTATAAACTCCAATAAATCCAATCTTCCTTCCAACTGGGTAGCATTACCTCCCATTTTCTCATGATCATAGAGATGCACATTGAAGTCTCCCATTATAATCCATCATCCAAAATAGTCCTTACTTTTAAAATTGGAAACAGACTCCCAGACCTTTTTCCTTAGGTTCTTAATGTTGGGAGCGTAAATATTTACAATATACCAACCCTCCTTCTGGTCAACACTAGTAATTTTGGCTATCATAAAATATTTACTAGCAATCATAATAGTTCCAGAATAATAATTCTTCTTCCATAACATCAGAGTTCCCCCTGATGCACCTTCTGAACTACTGGAATTTATAGAATAATTTTAAAAATCTTTAATCTATTCTACTTTCTCTTTATTCATCTTAGTTTTTTGTAGCAAGAGAAAATCAGGCTTTTGTTCTCTAACAAAATTCCTAACAATATCTAGTTTATGAATACTATTTATCCCCCTAATATTCCAAGTAATGATTTTCATATCTATTTTTTAAGGGTAAAATCTAGAATAGTTGCCTGCCTACCATCAACAATATTCTGCATACTTTCTAACTCTCTGGTTTTCTTAGTGGATCTTCTTCCAAGTTTGTTCGGAGAACCAACATTTGGTTTCACCTTAGAATGTCATTCAGCTCTTTTTCCAAATTTATTCAGAGTAGAAGCAAGAAGTTTCACCTTAGTTTGCTGATCTATTTTGCTGCTTCTAGTTTTTACCCCCTTAGTATTGATCTTTTTTTCAACCCTTTTTCTTTGATTTAGTTTTTGCTTTGATTTTTCTCCATTATCTTTCACATCTTCTAGGGGAGGAAGCTCATCCAAAGGAAAGTCATTATCAGCCTAAGATAACACCTAGATCTCCCTAGACTGAGAAAAAAGAAGATCTCCCTCCTTTGATTTATTTCTAGCTTCAGCCAAGAATTCACCTTCCTCTAGCACAATTTTTTCATCTACATCTCTCCATCGATCTTCTATCCTTTGATATACAATGATTTATTTTGATAGATCTGTCAGATCCTCTATTCTTTGTTTAGGTATTATGGTCTTTGATTGCAAACCATGTCCTTCTTTCTGAGAGTTTACTTTCTCAAAAGAAATCTCTTTATCTGCCTCAGCATGTAAAGCATTAGAATCTTCAAAAGAAGGCTCTTTATCCACCTTAACATGTGGAACTTTAGAATCTTCATTATTCTTTTGTTCTTGGCGATGATCTTCTTTAGGTTTCCATGCTTTCTTTTGCTGGATCTTGATCTTTTTTCCATCCAAAAAACTATTAGGATGATTTTTACTTTTGGAGGGATAATTTTTAACCAGATGCCTCTGTTTCTTACAATCATAGCAAGAGTTGGGCAAAACTTCAAAAAAAAATTCCTGAGTTTTTTTACCAAGCTTGGATATTAGTTCCACCTTTTCTGGGAGATTATTCGGATCTGCCACTTTAACATAAAGTCTAGCACTTTGGAGTTTGGTTCTAGAAGCTGTAGCATTATCCAATGTGACAAGCTCACCAAAAGAATTGGTAATTCCTTTTAAAATATCCTCATTCCAAAATTCTAAAGGGAGACCAGGAAGTCTAGCCCAAATAAGAGTGGTTAAGAAAAAAGAATCTGAGAGATCCATGTTAGGCTCCCATTTTTTAATAGTGAGAGAGCATTTACCAAAAAACCATGGTCCTCCAATAAGAACCATATTCATGTCTTCCTTACAGTTGAAGATAAATGAGAATAAAACATTTAACATTGGTGTAATATCTACCTCTCCTCGAATAACCCAATTCCTTTTACCATTTTTCTAAGAGATTCTAGATCTGGTCTTGCTCCTAAAAATTTGCCCACTAGGGTGAGATCCATGGAAGACACAGAAAAATCAACTAAAGGATTTGGAATAAAAACTTGAAACTCACCTTTCTCCCAGCAAGACTTAGTAGTCACCAGAGGGAAAAGAGATTTTCCAATAGGTTTCTTGCCAAACAGAGATGACCAAGTTCTTCATTCTGAGAACCCTACCTTCATCCCTTCTGAGGATTTTTCCTTGTTAGAATCAACATTATCTTTTTCCTTTTTGAGATCCTACCCCACCACATGATCTAATGGGAGGCCACGGACCCCACAAAAAGGATCATATACGGCCAAAGATTCTAACCCAGCATTCTTTTCAACACCCCCTTCAGTTCTTCCAAGGTCTGTACCTCCTGCCAGATTCTCCTCGACCAGTTTCCCACTTGCCTATGAACCATCTAATTCTAATTCTAAAAGAGCACCCATGCGAAGGAAAATACTACATGAATGATGTTTATACCACTACAAAATTTCATTTTTACATAGGTATGAGCCATTAACCTGATTAACCACTAGCTAAGAATCATCAAAAATGGTTATTGATTTGATACCTTAGAAGATAGTTGTTTAAAGTCCTAAGATCAAAGCCTCATATCTAAATACATTATTAGTACATTAAAAATTGAGTTTAAATGACAAAGGCATAGGCTCACCATCTAAAGGAATAAGAATGACCCCCACACCCCCACCGTATTGAAATTTAGACCCATCAAAAAACATCATCATTTGATAGGATATGTCATTGATGGAGAGTATTACAATGGATTCATTAGGGAATTTGAGGTTTGAAGGTTGGTTGTTAGGTAAAGGGGTGGTAGATAATTGGTTAGTAATTGTTTTCCCCTTGATAGACTTTTGTTGAATAAATTCTAAGTAAAATTCAGCAAGGAGTATGAGCCACCAAAATACACATTGGTTGTGATATGGTTTGGAATGCATGTATTTGAGGGGGGTAGTATGGGTGACCACATAGGTTTTGTGATTCAGGAGATAATGGTAGAATTTGGAGGCTAAAAAGACCAATGCGAGGCAAAGCTTTTTGGTATGGGTATATCGAGTCTCATAATCAATAAGTGTGTGGCTTATGTAGTAAATATCCTATTCTTGATGGTGATTATCTTGATTTGAAATTATAGCATGTAGAGAATTGTCTATTGTAAAGATGTAAAGGTAGAAAGGCTAATTTTCCTTAGGTGGAATAAAAACCAATGGGGAAAGGAGATACTATTTGAGTGTATCAAAATCTTCCTAACATTTTGTATTCCAATGGAAGGAGACATCTTTTTTGAGTAGATGGTGAAAAGGTTGGTAATGATATGACAAATGAGAGATGAAGTGGTGGATTAACTAAAGTTTGGCTTGTAGGCTGTGAAGTTGTTTGATATTGGTAGGTGGAGGCATCTCTAGTATTACTCTAACCTTAGCAGGGTCAACTTCAATACCACAGAGAGAAAATATAAAGCCTAAGAGATTATCAAAAAGGATACCAAAGACATATTTCTTTGGGTTTAGTCAAACTTTATACTGGAAGAGATGAATAAATATGATTTTGAAAATCATCAAGTGTTATTGGCAAAGTTTAGACTTATTAAGTAAGTCATTCACGTAATCTTCCATAATTTTGTATAGGATATCATAGAAGATGTAAGTCATAATGTGTTGGTAGGTGGCACCAATGTTCTTTAGACCAAAAGGTATTACCCAATAATAGAAGTTTCCCCATAAGGTAATGAAGGTTATCTTGTGTTAATCCTTAGGAGCAACTAGGATTTGATTATATCCATAGAACCCATCCATAAGTGATAGCATCTCATGGTCGGCTGTTAGATCAACAAGTTGGTCGATACTTGGAAATGGGAAGTCATATTTTGGATAAGCGAGGTTTAAATCATGGCATTCAGTGTAAATTTAGATTCCTCTAGTCACTTTTGTGATAGGAATAATATTATAAATCCATTTTCATAGTTGATGGGTTGGATAAAGTTAACAAAAATGAGGCATTAGAGCTCTTATTTGACAAGGAGAGAAATATGAGGATGCATTTCACAAAGCTTATACTCAACTAGTTTAGCATCTTGATTGGTGACAATGTTATGGGTGATGATAGAGGGATCAATACTAGGCATATCATTATAAGACCAAGTGAAAGATTTTATATGGTTATTGAGAAATGTGGCATAATTATCTTTCTTATAGGAATCCAAAGATTGGCCAATCTTGAGGATGTGGGGGTTATCATGAGAGGGAAAATATATGTCAATGGTTGATTAATTTAACATAATTTGTGTTTTAGATGGGAGAAATCATTGGATATATGAATCATCTGTACCCATGTATGTGATAATAGCATCATCATCTTAACATTAGATAGTGTTAATAGTGGGAGAGTCTTCATAAATTATTTCAAGATGAATGAGAGGAAGGGACCTTGTTTCCTTACCCTAGTGATAGGTGAGAGGCCCCAAATGGATGGCATTATTGAAAAAAAATTAGGAGGTATAGACAAAAATTAGGAGGTATAGACACCTCTGATTTGATTATGGTGGAGAAGAAGGTGGAAAAGAAGAGACTGACTCCTCAATAATTGGTATATGGAAAGTTTTGGTGAGTTTAGTTAGTTCATCATAACCCACTCCATGCCTCTTTTTTACATTTTCAATGGTTTTGCTAGTGGGATATTCAATGGGCATATGAACACCCTACTTGTAACAACCCAAACCAAATCCTTTCTAGGCACACCTATAAGGATAGGTGTGAGAAAAAATAGGCTTGCTTAGGAAAGAGAAGTCATAGGTAAATGGTTTTGGTGAAGAGGATGGATTGTTGACAGTGGGAGCCTAATCAATTCACCCATATGTGAAATAATTTCAAAGGTTAAGGGGCCCATAATAGATGACACTCCCAATATGGGGATCATAATTTGGGTACATATGAATCTTTCCATAATATTATGGAGTATAGAACATGTCAAGCATCAACAAATGATATTCTTTGAGTGACAAATGTTTAAAAGTTTCCTCTACGAGATCTTTGTCAAGAATTTGTGTTGGGGTAGTGGAGCTTATGGAAGCTTCAAAAGTATCACACAAAAAATATGATGTCTTAAATAGAATGAGAATGTAATTATGACTATAATTCATATTGCATGTTTTAAATAGATGTGGGTTGGTGGGTATAACATATACTTGCCCATTATGCTCAAAATTGACATAGTGGTGCAAAATTGAGGGTACACATGCCATATCACATATCCAAGGTCATCCAAGCAGTATGTTATAATGAAACTCTCCTTATACAACATATAAGAGTTTAGGAATTGAGTGGAGACCTACATGGATATGTAGGACAATAGTGCCCATCATAGTAGTTGTGGTATCATTAAAGGAGTAGAGCACTACCTCGGTTTGAGACATGTAATTATCAGGAAGAGCTAGTTATTTGTAGGCATGGGTAGAAATAATATTAATACTAGCTCTAACATCGATCATGACTCTTTTGACATGAGTTTAATCAATATATGTGGTAATAAAAAGGGTAAAATCTTGATCTTCAAGGCATTGAAGTAGAATTTTTGAATTATTGAAGGAAATTAGGGAGATGGAATTAAGAGAGTTAACCAGAGATGTAAGAGGTTAGGGATCATTAGGTTGTATCTCAAATACTTGCAAGGCACTAATCAAATCTTGATGGTGTTGAGGTGAGTTTTGGATTAACTCATATAAGGACATTTTCATAATAGTTTGGTGAAGTTGTTTCACTGTTGAGCTTTGAATAACATCTGAAGATGTTGGTTTTGGGACACCCAAGATGTAAATCTTGAGATTAAAAGGAGGAATTTCTTTGGAAAAGGGATGATCCCAAGGATCAATGATTTTTTCCTTAACTTTATCATTTTGGTTTTATGATCATGTGGCCACATTAACTGTGTTGATCTAAAATATAGGTTAACAAGGTGGCAAAGGGGGTAGGACAACATCTTTGGGTTTGAATTTAGCTAGAATAGTGGGAGGCATTATAGATGCCATAGGTATAATAATAGGAAGGTTAATAGGAGTATTAACAAAGAGAGTGTCAACATCAAAGTGTTACTAAATGATTGTTGTGAGATCTTTAAAACTCTTAGTATCGTATCTAGGTGAATGATGATATAGACACACTTGTGTATGATTAAATTAAGATGGCTTCAATCCAAGAGGATTATAAGGCTTAATGGAAGGAAGAGTTATTATGGAATATTGTAACAAATGAGGTAGAAAAAAGCTCTGAGAGCTTACAAGTGGGATTACACTTATTGTAGTAATAGGATTAGACACCTTCTTTTGTTTAAGTTTCATAGGGGTGCCTTGTTTGGTGGTGATGGAGTTACATGTTTTGTTGACACTTTCTTGGTGTTAGGTATCATGGTGTTAGATGTGAAAGTCCTACTAGGTGGCAGAGGTTGTAGTGGAGGTAACTTAGCCTTTTGTTTTTCTTGGATTGATGATACTCCAATTAAAGTAGAGGGTTGTGGTCCAAAAATTGATGGTAAAGTTGAGGGTTGAAGAGGGAAGGATCGGTGAGATCTAAGAATCTTAACATTTTTATATAGTTCAAGCCACAAAACTCCAACTAATGGTTGGAGAGATAGATCTAAATTCACTTGTGGATGAATTAGATTAAAGATGGGGCATATGCCTAAAGACCTAATATGATTTAATGTGGTAGATGCCTATGAGGGTGAGTGATTTAACATAGATGGATGAGTTTCTGGTGATTTTGGTGAAGAAGCTTTGGATTTGTCAAAGACCTTGGGGTCAAATGTAGTGAGAGTTGGTGGTAAAGTTCGACACTCATTGTGTTAGACAAGGAGTTTTAAGTTAGTCCCAAAATTCTATGTAATCTAACTTCATGGAGTCAAGAAATTCTAGAATTTTCACCAACCATGAGAAGGATTTAGATGAAGTTAACATAGGCTTTATGGTTGCTTCTTTAGAAGGCTAAGGTGATTGAGAAATAGGGATATTTTTGGTCTCTACTACTTCAGGCTAAAGATGAGAAAGAGCCACAATAGGGTCTTCTTTGATAGAGACAGGAGAAGAGGGATTGTATTTCATGGGTGGAGGAGAGGTAGGCGAAAATGGTTCCTCAAGGGGGTAGAGCATAAGTATAAATATTCCCTCAACATGTGGGTGAAGAATAGGTAAATTATGATCCTCCATAGGTAAAAGAAGTGGTAAGAGTGGTAGAATTGGAGTAGGCACAATATGTCTCTCATCTAATGTAAGAGTAGATAACACTAAATATTTTAGGTGTAAAGGTGGAGTGGATGGGGCATTATTCTATATCAGTGGAGGAAGGGTAGGTGAAGAAGGTTCCTCAAGAGGGTATAACACAGGAATGAGGTTTCCCTCAACATGTGGCTATAGAATGGGTAAGGCATGGTCTTTAAGTGGTAAGAGGATAGGAAACATTGGTGCAAAAAGAATTAGCAATATAGGCCCCTCTAATGGAAAAATGAGTGGTAAAGGAGGATCTTCCTCACATAGGAGTGGAATAGGTGAAATAGGCTCTTCTACTTGGGGAGGAGTATGGGAAAAAAATGCCACTGACTATGGGGGAGGATTCGATAAAATGGGTGAGTCCTATTGTATGAGAGGTCAAACTAGAGGTAAAAGAAAGACCATATTAACTATATGAATATTATGATCACATTAGTTAGTCATGGTTTGAATAATATTTTGATTGGGTGAATGGTTAGGAAAAGGCTATTTTAACACATCAATATTTTAATTAGTGGGTGCATTAAGATTATCCAAAATGAGATCACCCCTATCAAGAATGTCTTGAACAATGTTCTTGAATGTTTTACAGTTATTAGAATTATGGCCTTTAACTTGATGGTAGAAAAAAATATCATCCTCCTTGTACCAAGTTAGAATAAGATGAGAGGGGTCAAACTATATAGGAGGTTTGATTTGAGGAAGGGTTATGACACCATATTGAAATAGTTTTTCCAAAATGGAAGTATATGACTTCCTAATGGGAGTGTATTATCTTTATTCATACCATTGTTGGAATTTCTTGGTCAAATTTTTGGAAGTCAAGGAATTAGGTTAGTTTGTGGTTGTGGAAGAAGCTGATTTAACAACCACTGCATTGGCATAGCCTTTAGATTTTTGGTTAGAAGTAGAATTTTTAGAAGAAGAAGAGTCATTTGATTTAGAATTAGCATTATTATACACAACTTGACTCTACCTTCATCTATAGCCTGAATCTTGAGTTTTTGTGCCATTATGAAGGCCTCATCAAATGTGTGGAAAGTTTGTACTTAGAGTGTAGATGAAATGTGCTTAGCACATGCCCTTGAGAAGAGCTAAATAAGCTCAGGTTGGGGTAAGGAGAATGATAGTTGACCAATCAAACCTCTCTAATGAGTGACAAAATCTATGATAGACTCATCATTAAATTGTCTAATAGAATAAAGGTCTGTAATAGAAAAAAAAAATGTTAATAGAAAAATGGTTTAGGAACATTTGTGTGAGTTGGGTAAATGAGAAAAGGGAGTGTTGATTTATAGAGCTATACCAATCTAGGGCAGAACCTGAAAGAGACATAGGGAAAGTGAAAAGTAATATGCATCATCATGCCCTATTAAATAATAAGCATGTCTATTCTCACAAATTTGGGGAGTTCCCACTGGCTTGGATAAGGGTAAATAGGCACAAAAGTATGGATGGGTTCATTGCATATCTAATCATAATATAACACATTATTTGAACATGAAATGGATGTCTCTACATTAGACATCTTTTCCATCAACATCTTAATGAGGTCTAGAGGGGGATTAGTTTTGAAGATACCCCCTAAGTTATAAGGAACTTGATAGGAAATAGAGGGAGTATATGAAATAGCTTTCTGAGGTTGTGATGGTACAACATAAGGATAATGAGTCATAGGCTAGGGGTAGAAAGAAAAGGGGCTTATCCCATTGGGTTAGACACTATGATTTGGTTAGATATTGTAATTATAGGTTGGGTTATTGGCATGGTTAGACTAGATGAAGGGTGAGTCGTAACTTGGGTAATTATAAGTGCGAGAGTAAATGGAATAGGATCCACAAAATTTTGAAATGGGGTGAGACTTGATTTAATTAATATGGTTGTGAAAGTAGGGAAGTCATGCCAGGGTTTAGGTTAGATTAGGCAATTGATGATGCTAAACTTTAGACATTATTTATGGTTAGGTTACTTGTCGAGGTAGTGGTTTGAGTAACCATGGGGAAAATAGTGGAGATAGTTGAAATTGAAGTTGTCTCCATTAGAGATGTTGTCATAATATATAGTGGGTCATCCAAAGAATTATAAGTTTGGCTCATAGCAAAGTAAAGCTAAAGGGTTGCCACATTGTGATAAAAAAATTTAGCAAAATCCTGATCTCCTTTAGGCACAATGGGAATTTTGTTGGGGTTAAGAGTATGCTCTATATCTAAATTATGCTCCATGAAAGAATCAATAACAAGAGGGAAAGGTGGAAGTGGTTTTTGGGTTGCATAATCAGAAATAATTTTATATTAGGCTCATGTTAATACCATGCAAGAAAAAGTATAAATAGTCTTAATACTCTATATTAGTGACAGAATAAGGAAAACCCAAGTTTGAGTGTAGGTAAGTAGGTTGTTTTATCTTATTATTTTGAGAAAATTAAAATTACATAGTCATCGATGTCAGTCACTTGACTAATGTCGGTAGTAAAATTTAATCAATGTTAGTTGGATTAATCGATATCGATAGCTAAATTCTATTGATGTTGGCTTAATTAACCAATGTCAATCACTATGATAATCTAGGAGATGGAAAATCTAATGTTTTAGAACCCTAGAGGTAGAATTTAGGTAAAATAGAGGATGTAAGAGGTCTGTATAAGAAGAAAGAATACTTAGAAAACCTGATATAATAGGTTATACAAACTGATTATGATAAATAGTGTTTATTTTGTGAATCAATGGAAAAACATCCTTACTAACTCCAAAATATAGAAGGCAATAGAAAAGAAAAAAACATACAACCACTAATTATTAACTCCTAGAACTTAATTTTAGTCTCATGTTGGATTATGCCTTAATCAGATAGTGAGAAGAGAATTTGGTTAGCGAAGGTAATAGAAAGTAATCTAGAGCTAGTTTCAAGTTAGTTTTAGTGCTCAAGAAGAAATTTGTGTTAGACCAGGTACGTGGCTTATTATAGGAGCTTACTCCCTACACTTCATGAACCTAAACCCAAGTCAAGCCATGTAGCCAAAATATACCTTTTGACTAGAGTTTATACTCTACCAAAAAATAGAGTGGGTTCTCCCCTTGGTGGTGAAATCTAAGTAAAATATCTAAGTAGTGTAAGGTGATCCACTAGGTGATAAAATCCTAATGGGCCTTCTCTCAGGTGATTTTAAATGTTTGTTTTCATGAGGTTGATTTGGTTGTATAACATAGGTGCACTAAACTTCATTTATAATGCTTATAATTAACTAGGTGAGCTAATATGCAACAATCAAACAATGAAGTGTAGTAAATTTTAAACCCAAATCTTAAATGTCTAGATTTGAATGAAAACAATGATGAAATAGGAGTAGAGAATGAAATTCACTATCCTAATGTGCATGAAAGAAATAAATAAAGAAGAGATTCTTTTAACTTGTAAGAAAAATGATAAATTTCTTTTAGAGGCAAAGAGAAAAGAAGAGTGGTAAGGAAAAATAAATTTTAGTTTATTACCCTTAAACAAAAAATAAAATGTTGAATTTTTTGCTTTGAGGGAGAAAAGAAGGATAAAGTGAAATAAATGAAGTTTTCACTATAATTCACCTATATGAATGCTTAAAATAAGCAATAAACCCAAGAAAAACTCTAGTGTCTCACTGGGCATGCCAAAAATGTTTCACTAAAATTGTGTCTATTTCAAGTCTCAAGAAAAATAGAGAAGGATAGGAATAAGTGATTAGAATGAACTCAGATTGGTTTGCACATTGTATCCAAACATTGTGAGCACTCCTCTTTGGCTGGGGAGAACTACCTGCAAGTAAAAAAGCACTACCACAAATTTTTTTATTAGCAGATATATGAGTGGGCTACCAATATATGTGTTTGTTTTACGAAGTGTCAAACTTCTTTAGAGATGATAATCCACTTTTGAGAGGTAAAAGAGTAATAAATAACCAAAAGAGCAAAAAAGAGAGAGTAAAAGAGAGATTATGTTACCATTATTCACAACTTGAGTACAATAGAGAGTAACAAAGTGTAGGTGGTATATTCAATTTGTATTTTGGAAGTTGTTTGGGTAGGTTTTATAATGGTTACGAAAAATACACATTTGTCAACATCAGTTAGGATACTGAGGTTGATGAGAAAGTGTGACTAATATCAATTGGGTGATAGATGTTGATAGGGGTAATAATTGCCTAGGAGCTTGTAGAAGGATTTTATGGGTCTAGAAAATGGTTTTGGTCAGGTCTAGAAGGTTGGGGAGAGTTGTGTGTGTGTGAGAGAGAGAGAGAGTATTATTTGGATGGATATGGTTAAAGTTTTGGTTTGTTGGAATAAGCGAAAATAGGTAGGGAAGATTTATAACTCCTTTACAGGGGTTTGGTCAGGAATGTGTAAAATAATAAATAGTAGATATAAAGTGATTATAAAGTAATTGCTTAAAAACTTATAGAATAAGTGTACTTAGATGTAGAGGTAATTGAATGATAAGTATTAAATGGATGGATCTTATAAGGCTTACCAAATTGATTCCTTGAATGGAGAAAACAAGCATGTGCTACTGGTTTTCAAGAGCTTGGTTCCTGATCTAAATTGCCTTATGAAAGATAATAGTGAGACATGATGTGCAAAGTTTGATGCCAAAAGCCTGTATGTGAATAGAAATGAGTTTTCTTGATTTATTGTAACCTGAACATTAGTTTGAATTTTGTCTTAAATAATTGACATCTGTGATCCCACTGACATCATTCATGGGTTGATCAACGTCGGCGGCATGAAAATAGGTAAAAGGGCTAATTTTAGCTTATTTTCTATTATTTCTCATGCCAAGTGTGGTATCCAATAGGAAATGGTAGAAATGGGAGGCTAAGAAGGATGTAGCTGGTTAGAAATTTGTTTTTAGGGTGAGAACAAGTCATGGGTAGCTAAGATAAGGGGATTAAGTCTTGAGGTGACTCAAAGGGTAAGAATTAGTCTTAGGATGAGGTGGCTAGGTATGGTGGCATAAGTGGTTTTTAACTAAATTAAATATTTTAAATTAATTAAATGTGTGAGGGGTAAAATCATGGGTTAGGGAGGCTAATTATTATTATTTTAAAGGGGCTTAAATGGGGTTTTGACATAGGGATTTATGCATGTGTGTGATGTAATTTTGGTGTCTACAGTTCCTTCTCTCTCGTAAACCATATAAACTCTCTTAATTGTTTGTATACTATAGATTTTCATTATATTCCTTCTTGATACCCATATTGCCCTCACACATGTGGAAAATAACTAAATAATTCCATGAAAAAGTGTCTCTTATTCCCAAAAAACTCCATAATTTTGAAATTTTCTACCATGATGCCTAGAAGAGGAGAATTATAAAAAAACCTATTCCCTGCTTGGATAAAGAACACTTGATGAGTGACTTGACTTAAAAATGATGGTTCATGAAATAAATAGAGATAAATTAAGAAACAATTACCATATATGGAATCTTTCTCAGAATCTTTTCTCTACCCAAAATTTAAGACCGTGAATTTCTCTCATGGTTGTACCACCTACAAACCTAAAGGGCTCTCACTATGTGCAAAGAAGTAAGGTGAATGGAGGGAACTAGTTTTGGGCTTGAATGATGTATTTTTTCCTTTAAACTCTTATATAACACCTATGATAAATCCATATTCAATCTCATCATCCCTGTTGTATGGAAAAAATCATACAATTTCATACTCCTATGTGAAAACTCATAAAAATAACACTTTCCTTCCATTTATTTCACACTTAGAGATTGAAACCACCAATTTAGGGAGAGAAAAGGAGGACCACAAGTTATTAAGGAGATTAAAACAAGAATAAAGTCTTTTATGATCTTTATGGGGCCAAATTTGGCACGTGTGAGCTCATAGAGGCATCTTCTAAGATTGGACTTGCATGAATTGATATTTTCAAAGTATGAAACATTTGACTTAAGTAAAGTCATGAATAATAAGGTAATTTAATGAATTTATGATTTTTAGTGTATTATTAATCCAAAATTATCATTTAAAGGTTCAAAATGTCTCTCTTTTATGAAAAATACCTATAGTTTTAAAAAGGAAATTTTCCACTAAGAACCATAAAGAATACCTTTTAGCCTTCCTAAAAGGCTTGAATGAGACTTTATATATTTTGATAACACCTTCTAATCTTATAGTTTTTTTCATACCTTCAAAATATCAAATATGTTATAAAATGTCATGATAAGTCACTAACTATGATCTTCACCATCTTGTTTGGAGCACTTCTAGATCACAAGATCACTTTAATCTCTATCATGACCTCAAAATGACACTTGACACCATTAACATGACACAAACAACTCTATCTTCACTTGATATTTGAGAAAACTATGATGACCATGAAAAGTTTCCAATTTTATGGGTTGGAATTTGGCCTTAAGAGGCCAATTTTACAACACTACTCAAATAGGGGTAGAATGTAGACACCCCATTCTGGCCACAACCATCTATCAGACTAGTTTCTAGAAAATGATGTGAGTTAAGTTTAAAAATAGCATAAACAACCTAATTTCATCTACACATCTGATATTACTACCCATAATCATATCAAAGCATCCTTATTTGGGGTATTATCCTATATATAATGATAACCTCCTACAGATTCATCCCTAGTAAACTTATCACCTTGTAAATTGCAAAATTGGCTTTTTGATCCATTAAGTGGGGAAATTAACCAATTCTTAAAATTCCAAAAACCTAAGCAAAATTAATTAAGTAAATCTAATAAATCATTAAGTGAAAATTCCATGTTCAATTGGTTAATTTCTATTTTCTAAAAGAAAATTTTAGTAAAAATCAGGTCATGATGATGTCATCATCCCCAAACTCAAGGAATTAGAAATATTTTCATAAATTGCATTAAATTCAAAAATGATGAGCCATACTTAATAAATGGGATCTCTATCCCAAATATTAATTGTTTGTCCCCTCCCTAACCTAACCATGGTAAAATCTAACATTAATACACTTGAGTCAAGATTAGTTTGAGAACCTATGAATTCAAGTTCCTAGCCATTTTTCTTGGAAGCTTTCAATCCAAACTTATAGTTTTAAATTGTTGAGAGATAATAATATTTTGTATGCAAAGAAGTAATTCCAATTTATCTATAGAAATCCTCATTTTATTATCATATTCCAAGCTAAGCCAAGCCAAGCCAGAAGTGGACAAGGAGAGGCGCTACCCATAAATAAAAAACATTGTAAAAGGACTCAATTGGACCTAAAATCCCAAGAACCATTTGACAAAGAAGGTAAATTTTGTCTTTTCTTTATCTTCAAATTGTATATGAGCTAGTTATGTTATTTCTCACCCAAGTACTTAGGCAAATTAGTTGTTTTTCTTATTGAGTTATTTGATTTGGGGTTTATATTCCACTAACAATAAAAAGCTAAGGATCTCCTTCATAACCCTATGTTACAATCACCCTTTGTAAATATTTATCTAATATCTCAATGTCCTTTATGTTTAGCTAAAGGTACATGCTTAAGAATAACTTGCTTGTTTTCCCTCAAGCCTTTACCTTTGTAAGATTGGTTGTCCATTATTATCTTGGTAATAGGCTATTTAATGTTGTGGTAGAAAGAAGCACAACCATCACCATATATCCAGGAACCTTCAGAACTTGTAGGTTGGTCTTTGTTTAATAAAGTATCTTTAACAAATAGAAATGACCCTTTTTTATGAGAATTATTTTTCTTTCATAGTACCATGTTAGGTCAACCATGAGATTTGGTAGCTTTGCTTCTACCATGGGACTTTATAGACTTAGGAAACTTATCAATATGGAAAGAATCATGGATTCTATAGGTTCTAATGCCATTATATTCAATGGTAAAATGAGAGAAAATTTGGGGAGGTGGAGTAGAAGAAGTGGACACAAGGTCACTTGGATCAATATAATTAGATTTGGGAGATTCAAGGGCAATATTTTTATCCTTTTTAGTTACAAACTCTATGTTAGGATAATAATTATTATTCCCATAGTCGACTTGTATATTTTTACAATATTGATATGACTTCAAATCACTAAGAATAGTGACCCCCATTATAAAATGGGTGAATTTGAGGCATTAATGTAGTGTGGAAGGGAATGTATGTACTTCATGGATCTAAGGATGGCAAAGAAGTAGATTTTATGTAAGTTAAATATCAATGATGTGAAAAGGGTTTTATGAGTGATAGGCCCAATAAAGATTTATAAAAAAATAGTACTTGATGATTCTCTATCTGCATTGTCATAGGATTTGATAGTAATAGTGTCTAGATGTATATCTACTGAAGTATAACTCAAGTGATTCATCACTTTTAAATAATCAATATTTAAATTTAAACCATTATCTATGATAACCTTATTTATTTTATGGTCATAAATAATGAATTCACTATAGAGGGGATTATTATGTAATTGACCAAGGTATTACATGTCACTTTGATCAAATGTAAGTTATTGTCCTGGGGATAGATGTCCCACAAGCTTAGAATCAAGTAGGATCAATGTCATTTGGTACTTTGGATTGTTGAATACTATCATACAATATAGTCTTGTGAAATTTTATCATACACAATATATCTAGAAAAAATCTACACTGATGTCTTCTTTAATTGTTCATCAAGATCATATTGCTGCTCAATAAGAGAGGAAGATAGTTTGGTTTTAAAAGTAAAATATCCTTGAATAGGATTATTTATAGAGGAAGGTTAAGTAAATTTAAGATTAATCGATGGATGTTTCTCATTTATATTAAAATTAATTTTTTTGAGAAGTTTTTTATTTGTTGGCAAGGGTTGTCATTGATGTCAAATATTGATGTCATGTGTGCATTAATGTCAAAAGTAATGACAAAGTGGTGATGTCATGATGATGATGAGTTTGAGCTTAAAATTATGTAAGGTAGGATTCAGATGCATATCAGATAAGGTAAGTATTTTTTTATGCTTATCATATTGTATCTATCATGTTGATGTAATTTTAGGTCAAGAAGAGAAGACAAGCATGTGAACAATGTGTTGGCATAGGCTTGGTAGCCTAGCATGTAAACATGGATATTTAGTATATGCTTGGATAGGAAGTTGATGAATGTTATGGATGATGAGATCATTTTTAAAAGGTCCTATGGGGTGTTAAGAGTGCTTAAAATTCTTATGGGAATGCATGGTGTTCATTTGGTTATTCATCATGTTCATCTAGGCGTAGTTAGTTCTATCATAATAAAATCTAAGTAAGCAGTTTACTGACATCACCATTATGACATATGGATGAGTCAAGGGGAATTGGTCATATGGGTGTGATTAAATTAGTCCCAAGTTTCTATTCTCAAAGTTTCAATTCATGAGTTTGATCATAGTCAAAAATATGCAGGTGAAAATTTGGCCTCTCAGATAAAAGTTCAATAAGTTTATATACATAACCAAACCATCACTACACGTTATGTAGACATGGATGATTTATCAAATTTTTACATTTATTGTATGTAATTATAAAATCTATAGTGTGAAAATGTTTCATGGTTATGTTGTTTATAGTGCCAATAATGTACTTACAAACTATGATGGGCCAAAGACTATCAAGTGAAACTACGTTGAAGTCTAGCATTAACTAGTTAGTAGATCTAATGGTGCATGTTAAATCATAAATATTAATATAATAGTGCGTATAAAAGTTAATTTTTCACATAATGAACTCACTAGTGACATGTGTCACCTACATAGAGTTTGGACAAAAGACCAATGGAAATTTTATGATCGTGTAGTTATAAGATCAGCAGTGCATGTTAAAGTTAATGAGTTAAATGTGTAGAAGGTATGTAGGGATACCAATTGGCATAATCATGGAAGCTTAGAGTTTAGATCAATGGTGAGTGCTAAAAGATAAATACCTAGTTAATCTGTAGAGATCAATGGAGAGTGTTTATTCCAAATTGTCAGGAAATAGTGAGATGATAACAAGTGTTTGATGTTTAACAATGAGAAAAGGTAAAGGCCAAGGTAATCCAAGGAGATTGATGGTGCATATTTGGTAAAAGTTTCTAGGAAGCATGAGATGAGGTCAAAATGATAGTTTAGGATATTTTAGAAGGATATCAACAATGCATATTCATTTAAGAAATGTGAGGACATGAGATGTTGACAAAGTGTTTAGTGTTTAATAGTACCTGTTAGAATTTGAACATTTAAATTAATAAAGGGAAAAACTAGTCTACAATATTTTGCTCATATATTTGATCTAGAATGAATTCAAAGGTGTATTAAAAATCAAACTTGTAGATGAATTCAAGGTGCATCCATTTAATCTAGTTATAAGGTCTGAATGTTTATACAGTTAAATTTATTAAGCTCCAAAGTTTATTAATGTGTTTGATCATGTTATGTAAGTGACCCAAGAAGGATAATTGAGTTGTTCTTGATGGTTCTTGGATATTTCAAGGTATTTTAGCTATTTTAAAAGGTTTTAAACTCCATGAGGATCATCTATATGAATTTTATACGTTTGACCAATCCATATTTAGTATGAACAAATGCTTAGAAGTTGACTGTGTGTTTATTCATCATGTTTTTGTGTATAAGGTCAAAGATTGATCTATTTGGATATAGTATAGGAGTGTTTTGTTGATTGTGATCATTTGATGATGACAAAAGGGTCATGTGGAGTAGACCTATTCATTTTTAAGTGGTATTGTGTTTCTAATTTACTCAATAGAGTGTTAAATGGGGGAATAGGTCTCTATGAGACCTATAAGGGATACTAAGGCATAATTGAAAGGCGTAGTTGCTTAAGTATGACCCATGGTTGCTATGGATGACCTATGGGAATGTTATTTATCTATGTAATATGTCTTAAGTGTTCAAACACTTATTATGTCTAACTTAGATGGTGATATTCATGAAGGCTCTATAAATAGTGAAATCAAATATCATGATTTCTAGATTAGAGAGAAGGGGATTTATGTGGAGGAAGAATATAGAGTTGAGAGGTAAAGGAGAATAAGGATGCCTAGTGTATGGATTTAACAATATAGTAGGTTGATGAATATGTGTATGACCTATAGGTCATATTTATAATGTTAGAAATAGTAATCTTATAGGTTTGAATACTTGTGAAAGATAGGCATGTGTGAGTGTTGTGGATCAAAGGATAGAAGAAAGGGAGTGTGCCCAGTAGATGGGTTATAGAGAAGAGAAGGTTTATGATTGTGTGTATGACTTATAGGTCATATTTCTAATGTCATAAATAGTGCTCTTGTAAGTTTGAAGATTGAGGATGAGGTAAGAGGTCTAGAGTGATCCAAAAGGATGTCTTGGATGCATTGAGTGTGAGGAAAGGATAGATGATGTATGTGTAACCTTAATGGTTGATTTGAGAGGAAAATTAGAGTGTGGACTATGTGTATGACCATTTGTTCATGTTATTGAGGTTATGAAAAAGTTATTGCTGAGAAGTTTGGACTGATCGAAAAGGTGGTTTTGGATGTTTGTGATTGTGTGAAGAAGTGAAGGGGATTGATATACATTATATCTTCATCAAATTTTTAGGTAATTAGTGTTTAGGAGATGTTCATATAAGAGGTTTTGGGAGGGTTCTCAACATCTAGGTCAGAAGGACTTGACCATCTTAGGGGTAGGTGCTCCATATGAAGTAGTTATTTCACTAAATCAGGTCATAAGGACTTGACTATCTTAGGGGTAGATTCTCCTTGTGAATTAGGTGTTTCACTAAATATAGGTCAGAAGGACTTGAACATCTTAGGGTCAGGTGATCCTTGTGAAGTAGGTGTTTCACTAAATATAGGTTATAAGGACTTGATCATCTTAGGGGTAGGTGTTCCTTATAGAATGGGTTTTCCAATAAATTATCATGATTTTAATAACTTATAGGACAAGTTATACATGTGTTTATAGGATTGAGAGTGGGTTTTATTCCCCATGATATTTTCCAACATTAGATGTTGTGTTATGATGTGCTTCTCTTATTCATGCTTTGATAGTAATCTAGTTACATATTCTTGTTATGTTGATTCATAAATGTCAATGAATGAATGATAAGTGATCTAAAAGTGAAAGATTGGTTGACTGATTCATCCCCCTACCCTTAGTCATATTGCACCTCCAATAATTAGTATTAGATTATATCTTTTGGAATAAGCTTAATAACTTGAAGGAGAGCCTAAGTAGCACAAGATGGTTTATCATTTGAAGAAAGAGAATCAATAGTGGAAGACTATGATCAAGGCACTTGAAGAATAGATATTTAAATTGAATAAATATTCCAAAGAAGATGATAAAGTTATCAATGATCTCAATGTTTTTATAGAATATTCCAAGGAAAGTTTGATTTCAAAAGAGGAAAGTTGTTCAAAATAAAATGACATCATGTATGAATAATAAGTGTTTTATGACAATAAGGAAGAAGTAGATCTAGGAGTTGAGCTCATAAAGAAGAATCACAAGATGAGGTATGTGATAAAATGTCTTGAAGCAAAAGTTAGTTATTATTGTCTCCAAATCTCACACCCTAGAAGGGGGTGTTTAGTCCTCTTCCAGATTTGGATAACATTGGGACATTTTTAAGTGTGTGGCTGTGCCTATAGGGGAAATGAGCCTCTAGGATTTAAAGAGATAACTCCTTGAATGTGTCTATACAAGAAAATATCTATTTAAACTAATTGAGTTAAGGGAAAAGAGTTAGATGTTATAGAAAAAGGAAAACCTATTCTAAGGGTGGTGATACACCAAAACTTTCTTCCACGTGAATGTCATATCCTATTGCACAATATAGTAAAATGTAAAGACTCTTTTTCAATTTTTGGATATTCTAACATGAATATTTTAGTAAAGAGGTGGGATACATAAAACAATAGGAAGAGAATGAACCTAAAATCAAATTCTACTTTCAAGAATAGTTAAAATATTACAATAGTTCCATACACTTAAGCACACTCTAGATGACCTATTAGATCAAGAACTCTCACTCAGGTGTGAAGGATAGAGGATAGAAGGATGAAAAATCATCACATACTATTAATGTAATTCACTTATACACTTAAGAAATTATTCAAAACTTTTAAAGAAAGGACTTTACAAATGCTCAAAGGTAGGATATGTGATATCATTCTAGCAGGGCTTTACCATACTATCTATGGATGGATTTTACACTATCCAAGGGGTTGTATACATAGCAAAAAGGAAGAGAGAGGGGAAAGCCTTTGGTGCCAAAGAAAGGATTTAATTTATTTGTCATCACAATATTAATATGTAACTATTTTACAAATGATGCTTGCTTAGGCCATTTGGTTGATCTATGTCATCATAAGTTGTTACACATTTGGTCCTGCTCTCCCAAAGATGCTTTTTTAATGTTTTCATCCACAAAATGAGGATATTATTGGGCTGAGTCATAGCATCAAAGTATTTATACACCTATTATAGATTTCTATTTTCCATTCTATTTGTCTTTGTCCCTATTCCTTGATTGGTCCTCAAAGAATGACTTAGATCCTAGTCTATCAATGGTGATATGGGCTCTCTCATTGTTTCAATGGATGAAGGATGTGAGCCTTTGGATCCACCTAAGTCTTCTTGCATTTAAACAATAATTATTAGTTCACTATCCCAAAATTTTACATTTTCAGGCCCATTATAGGATATGAATCTTAATGGCTAGTTCATGATGTTGATTTTGATGTCCCTTGGTGCATCACTTCATTAGCACAATTCCTTTGGGAATATTTATTTTAACCCTTTTTCAAGCTCATTCCTTTGATATTTTATCCCAAAGGAATTATTTTAGATAATTTATCCAAAATAATTCCTTTAGACTTTGTGTCCACCTTTCCTATATCCTTTTGGGATTTTTGCAATGGCCACTTCCTTTTGGAAAGATCTCTTTGGGCTAGGAAAGTGTCCCTTCAGAAGAATTCTGAAGGATACTTTGGAAGGAAAGTGTCCCTTCAAAATAATTTTGAGGACACTTTAGAAGGAAAGTGTCCCTTCAAAATAATTTTGTAGGACACTTTGGAAGGAAAGTGTCCCTTCATAATAATTTTGAAGGACACTTTGGAAGGAAAGTGTCCCTTCGAAAGAATTTCAAAGGATGCTTTGGAAGGAAATACAAAAGAGGAATTATTTCAAACTTCTTGTTAGAGACAAAAAGTTTGAAATAATTACAAGGGAGAATTCTTTGAGTTTTTTTTGGGACAAAAAGGTCGAAAGAATTACAAGGGAGAATTCTTGTAGACTTTTTATCAAGGACAAAAAGGTTGAAAGAATTAAAACTGTGGGCAAAAGACTAAGAAAGACACTTGAAAAGGCCAAACAAAAGTTTAGAGGAAAATAAAACAAAACAAAAAATTGGTTTCTTCATGAGTCCTTCATAATTGAATTAAAAACCAACAAGAGATGTTGGACTTATCCAAAGGAAATTTCAAAACAAGGGTGTTAAATTTGGTGAAAATTCTTGGTGATTCCTAGGGGAGGCATGACTACTATGCCAAAGACCAGTCACCTAAATCCTTTCATTATGCTTGGATTCATGCATAAGGGCACTTATAAGAGAACTAAACAAGCTTTGGCTAAAAAACACAATAGATGGGTTGATCACACACACAAGGTAGATATGCACACCAAACCAAAGGAAGGAAAAACACACATGTTCTATGAAGCACTTAGGAAACATAACAACAAACAAAAGGAAACACATGCATCAAAACTAGTATGTATAAAAGGATGATCAAGAGATAGTATCGGGATTTCAAGTGTATCCTATTTATAGGGATAGGCAAATCTTCTCCATTCATTTTATATAGTTGAAATGAGTTGCTTTACTTGCACTTGATGATGATGTAACAGCCACTCCATAAAGTGTCAAACTTTGTATGTCTACCTAGCTTTGCTCTATCTTCATCCCATTTCAAGACCAAGTTGCCCTCCTTGAACACTCTTTCACTTGTCCTTTTGTCAAAAGATCTCTTCATGAGCACTTGATGGTGTTGCATGGCCTTGTGGGCATCATCCATTACCTCTTATAACTGCATTATTTCTATCAACCTAACTTCCATTGGAGTGTTTTCAAGTAATTCTAGCTATTGTGCAAGTTTTAGGGTAGAGAGTTATTGAGATATGGATAACTTGGCTTCTATCCCATAAACAAGTACAAAGGTAGAGTTACCAATTGATTTCTTAGGAGTAATTCTATCTACCCATAAAGTTGTCTTTATCTTGTTGTGTCATGCCCTTTGATTAGTTTTTAATGTCTTCATGATTATTTTGATGAGGTTCTTATTGGTAGACTCAGCCAATCCATTACCTTGAGGGTACTCCATTCCTACCTACCTAATCAAAAAATTTGGCACTTATGAAAGCAAGTGCATTATCAAAAATGATGACATGAGGATCTCCAAACCTCATTATAATGCTCTTTTAGAACTCCAAGATATCGTATTCATTCACCTCCTTCAATGAAATAGCTTCTACCCACCTTGTGAATTAGTCCATAGTAGTCAATATCCATTTATGCCTAGCACTTGATGGAGGTTTGATCATACCAATGAAATCAAGGCCCCATTACATGAAAGGCTAGTCCACTTGGATAGGATTCAGTGGAAGGGCTACAAGCTTATATTTGCCTACAAAGAAGGCACATTGAGTACACATCTTAGACTCAATATAATAGTCCTTAAAAATATTAGGCTGATAGTAACCATCCCTAATTATCTTTGTAGTTATATTTCTAGGAGAGAAATGACCTCCATCTGTACCATTGTGAAAAATTTCAAGTAGCATGTCAAATTGACCATTGTCAACACACCTCAATATCACACCATTCATGTCCTTTATAATAATAACATTATCAATAAGGAAATAGGGAATGGCATAAAATCTAAAGTATATCCTTTGAGACTTGTTTAATTTATTGGGACACTCACCATTTTGAAAAAAAACCAATGTTATCTTATGTCTAACTTTGAGCTTGCAGTTGATCAGTTGGTTGGGGTTGAACTTGGTTGATCAAGGCTTCATCTTTTGGCTCTTAAATATATTAAGCTAAATGCTCACACAATCCTCTTCCTCTTACCAAGATCATCACATTAATATCTACATCATACTCCATCACCTTTGTAATCCATCTAGTTCTCTTTTCATTGAGGTCCTTACTTAGGAAGAACTTCTTAGTGCTAGAATGAGAAACCATGACATGTATCGTATTGTTTGAGACCATGTGCCTAAATTTATTTAATCCCCTAATTATTTTTAGAGTCTAATTCTTAATAAAATAATACCTAATCTCATAATCCTCTAATCCTAGGCTAAATAATGCAATTGGTTGCTCAGCCTCTTCATCATTATTTTGCATAAGCATGGCTAAGATTGTATCAAGGTTGGTGAATTTATAGAGTATGAAATCCTTGGAAAAGTTTGGGCTTAAGAGAGTATGATATTTTTCAATTGTTTTCTTGATTTTCTTAGAACTGCTCTTTCCCTCCTTTGTCTAAGTAAAAACTTGGTTTTTTTTAGCATGGTTGTGATAGGATTTGCCACAACTGTAAAGTTTGGAATAAACCTTCTAAAAAAAATTACTTTCCCCAAGAATATTTTTAGTCCCTTCTTGTGTTGAGGCAAGGACAATCTTAGGATAACCTAAATCCTTTTGGGGTTAATAGACAAGCCTTATTTTGAAATAATATGACCCAAAATCTTACCTTTGTGGATAGCAAAGATGCACTTCTTTGGATTAAGGAATATTATATACTCCCTACATTTCTGAAACACCTACCTTAGATGTTCTATGTGATTAGTAGCATCCTTTTAAAAAAGGGTTATATCATCAAGATACACTATTATAAACTTATTGATCAAACCTTTAAAATATATGTCCATTTCTCTTTGAAAAGTGGCTCTAGAATTAGACAAACCAAAAGGCATATTCTTATAGGCAAAGGTTCCCTACTGTGTAGTGAAGGTTGTCTTGAATTGATCTTATTTATTGACTAATATATAATTGTATCTTGAATAATCATCAAGAAGTGAGAAGTGTTGAGAACCTAAAATAACTTACAAAATTTGCTCCATAGAACACATTGGATAATGATCCTTAAGAGGCACTCTATTAAGATCTCAAAAATCCATGTAAAGCCTGATTTCTCTATTCTTGTTTTAGATAGGTATAATAATATCAACCCAAGTTGAGTGCTTGATAGGAAAGATAATCCTATACTCAATAAACTTGCTCAGCTCCTTTATCTTGGGATTGATAGGCCATTGATTTTTCTTGATCGGTTTAGCTCCAGGTTCTAGGTCAATGGTGTGATGATTTATACTTGGATCAAACCCATTCAAATCTTTACATTCTCAAGAAAATATATCATGGAAATATTTTCATAGTTCAACAAAAGCCTACCTTTTAGACAAAATAAAAATTACTAATCTTCAGGAGCTTGTCCTTGTAAATCATGGTTCTCTCATAATTTTCTTATTTTGTGGACATGATCACTCTTTCCTTCTTATTTTGATCATATTAATTGAATAAACTCTCTAAGGTAATCATCTCCTTAGATATCTTTTTTTTCTTCATATGTATAATTTATTCTTCATAATGATCAAGCAATCTCTTTTGGTTCCTTAGGGAGAAACCTGCTTCATTTTACAAGAAGTGTGAAATGTGTTCATCACTTTAAAATAACTAACATGACACTTCATTATCTAGGATAGAATGCCTCATAATGACTTTTATTTGAGATTTATCTTTCTCTTTTCCCACATTATTAGATGTATCCAAATGTACCCCTATGGTAGCTAGCCTATCAACATGTTTGTTCAAATCCCTTGGTATGGGTCATATGTTGAAGGCATTAAAGTCTTCAAGTAGGTCCCATACCCTATGATTTTAGGATTTAAGAAAATTATTTTTGGTTTTGGATTAATTTATTACTTGATGAATGACCAACTCACTATCCCCACATACCTTCAAATTCTTGATCCCTCTCTTATTTGCCTATTAGAGGCCATGAACTAGGCCTTCATATTATACCACATTAAAAGTGTAGCTAAAGTGTAATATATATGAGGAGTATTAATTATTATTTTATGGATAAACCAAAATAATTCTAGCTTCTGCACCTACTTTACTTATTGAGCCATCAAAAAACATTTCCCAAATTCCTCCAAGCTCATGGTCTTCATTAGTGAGTGAAGGGATTGGAACATCCCCTTCATGCATATAATAAACTCATAAATTAGTCTCTTAAATTAAATTATATGGATAAAATCCATGTGTTTTAGTGATATACTTATCAAGGAAGAGATCAAAAATACCTTCAAGGGGAGAGGATGATTCACCAGCGGTGATACCTTCCTCCTCTTTGCATATTAGACAATTTTGACTTAAACTTGATTCCATATATGGATCAATATGAAACCTTGATAAGGGATGAGTCCTTATGGTCAATTTTTTTCCATACCTTGTTTTAAAATATAGGAAATACCAATCATTAGAAATTTACGCTTCTATCTTAGCTGTAGAGTCTCTTGACAAGTAGATAGTGAAATGAGTTGGAAGGTCCACCACCACATCTTGAAAAATTGGGAAATTTATGAAATCATATATAAATACCTTTTACCAATCCCAATATATTATTTGGAGTCCCATCAAGTTATAATACACCGTTTTTATGTGGTTCATACTTTAATCCTTGATTATCAACCACCGCTTTAGGCATAACAGTGGTACTTGATCCACTATCCACAATGCAATTATGGACCAACTTGTCTCCCACAATGAGTGTGAGGTAGAAGGGTGGAGGATTTTTATACTTAGTAGAGGGATCTAATACATGGCTTAGATCATTGGTAAAGGATAAACCATTTTTATTTGAAGTTTTGGGGGTTATATGGATGCTTGTGAGCTATTCTTGCAAGAGCTATTTTTGACTAGGCGTGTGCAAGACCTCCCAAAGAGTTATGCTCATCTTAGTAATATTAAAAGAATCAATAATGTTTAGAGAGGTATCATTCACATTTTATTGGAACTTTGAGGGTAAATAATGAGTTTGAACCTAATACGGTGTAGGCTTGACATCCCAACTAGCATTTTAATTTTGTTGAGTGGCATAACTCGTAATAAGAATTATGATAGGATCCGAAATGGGTGGCCTTAGAGAGGAATATCTTAGAGTTACTCATACCTTTTGATATTATCCCAATGCTCTCTTCTTTTCTCTTGTGTTGGCTGTAACTGATGTGATTTGATTCAACACGTGATCATCCTTAACTCAAAAATTCATCATTCCTATACTTTAGCTGATGTATTCTCCAAAGTTATCCCCTGTATAAGGTTTGATTCTTCTAAAGTTACATAAGGAGTAGCTTATTCTTGTGACATCAAGATTTGGCTTCCTTCTCCACCATTGTGCATAAACTAACCTTGAGTTTGCCCTCATTAGTTTTAATTATTCTCTCCTTGGACCAAATTAGCATGTACTAGAACAACTACCTTAGGAGGAGTGATATTGGGATTATAGGCATTAGGTTGGATATTGAAACCTTGATAACCTTGTCCTCTCCCTTGGTAATTATATTAGGGTGAAGCTCTATATCTTTGTTGAGGATAATATTATGTATTAGGAGGATCATTTGCCTACAGCTGAGCTTACCTAAGTTGAGCATGTAATAACCAAATTTTCTCATCCTTATCCATAACACTATCCACTTTCTTAGGGAAGGTTCTTGGCTTAACATTGACATTAGGAATTCGAGCTATGCTTGGAGCATCAACTAAACTATGAGACAAAATTAGCATGAAAACTCTTGGAGGGAGTCTTCTAGATTTTATCAAGCTATTTTTAGCTTCAATAGCTATTTCATATGCATCAGGTTGAGTGAATCCTCCCATAAATTGTAACATTACTGCTACATCAGTACCAATACCTTTGAGATAGGTGGTGAACACAAATCTTGGAGGAGGTCTCATGACAGGAAGCAATTTATGCCATGTGTTTTGAAATATTTCATTGAAATCCCCCATAGATTCATTAAGACCTCTCTTTATTGCGTCCAATTGATGGATTAGTGAGGCATGATCACTCTTATTTTCAAATCTAGTTACCAGTAATTCCCCAAAGCCATCCCATCTTGTAATGCAACCCCTTTCCAATGTTTTATAAGTGCCTTGCCTTATAAATACATGCAAGAAACCTAATGCCTATATTGGCTCAGATATCATTATGAAAGTTACAAAAATTTGAGATGTCCCTAATATGTTCATATGGGGTTATATAACCTTCCCCATTAAAACTACGGAGATTCTCGGTAGAATTTGGAGGGATTGGGTCATATGTAGGAAGGTCAATTGGATTTTGCATGTTAAAGGCTGGGAAAGGTTATTGTCTATCCATTTCTCTTCTTTTCTCTTGATCTTCTACTTTTTCATCCTCTTTAACTTCTTCAAAATCTCCTTGTCCAATATCTCTAAGTGGAAAGAAAGGTTCAAGGCATTTCTCTTCAAGAAGAATTTCAGCTAAAAGGGTTTGGTCAAGAATCCTAGATGACCTATTGATGACCATGAAGTAAAATGTGGAAAACTTGATCTATAACCAGGGATTCTTACCCTTTGAAATCATAAAATGTTGTATTAAGAGTAAAAACTCATGTTTGTCAAGACCATCATTCACCTTGACATGTAAATAACCAAGAATTAGGATCCCACTAGGTGTTCCAGAATTGTTATCTCCAAATTTCATACCCTAGAAGGGGGTGTTCAGTCCTCTTCTAGATTTGGACAACATTGCGACATTCCTAAGCATGTGGATGTGCCTATAGGGGAAATTAACCTTTAGGATTTAAATGGATAACTCCCTGAATGTGTCTCTATAAGACAATCTCTATTTAAACTAGTTGAGTTAAGGGAAAAGAGTCAAAAGTTACAGAAAAGGAAAACCTATTATAAAGGTGATGACACACCAAAACTTTTTTCCACATGAATGTCATATACTATTACATAATATAACAACATGTAAAGACTCTTTTTCAAGTTCTAGATAATCTAACATGATTATTTTATTAAAGAGGTGGGAAGCATAAAAGAAGAAAAAAGGAATGAACCTAAAGGTAAATTACATGTTTAAGAATATTTAAACTCTTACAACAGTTCCATATACTTAAGCACACTCTAGATGACCTGTTAGATCAAGAACTCTTGCTTAGGTGTGAAGGATTGAGGACAAAAGGACAAAAAATCATCACATCTTGTTTTTGTACTTCACTTCTACACTCAAGCAATATTCAAAACTTTGAAAGAAAAGAAGATATAAATGCTCAAAGGTAGGATATGTGATATCATTCTAGTAGGGCTTCACTGTACTATCTATGGATAGATTTTACACTAGCCAAGGGGTTGTATATATAGTAAGAAGGAAGAGAGAGGGAAAAACCTTTGGTGCCAAGGAGAGGAATCAATTTTTTTGTCATCACCATCTTGAGTTGTAACTATTTTACAAAGGATGCTTTCTTTGGCCATTTAGTTGATCTATGTCATCACAAGTTGTTACACATTTATTCTTGCTCTCCCAAAGATGCTTTTCCAATTTTCATGTCCATATAACTAGGATATTCTTGGGTTGAGTCATGGCATCAAAATGGTTACCCACCTATTACATATTTTTTCTTTCCATTTTGTTTGGCTTTGTCCTTCTTCCTTGATTGGTCCTCAAGGAATGACTCAAATCCTAATCGATCAATGATGATATGGTCTCTCTAGTTATTTCGATAGATGAAGGATGTGAGCCTTTATATCTACTTGAGTCTTCTTACATTTGAACACCAATGGTTAGTTCACTATCCCAAAATTTGATGTTTATGGGACCATCATGGGATATGAATCTTAATAGCTAGTTCTTGATGTTGATTTTGATGTCCCTCAGCCCATCACTTCATCAACATAATTCCTTTGGGAATATTTATTTTCTCCCTTTTGCAAGCTCTTTCCTTCAGGACTTTATCTTGAAGGAATTCTTTTGGACAATTTATCCAAAAGAATAACTTCAAAAATTGTGTCTACCTTTCTTATATCCTTTTGGGATTTTTGCAAGCACTTCCTTTTGGAAAAATCTCTTCAAGATAGGAAAGTGTCCCTTCAAAATAATTCTAAAGGACACTTTGGAAGGAAAGTGTCCATTCAAAAGAATTTTGAAGGACACTTTTGAAGGAAAGTGCCCCTTCAAGAGAAATCTAAAGGACACTTTGGAAGGAAAGTGTCCCTTCAAAAAAAATTTGAAGGACGCTTTGGAAGGAAAGTCAAAGGAAGAATTCTTTCAGACTTCCTGTTTGAGATAAAAAGTTTGAAAGAATTACAAGGGAGAATTCTTTCAAATTTTTTATCTGGGAAAAAAAGGCTGAAAGAATTACAAGGGAGAACTATTTCAAAATTTTTGTCCTAGACAAAAGGGCTGAAAGAATTACAAGGGAGAATTCTTTCAGACTTTTTGTTCAAGACAAAAATGTTGAAAGAATTACAAGGGAGAATTCTTTCAGACTTTCTATCCAAGATAAAAGGGCCAAAATAATTACAAGGGATAATTCTTTCAGACTTTTTATCTAGGACAAAAAGGCCAAAATAATTATAATGGAGAAACATAAGGCCAAAAAAATTCAAACCATGGTCAAAAGACTGTAAAAGACACTTGAAAAGGCCAAACAAAATCTTCAAGGAAAAGAAAATAAAACAAATAACTGGTTTCTTCATGAGTCCTTCACAATTGAATTAAAAACCAATAAGAGATGTTGAACTTAGCCAGAAGAAATTTCAAAACAAGTGTGACAAAGTTGGCTAAGATTTCTCTTGAGGGAAGTTTGTTAGGCAAGACCAAGAGAGATGAGAAGAAGTATCAAAAGTTGATCAAGTCTCTTGAAGAGAAAACATGTAAATTGAAGGATGACATGGATAAATAAGCTAAGGAGGATAATGAGGTCACCAAATATCTTAGAGGTCAATCATAGGTTTTAAATGGTAGCCTAAAATCAAGAGAAGAAGAGTGCAGATATCTCAAGACTCAGTTAAAATCAACCCAGACCAAGGTGAGTTCAAAGAAAGGTGAGCATGATGATTTAAAGACTAATCTTTATTCCTTAAGAGTAAATCATGTATTGTTGTAGTGATTTTCCCCATTGTGTTTTGCCTATATGACATTATGGCCATTCTATGTCAATTAATATTCCTTAGGTTATTAATAAAAGGGTCACATAGGCTAATTATTTTTTAATGTAATTATCTAATTAGGAAAATTATAGACTTCCTCATGTTGCCCTGATTTTCTCTATATGTATCCCACTTTTCCTTTTAAGAAGGTTAGACGAGAAAGATAGGTTAATGAAATTTTATGCAATTAGGTCATATATTCTATTCAAATATCCAAGATTATGGCCAATCTAATAGTAAGAACAACACATAGACAAGTTGGACAAGATTGAAAAGGAACATGTAAAGTCTAAGCAAGCTAAGAAGAATACAAGCTTTGAAATTAATACAAGAAGGTTTGTTAAACAACTATTTTCTTCAAAGTATGTTAGTTTATCACATGGTCATTTTTATAAATGTAATAAGTATGGTCATAGATCTAAGGACTATATAAAAGGAATTCAGTCAAGTATGGACATTCATCAAGCTATGATAAGAGTTTTTGGCCAAATATTGATCATAGTTCAAATTTGTTAAAAGGTAAAAATAATGTTATTTGTTTTATTTGTGATAAGAAAGGTCATATTTCTATATGTTATCCTAGTAAATTTTATAAACCCTCAAGTCATTTGAGTAAGGGAGAGACCCCTAGAAAGCATATCAAAAGTCAAAACATGATGTGGAGACATAAGGTAGTGAAGGCTAGTCTTGTTGAGTTCAAGGATCAAACTTTTGATATTGTAAAAAAGGAATAAAATTTAGAGGTCTCTCAAGAGTGCCAAGGAATCTTTATATCATTCCAAATGGAGAATAAGGTAGATGATCCAAGAATAAATTCAATTATACCATTCAAGGCCAATGAAATATGAAAGAAGGATCTCAATATGATGGTTTATTTTGTAATATGTAGCTGAAAAGCCACCCAAGAATCAAAATGAGTGAAAAGAAAGCATAACAAGGAAACTAAAATTGATAGAATAAATTGTATTCCATTCAACAAGAATGTCACTACAAATCCTTCACATGCTTCTCTATATAAAATGAGAGCAAGAGGTGAGTATATATAATATATTCCACCTAGGAGATTAAAAACACATGAAAAGTTGGATAAAAGATTAAAAAAACCCAAAGTAATATTAAGTAAGTGTGAAAAGGTCTAAGTGATGGAACTGGTTAGGTAAATAACCCTTTTCACACTTAAAAGTGAGAAAAAGACCCTAGAAAGGTATTATACATGAAGAGAAACCTTTTACACTGACACCCCCCCTGAAGTGTAAATTGGGGGAGAAGACTACAAAATCAAATAGGAATGGATCCTAGCAACTAGGCTTCATAAGGTACCCATGTACAATGTAAAAATTACTTAGAAAAGAAGAGAAGGAGAAAACCCATTGGGAAAAACTCCCCCCATGAGAGGATGAAGGAGAAGGTCAGGTGAACCCCACTATAGAAGTGATGGCCCATACCCCTGAGTAATGTTGAAGATGGAGATATTTACTCTCTATAAAGGGTTTGGTGAAGATATATGCAATCTACTTTATTGTGAAACAATAATGTAATTCAATGACCTACTCTTGTATTATCTCCTAAATAAAGTACATATGGATCTCGATGTGTTTGGTCTACTAATGATGAACTGGGTCCCTTGAGATCTAGATTGCACTTTGGTTATCACAATAGATAATAGTTGGCCAAGGAATAGTACAAACAAACTCAATAAATATATTCTAAAGCCAAATAGCCTTAGCAGCTACATTTATATCCCCTTGATACTCAACTTTAGTCAAGGAGATACTAATAGCATGTTGTTTCTTGCTTTGCCAATAAATGGGGCCAAAAACAAGAAGGAAGTTATATCTAGATGTGGACTTTTGATCATCAAGATCACCAGCCCAATCAAAATCTATGAAGCAAACCAAGTTTAGTTTAGTAATTGTTGTATAGTGAATCCAATGTCGATGAGTGCCCTAGATGTAATGAAGTATGTGTTTGGTTTCTTTCTAGTGAATCTTGTTGTGCAAACTAATTACCCAATTATTACTAGATTCTTGATTTTGATTAACATTAATTGTCAGCCCAAAGTGCATATGCTTTTAAGGATGTCATCACTATATATGCATTATTGATTTAGAAATCTTATTATTTTTTTAGTTGTAGTACAATGAATTTATGTTGAATTCACTAGATAGATATATTATGAAACTACTATGATAGAACTACAAAATTACTTCACACTTATGAATCACACATGCATCAAAATTATATAATAAAACTAATTAAAATCAACTTACACAACACACTTAAAGATAAAAAGAGTTAGGATCTTCACTACAACTCCTTCTAAGGGGGACCTTCCTCATTTAGAACTGAGTTCCAATCCTTCTCTGAGATAATTCACAAACTTATCACAAAATCAATCTTCTCATTACTCAATTATGTATAAATTAAATATTGCTACAGGAAGTTACAATATTCAAAGTGTATTATTATAATTCCAATACTTCTAACATTATCTATTCAAATTAACTAACCCTTAATCTGATCTAGGTTCTACCATTAAATATAAAAGGTAGATTATTAACTCCTAACCAAAAACACCAAAATAGGAAAAATACAAATACTTAAAAACAACCCCAATCAACTTTCAAGTGGTTAGTAATTGAAGTTACTTGTTTTAGGTTTGAATAGGTTAGAGACAAGGTATATTGTTTTGTTGTTTTATTTCTTTTTGTCTTTTTATCATTATCCTTGTCTTTCTTATCTTTGGTAGCACATCCAATATTTTATTACATGTAGGGAATCCGTACAACTATGATTCTTTCCAATCATCCATTTGGTTCCAAAGATAGCTAGATGTGTCTTTAAGATCTCCTCAATAATAGATTTATTTTTCATAATGGCTATAGGTAACCTATATGTGAAGCATAAAGTTTCTATGAGCATAATCGGGTTACTTGTAGATGAAGCCTACAATTTCTAAAGTCACTCTTTAGTGGCTATGATAAACCTATAGGTGAAGCCTACAGTTGTTATAGTCACTCTTTAGTGGCTATAAGTAACTTATAGGTGAAGCCTACAATTATTATGGGTATTATGTAGTCATTGTAGGTAACTTGTAAGTGAAGCCTATAGTTTTTCTAGGTAATCTATAGTGGCTACAAACAACCTGTAAGTGAAGTCTATAGTTGTTATAGGTAACCTATACTAGCTATGTCTTAGAAAGATTCTATAGCCTTTCATGACCCTTCAAATGTTTGGTAGATAAATTCACACCAATATAATTCAATCAAGGAAAAATCATGAATAATTCATAACATAACATATATATCAATGCACATACAAAATCATAACTTTCATTCATTAATTTGCATAAGTGATGGATAGTTATGGGATTTACATGGAAAATACATATATTAAGCATAGATGAGGCTATAAAAGTAAGTAATTGGTGGCCTCATCACTCCCCTTATTTAACCTATTTCTCAACCTTGAGAAAGCCTTGGCTTCATTCTAAAACCACAAAATATCCTAAAGTCTAGGAGTTCAAGGCAGCCTAACCCTTCAAAAATGTATGATCCTTTAGCATTATCAATGTGTTCCCATCTTTTATTTTCTACCTCTCTGTCAACTAAAACATTTCCTTCCTAATCAGGAATTGGGAACTAGAATATAAGGGGTTGAAACAACAACCACAACCATTGTATTCTATATTTTCTAAAAATCTCAATATACAAGTACACTCTATGGATGGCCTCCCTAAGGTTTTGAGGGGAGTAAGGTTCCTTTATTTTTAAGGCGTGTGATAGTTTTTCCCATCTGTGAGAGCAATAAAAAAATTTACTTGCCATCTCCTTCCATAAGACTCAAATAGTGGTTCTGAACTTCTACATGCTTTTTGACAATCCATTATTGTGGAGTGTTTGCATTCATAAAGGAGATCCATTCAGTTACTACATCATTTGGATCTCTTGATTCACTCCTGATCATCAAGGTAGCTTATTTTTATTTTGTTTGATATTCTTCCATTTTTAAATTTCTCCCTATTTCATTTAGAACATATGAAAAAAATTTATTTAGCAAGAGATCCCCCTAATAGATGTTTGGATTTCATTATGTATAACTAGGTATAGCATATTGGTGGATGTGTAACTCACTTAGCTAAGCTTGGAGATCAGGATCAACATGTTTATATTATTCAACTAAATATTTTGGGTCATAAACCATGTAAGATTGATCATTATAAATCCTATCATACCTGAATTTAAACTATTTCTCTTCTAAGTACATATCATACACCCAAGAAGGGGGTCTACACTCCATCAACAGTCTAGTAGTTTTATGCATTTTATCAATATTTTATTTTAAATACTTGATCTTGGCTTCAGTTATTTATAGTTTTTGTTATAATTCATCATGTTATTCCTTTGATTTAACATATCCCTTGAATCTCTACACCAATTCCTTATGGTAAGCTTCATTATCACTAAATTTTTCTTTCAAAAAAATCAAAAGATCATCAATCTCTATTGGCATAGTGACTGAGAAATCCACATCAATAACTTCTTCTACCATATGTGTTTTTATAGTAGGAAAAGGAGGAGGAATTATATGATATAAGGGTACCAAAAATAGATCATAATCTATTTTAGATGCTTCTGTGGCCAAAGTAGATGAGGATGTTATAGTTTCCTTTATGGAAGTAGTTGAAAGTTCCTCCAATACCTTTTCTCTATCCATAAAAGGCTTTACAAACTCTGTTGTCCCTAGAAGTGTTTCAATGCTTCTCTTTCCTTTTAGTTATGTTATCTCATTTCTAAATTTGTATATTTCCTTCAAAGCTTGTTCTAATGTCTGGAACTCCTGAGTATGAGGAATTATTTCTTGCTTTACTCCTTTGTCCATACTTTTTCTTCAACCAATTACTCTTCTACTACATGTTGCTCTACCATTCTCAATTCTTCTTCTATATACCCAATGTTTATAAGGAGATCAATGTCCTCCTCAGCGAATCTAGATGGTGGAGGTGACTATTCTTCTTCTTCTACCTTGGCAAATTTCTCATCAGTAGACCATTCTTATATTTCAAACCCATCAAGGGTCTTTCTAACCCTAAGTTCCTTCTTTGGTTTATCATCATCATTGATATCTATGGTTAGGGAATTTGTAGTGGACTTTTTTTTCTTCACCCTTTGAGATCTCCTATGAGGAGGTCTCTTTCTTTTTGATACCATGGGTTTTTTCCCTTTGGTTTTCATTTTACTTTCAAGAGGGGTGACTGATGGAATTTTTTTTCTTGTATAGTGGTTGATAGGGGAACTTATTTTTGTTTAGAAGGAGATAATGTGGAGGAATCAATATTTGGTGAGGAAATAGTGGGAGGAGTATGTTGTTATGGGCTTTCCTCCTCTGAGGATTCTTTCTCATTAATACCCTCTTCTTGCTAAGGTTCATTATTTCCTAGGGATAAAAATTGTTCCAAACTTAAATCAAGTTTGATAGATTTTAGTCCTTGTTTAATTATTATCCATATTAGGTAGTGATATGATATCATTGTTTCAATGCCCTTCTAGTACTCTTTGGACATGATTTTTTAAATATTTTTTAATAAATTTAGAACATTAATTACTCTTTTATGCCTTAAGTGATTTGGAAAATTAAATGGAAGAGTGTAAATGAGGGAATACCTTCCTTCATAGGACATGTACTGATGATGTATGATGTTATTTCCCTCCATGTTATAGGTAATCTAAGTCTCTCCACACTTCCTTTTTTTAGTACCAGTCTTTCATTCTCCTAAAAAAACTATTGTCTAACTTCTTGGCCTTTAGGATTGTCTTGCCAATTTTCTCCTGCATTTGGTAGCCTAGTTGCTTCGCTCACCAAGTATTTAGTGACTAGGAATGTTATGCCATATATAGTGGCTTGGTTTCATCTAAAGGACCCTGTAAATTCCCTAGCGAGAGGCTCTAATAAATTTTTTAACTTTTAAAAATAGATGGTCTAACCAACTCTATAGAAGACATCCCAACTAGCTTCGTCTCCCTAAAGATGCCTATGATCTATGGATTTTCTCCTCACAACTGACCCTCCAATCTTGCTAAGTTTAGATTCTTTATTTATCCTTTCAACCAATAAGTGGTGACACACTCTTGCTTAAATTATGATAATATACCTATTACAAAGTAGGTTTTTTTTGTTTACAATGGTAGATGTGTGGTTGTAGGTTATAGGGTTTTGTTTAATAATGGTGGATGTTGGTTTATGAGAATGATTATGTGTGTAAGGGAAAATAATAAAATTGATTGTTTTTCTTATAAAATATTATGACATATTTATGGTATCTCATTTCCATATGTAGTGTTCTCTTAGTGTGTGGGATTATAACCCGTAGCATCCTCCCCCCATGTGAGCTATCACATGTCCTCAGGTGACATGGATTGATTAAGAAGGAATGGAGAAAATGGGGTCATAATTAGGAGGATAAGTGTGGATTGGGTTAACACCATACAATTTTATAGGTGATGTGATGGAGATTAAACGAATGATGAAGTTCATGATTGGATATTATTATTAATATCATACATGCTATATTAAAATAATGAAGACTTTTTTAATGATTAAATATATGGTTTACCTTTTGATTAATAGTGTTCCTAAGGTGGCATTAAAGATTTACACATGTGTTAACATGTAAGTGTTTGCATGTTAATGATGGATAGGATGCAATGATTGGGCTAGTAGTTATAACTAGACTAAAGTGGGCCCCTTATGGAGTGATTATGAGATCACCGATGGTTAGGCATTGATGATGCCCTTAGCTCACGTGCATGTGATGCATGATAGCCTACATGGATAGGGGTCTAAACATAGATGAGAGATGATGGATCTCTTACCACTAGGTGATTATTTAAGAGTTAGGTGATCTAAGTGATGGGTTGGATGATTTTAAAAGTGAGTAACTAAGGGTGTTACTACTTGGTGACCTTCCTCTATATGAATTGGCTAATAATCACCTTAATGATGTCTTATGCCCTATAGGTTTTGTGCCTAGTAGACTTGGCTTTATTAATAAGTAGGGTCTTCAAACATGGGACCTATGTGCCAAATAAGTATGAGATCTCACTATTCAACATAGTGAAATCATCTCCACGAAATGACCATAAATTAAAAATAAATCATGGGTATCCATGTAGGCATAAATTTTGGTCAAAAACACTTCCAAATGAAGAGGGAAAGTGTATGATTTATTTTAGATCTATAGCTTGGTATTCAAGGGTATTTATAATCAAAATATATGACATTTACTGCTCCAATCTTCCTTTAATCTTCCACAAGGTTATCTAATGAATTTCATGTAGTGCCTAGAAGCCAATACCCAAGCCATAGGTGAAAGTTTTAGGAGGATATAACCTGCATGCTCATTATAAAGGTGAGAAGGGCATGAGGAGGTACCTACAGTAGCTACAAGTGAAGCTCATATCAAACTAAAAAGTGATTTTCAATTATATAAAAGGTGTATATAGCAACTTGAGTAAAACCTTCAATGGCAAAGGGTGCCTATAACAATGTAGAAAACCCTTTAGAACTTAAATATGTGGGCACTAAATGAGTGTCATTTCTCTTTTTGGTCTCTCTTTTTTACCCCTAAATAGATAGCAAGCTAGTTTTCTACTTAGGCCTTTTTTATAGATCTAGGTAACCAACAAGCTAGTTCTCTACCTAGAAACTACCAACAACGTCCAAAGAATGGGTTTTCATTTTTGGTTTTTTTTTACTCTAGTTGTTTTTTATAGTAGAATGTTTATTCAAGGTCTGTGTTAGGTTACCTATAAGGGTGACTTGTTAAGGGCTAGGTGAAGGTCTCATTCATCATACCAAAGGAGGACAAGGATGTCTTCCTCTTCTTCTTCATCTGAGTGTAGACTAGTGATCCCTTTGTCTGGTGAGACAACATGCCTATCTAGTACATCATTGTATCCATCTTGTAATTTTTGTTGTATGTGGATAATAAACTCTTCTTGAGTGAGTGGATTTTTATACAACTTGAGTCTGTGGCCATTGACTAATAGATGAAATATTATTAGATCAATGATTTATAGTTATAATGCTTCATTTTCATAAATGTGTTTAATCTCAAAAGGACCAAGCCATCTGGTTTAGAGTTTGCCCTTATGATCCTTGTATTTGGAATCTAAAAAAAGGGCCCAATATCTTGTATTGAACTTCATAGTCTTAATGTACCTATCATGCTAGCCAGTTTATTACTATTGTATAAACTCCATTTTATATAATGTTTATTATCTATATTCATCTAAGGCATTCAACTATAGAAACCTTTCTTTTTAGGCTTCAGATATATCCATCCCAAGTGTTGTGTTGTTTGTATGGTCTTGTGCTCAAACTCAATTGACAAGACAAGTTTCTTTCCATAGACCAACTCATATGGAGTGAAGCTTATAGTGGTATTCTATGTGATTCAATAAGTCCACACAACTTCAAGAATCCTAACCTCCCAATCCCTATGAGATAGACTAACAGTCTTGGTAAAAATATTTTTAAACTCCTTGTTGGTAACTTCCACCTATTTATTAAACTATGGATGATATGGAGTTGATTTCTTATGCTTGATCTCATATTGTTGCACTAAGGTAGTAATTAAATTAGTCATGAATTAGGGTCTTTGATAAGTGATTATTTATCATGACACACCATATCTTGTTAATATTTATTCATATAGGAAAGTTGTTACCTTCTCATCCTTAGCATGTGTAAGAGACTTTACTCCCACCCATTTAATGACATAGTCAATATAGACAAGGATGTACTCTTTGTTGTTGGATTTTGGATCAAAAGGTCTTATACATTATAGGCCCCACTTTTCAAATAGTTCAAACACCATATGGGGTTGCAAAGGCATTTCATCTAAATGTGTGGGTCTTCTTATACATTGACATCTATCACAATGAGTAGTATATCTTATTTCATCTTTATGGAGTGAGGGCCAATAGTATCTTGTATTCAATATTTTGACTATTGTACGCTTGGCTACAAAGTGTCCTCCATAGGGTTTATCATGGCAATATTTGAGGATATATGGAACTTCATCTTCTTGAAGACATCTATTGAGGATGGAGTCAGGCCCAATGTAGAAAATAAATTTGGATAGCCATGAATATCTAGCACTTTTGTGAATCAAATCTCTCCTTTGTTTAGGGAGGAAGTGTTATGGAAGTAGCTCTATTATAAGGTAATTAGGAATATTAGCATACCAAGGTGTGGTAAGGGTGAGAGATAATAGGTTCTCATCTAAAAATGAGTCATCCACTATGGTATCTTCTTTAGGGATTATAGGCATGATAGAAAGTGAGCCACCACATTGTCCCTACCAAGCTTGTCTACAATAGTGATATCAAAATTTTATAATAAGATCAACCATCTTATCACTTTAGCAAAAATAACTGGTTTGTTCATAAGGTACTAAATAGTTGTATGGTCTATATAAAAAAATACTTGATACCCTATGATGTAGTGATGAAACTTGTTGATAGCATAAATTACCACTAACTCTTTTTTAGTAATTATGTAATTTAATTATGCTACTTATAGGTTCTTGCTTACAAAATATATGACATAATTGAGTGCTTCCTATTTTTGGCTAATCATAGATCTCAAGGTAGTATCTAAAGCATCTATGTGAATATGGAAGGGAAACTTCCAATCAGGACCATGCAGAATAGGGGCAGTGGTCAATAATTCCTTTAACTGTTTGAAGGTTTTATCACAAGTAGGAGTGTAGAGAAATTCAGCATCTTTAGTTAGAAGGGTGAACAATGGTGTTGTTACTTTGTTAAATTTTTCTATGAATCTCTTGTATTAACTAGCATGTCCTAAAAAACTCCTAACATATTTCTATTTTTGAGGAACAGGCATGTTTTTTATGATGCTAATTTTTACAAGGTCAATATTAATTCCTTCAATAGATATGTGGTACCCTAAGACAATAATTTCTATCATAAGCATGTAGCATTTCTTATGGATAAGAGATATATGGTACTCCTAACAGCATTATAACACTTTTTTAAGGTTCTTGAGGTACTCATCAAATGTTTCTCCATAGATAGTGAAGTCATCCATATAGATTTATACACATTCATTGGTCATATCTACAAAGATACTTAAAATAACCCTTTGGAATGTTTTAGCAGAGTTAAACATCCCAAAGGGTAATACAACATAATCATAAGCACCCGAGGGACAAGTGAAAATAGTATTTTCTTGATTCTTAAGAGAAATTCTAATCTAGTTGTAACCACTAAAGCCATCCAAAAAGGCAAAATAATTTTTTCTTACTAGTGTGTCCAACACTTGATCAATAAATGGTAGAGGAAAGTGATCCTTTATAATTGCTATGTTAAGTTCCTTGTAATCTATGTATACACACCATTCTCTTTTTTCTTTGGTAGAATTACCAATGGTGAAACCCATTCACTATCTGAGATGGGATATATAAATCTAGCATTCAGGAGTTTTTGTAATTCCACTTTGACTATTTTTTGAAGAGATAAATTCATCCTACGTTGTGGTTGTCTGATTAGTTGGCACTCTTCTTTAATGTAGATATGATGTGTGCATTATTCTAGGCTGATTTTTTGCATATCCTCATAATCCCATGCAAAATCACATTAGTTTGCATGCAACATGCTAACTAGTCATTTTTCCTCATTTAACTCCAACTTTCAATTAATAGGCAATGTTTTTCTTGAAGAGATTTCAATTTATTTTCATAGTGCTTTCATCAATTATATATTGCTAATGGATCTAGTTTGGTTGAAGCTATGAGTTAGTAGCTAGTGGAATATTTTCTATACATATCTATTAGAATTATCTGATTCCTAGAGGTTCTAAAAAGGGCACTCAACACATGATAATTGGCTGAGATATGTAGAAAGATTTTGATAATTATAATGAAGAACATTGAAGAGAATGGTAGCTTCCTCCTAATCAGCCAATGTGCATGCATAGTCTATGGTAAATAAAGGAATCAAGGGAAGCTGCTCTACCTCATATTATTTAGCCCATAATGAATTCTCAAATGTGAAAACTAGTTGTGTTGGGGGATAAAAGACTAACTTATTAGTGTGGTTACCATTGGATATCATCATGTCACTTGATCTAGAACTGATGAAGGCATCAACTGTGACAAGCTAAGGTCATCCTAACATAAGAGTATATCCACCCAAATTAGACTTAGGTTGTATCACAATAAAATCTATATGATACTCCCAAGAATATATAGTAATGACAAGGTCTTAAATGATTCATTTTGGTCTGATCATAGACCTATCAGCCATTTATAGCATTGTAGATGTAGGATGAATATTATTTAGTTGTAGTTTGTGTATAGTTTCAGTTGTCATTACATTTATTACAGCCCTCAGGTCTATCAATGTGTTGGATAGCTATTGGTCATAGATATAGAATTTTATTATTGGGCATCCTAGATCTAAATATTTATTTAGTAGGGTGTTCCCCAACATGATGTCTACTAGCTGGCCAATCACATGCATAGTATTGGGATCTTTTTTCTTCCTTCCTAGTTTATGTAGATAGATGCCTCTAATAGCTTTAGAATATATGGGTACATCCTTGATGTCCTAGAATAGATGAATTTTTACATATATTCTTGAGTTATCCCATGAAATCAAATTTAGGTTCAATTATATGGTGTTGAAGGCTGATACATTCTATAAATAGTGGGGTTGTTTCATTAATAGATTTATTTGATGGTTCAAAGAGTTCTTGTGGTGATGGATGTGGGTTAGGATGTTCTTTTAGGATTTAATGATTTGATTCCATTATTATTAGTGGTGATGGGGGTGGTATAAATTTTCCTAAACAGAGGTGAACTTCATTGATGTTCATCATGGATGCTAGTTATTGAACAGGCTTAGTATTGATATGGGTTCCACTAGCTTATTTGTAGGATTCTGTACGGGTTGGGTAGGTAGTTGGTTAGGCTTGGGTAAAGATTATGTATTAGGAATAAGAGTAGGATGTTTTTATTTTTTTATGGATGGAATCCTCCTAGAGAGTTTCCCCATGGCTAATTACATCTCTAGGGTTGTTTCCACTAGTTTGTGAAGAGTGGGCCTTGGGGTGGTTGCCAAGATTGTATCCAATATGGGGATACATTTTGTGGAGGTTTCTAAGAGGTGTTGGGGGATATTGATTGAGGTGGCTATCAGCTAGAATTAAGAGGTGGAACATTCATCTAAGGACTAGTCTAATTGGGGGTAGTATTTTCAAATTGTGAATTAAAGGAGGTAAAATTTAAAAAAGATGGATTTTGTCGCATAACTTGATAAGATGGTCATTGAACCTATGCATTTCTTTGTGAAACATAGAAAACCTAGTCACCATCTCCTCCTATAGTGTGTCTCTCTACCATTTTTGGTTCTTTAATTATGATGTGAGATACTTTAATTCAAACTTCGTGACATCTACAATATGTCTTATTCTTCTTACAATCTAGACAGTAAATGGTCAAGGCTTGATCCAAAATTGAGTGCTTTTGTTTTGAGTGTAGACTATCCAGTTGGGTGGCCAAATGATTAATGATATCATATTTAATGTCTTATAGTAGGTTACTAACTTGAGTTTTTTATAGGCCATTTGTAGTTGCCAATAGGAGCATGTTACCCCTGAATTTATTTAGGGAAGATCTAGAATAATTATTTCTTGGAACTTTTATATCTAAGAATGGTAGGTGGGAAATATTCCCTCCACTCATTAGGTCCAGGCTAAGTAACAATGACAAAATATGAAACATGTTTGTCCTAGTGTGTTTAAATGAGGATTGGTATAATCTTCTCTGACTCCTTTTAATAAGATGAGTTTTAAAGGTTCTTCTCCAAGTGCACTTTCCTTGAATTTTTGTACACTGAACATGAACCATTCAATGTAATATTTCAAGGATTCATCCCCTTCTTGATTCATCCTAAATATTAAATTTATTCTATAACTTGTTCCTCTTTCATATTCTTGATACTTGGCCAAAATTTTATTTCTCATGTCCTCCCAAGTGTGGACCAAATTACTACCTAGTCCCATGAACCAGTGAAGTGCTAAGTCTTTGGGAGTAGCTAGAAAAAGTTTCAAATTCAATGCTTCATGTCTATAGTCATAGATTCTACAAAGGATATGAAATTTGAACAAGAATGTGTTCAGATTTTTTGATAATGTGCCTCTAAAATTTGGTAAGGTTGAGGGTGGAATGTTTTTCATTTGTGTTACACATGTTGCATCTAGAAAAAGAAAATCAAAAGTAACAATGTCTAGAGTCCCACTATCATCCACAAAGTCTCCTCTATTCATTATGACTTTTCTTGTGATATGGATACCAAAGGTATTTAGGATCTAATCCTCAAATTCTGTAACAATTCTTTGGTCAACATGATAATAAATGTTTATCTATTGATACTCAATCTTTTTACTAGATGAAGGGTCTAAAGATTCTCCTGAGCTTCCTTTGATTTGATCAAGAAAGCCTTGCTACAATGTTTTAAATATGTTACTCTCTATATTATTTGGTTCATGTATTTCCTCTCCTTCACTTCTCTTTACCACCTTAGCTCATGCTTTCTCTGCTTCTATTTTATTTTTTAGATCCAATAATCCTTCCTCTACAAGCTGCCTCTTTTAGTTTGTAGTGTTTTATTCTTCAAGAGTCTTCTAGCTTATGGTATATTATTCAACAAGATTCCTAGTTGTTTTAGTTATTTGTGGTTATTTCCCAACAAAATTTTTTAGCTCATTTGGTAAGAATCTCCCTTAAGAATATCTTTCTCTCTAAATAAACATTATGCCACTCCTTCAGCTATCATATCCCTTCCTACATAGGGTTAGTTTTTTAATTTTTCATGTGTTCCAGCAGTCATTTTAGACTTAATAAAAATAATGTGGAAATAAAAGAGTTCAAAAATCAAAACAAAAGGAATTGAAATTCTACTTCTAGAAAGCAGTAAAATTTGTCTACTAAAAGCAAAAAAATTATTCTAAAAAGTAGGAAATTTATCCTAGAAAGTAGGAAATGAAAGAAAAAATTAAAATCACACTTTGAAAAAAATAAATTACTTTTGCAAGAAATAAATTCTAAAAATATGAACTAAAAAATGCACTTTTTACTTCTATGAACTTAAACATCTGACATAAGACACCGTAGTGCCCTCACTCAACTTTCTTGGCTGGAAAAATATGTCTAGGAACTTAGACATCTGGCATAAGACATCTTAGTGTCCTCACTCAACTTGCATGAATAGGTATAATAAAGCATTAATCAAATTTCTTTTTTAAAATAATAATGATGGATTTTATAAACAATAATTAACACCCTCCCTGGCAACAGTGCCAAAATGTTGTGTAGACTAATTACCTAGTGATTACCAAATTCTTGAGTTTAATTAACATTAATTATCAACCCAAGGTACTTATTATTTTGAAGGATGTCAACATTTTATATACATTATTTACTATTAAATCTTCTTGTTTTTCTAGTTGCAGTATAATGAATTTATGTTGAATTCACTAAATAGATATACCATAAAACTACTATGACATAACTATTAAATTACTTCACACGTAGGAATCACACATACATCATAATTATATAATCAAACCAATTAAAATAAACTTACACAACACACTTAAATCTAAAGAGGGTTAGGATATTCACTACAACTCCTTCCAAGGGGGGCTTCCTCAATACACATACAAAATCATAACTTTCATTCATTCACTTGCATAAGTGACAGATAGTTATGATATTTACATGGAAAAAGAGATAAAATAATCATGAATGAGGCTATAAAATTAATAAATTGATGGCCTCATCAAAGCTCATGAGGATCCCGCATAAAGTGTCAAACTATACCAATTACAAAATAAATATCAGGGTGAGTGTTAGGTAAATGAGGATACTAATGATACAAAGTGCCATCAACAAGAGAAGTGGAAAAATTTACCTCAAGGTTGACCCCAGATCAAAAAGGAGTCATTATAAAGTTAAAATTATCCATTTGAAATTGAGCAAGTAGATCAAGATCATACTTGGACTGAGCAAGTGTAATCCCATAAGAGGATTGAGTGATCTCAATCCCAAGAAAATAATGCAAAGTGCCCAAGTAAATCATGGAAAAATGTTGGTGCAAAGCATATTTAACATCACCAATGATGGATGAGGTGCTCCCAGTAATAATTAAGTCATCAACATACAGGACAAGAATTAAGTGAGAGTCATCCTACAAAATAATGTATACATTTAGATGTGAATGATACCATGAGAATCTAATGGAGAGAAGAAAGGATTCCATCTTGATATTTAAATAGTTATCAAAACTATTCAACCAAAATATCCTCAAGAATCCATTGCCACAACCATGACAATTAACACATTTCTCAATAAATGAAACAACTATCTATAACTAAATGATAGGTTACAATGTGAATCACCACTTATCCTCTATCTCCTATATTAAGATGCACTACAAGAGTGCCTATAAATAAGAGAGAGATAATGATTGGGGGTAGGTATGTCAACATAATGACAACATAATGTTGACATACTCTTAAGTAAGTGTAACAAGTAATTAACCCACATTAATTACTCTAACACCCTCCCTTAAGCATAACTTAGGGAGTAGTGAAAAAATAAAAGAGTGAAAGAGTCCTCAAAAGATAGGTCTTGAAAACTATGCCATGTTGGGTACCTATGTACAATGTCAAGAGAATCTAGTGAAGAAGCCAAGTGTCCTGATGGATGCCAATATATCTTTCTGACATACATAGATGCTAATCACTATAACCACCAAGTAAAATAGAAACTAGTGATGAATACAAATATCAACTAGAAGAAACATTGATCTTAAAAATACTAGGTAGAAGAAGAAACCTGATGAAGCATTGCTAAACATGCCCCCCTCAATGTTGAACACTAGGTGAAAATACTCATAATATCTACATGAGTGGTCTAAATCCATTACTCGATCATAATAAACAACTGACACTGGACTTCACCAAAATAGCTTCAATAAAGAAGACTATCAGTGGTGATAAAAATACAAAAGAGTATACCAAAGAAGGCTAATAAATGATGAGACATTATGCAATCCTCATATGGGTTTCAGCAAATAAATTGCCTGGATAAGATACCCATGTACAATAGAGGAATCCAAACTCATTATTGTGTTAAAAACATGAAATCACACATGCACACAAAAGGTACATAACTCTTAAAAGGTGAAGAAAATAAAGAAAATCTATAGGAAAAATTCCCCCCCAAAACAGAGAAAAAAATATTAGAGAGCAAGAAAACCCTCCATAAATGATGTTGAGTAATTCCACACTCCAAGTATTTGTAAGTCATAAAAAAACTCAATTTGCATGAGTGGTTAAATCTACTAATCAATCACAAAAACATCTGACACTAGGCTTCACCAAAATAGCTTCAATCAAGAAGATTATCAGTGGTGATGAAAGTACAAAATAGTACTATAAGTACAAAGAATGGTCAATAATAAGAAGTAGAATGTACATTATACCCCCCATAATATTGAATGGATAGAGTGAAAAAACAAAGGTTTATATGAGTGTCTTGATTCCACTACTCAAACACTAAATAAGCTAACACTGTATACACTAGAATATATCCATGTCACATTGAATGAGACTGTCAAACTATCAAAGAAGATAAGACAACATTAGGATTCACCATAATAGTTATAATCAAGCTATGGGAGACTATCAACTATCATAAAATGGTGTCAAAAGTGTAGAAGATGCTCCAAAAACAAGGAAGCAAAAAAGTGTCTCCATAGAAGAAGGTGAGGCACTAAGAAAGGGGCCTTGAGGATATATGACACAACTACTAATGTGTCATTGTACTAATTCAAGTTGTGGGTTAATGGAATAGTTTGGAAAATGGTAGAAAGAGCCATAATGTATGCAAACACAGAAGAATGATCAGCAGCCTAAAATAATAACTGCAAAGATGTTGGGCTCAGTCAAAAATGCATCTTAGATAGTGCTTGTGTGAAGTATAATGCAGAGCCCATAACACAAAAAACCCTAAAGTAGTAACAATGTAAACTCAATAATAGTACATTAGGCTCAATCAAGAATATGTCCATGAGTGTAACAAATGATGACAATGCAAAGGAGCTACAAGGAAGTATGTGTTACCTATGAGGGGGTCTGACCTCCTGCCAAATTAGACCTCACCCTCCAATCTTTGATAAGAAAAAGAGATATGGTACATGAAAAATATTGAATATTCCTTAATAAATTCTCATAAGATATCAAATTCATCACCCTAAATATGTCACCACAAACCATAGCAAGAGTTAGAACAACCAATGTGAAGAGACCCCCTAGAATATGACACTATATATTTTAGTGCATTTTACAATTTAAATAGGCTAAATGAATGTTAAATTGAAAATCATGAACTTTTTTAAAATATTATGCTCAATTTTGAGCTACGAATTAATAGTTATTAAATAAACAAGTTCTCATAAAATAATCCTATTTAATAAAAAAATTACACTAAAGGTTAAAAAATACACCATGGGTCAGAGAACCTAGCCTTCCAACCACTCATTAAAATTGACACAAAACTAAAAATCTCTCTAGGCCAATAGAAGTTAAAAAATTCAATCTAATTACCTCAATATGCATGTAAGTGTGTTTTACATCTTCTTTAAGAAAAAATATAACCATTAAGGAAAAAAGAATTTCTAGTTGTCTTAAGAGGATAAAGGAGGTGGATTATAGTTGTCTTAATCTATTTGGGCCCTCCTCCAATACACAAGTGTGTAAGATGAAATAGTGAAATGTATTCTATGGTAGGACACCAAATTGGTCAATAACTCTATCACATCCACATTGAGAGCACCATCAAAATGTGATTGGCTAGAAAAAGTAGATAATGCTAAAAAATGAAAAAGGAAGACACTGCAGATTCAACACAAAGCTCCACACAATCTGGTTAAGATATGGAAAAAATATATCATAAGGAAAAGATAATACAAGTTTGTGACAAAATCCAATGCAATCTCTTTTCTACATCCATAGATCAAAAAACACACATCCAATGCATTGATCTCCCAAATCTCTACACAGACTAGACATAGAGTTATATGCATATTTGTAGTCTATTGAAAATGTAGATGGTATTTCTGAGTCCATTGAAGTCCTTGGTTGAAATGGAGCATGATTCTACTTGATTTCGTCAGCTGAGATAAAAATATTGATGGTATATTTGCTTGATTTAAAATAGCTAAGATAAAAAGAATGGTGGCATCATTGCACTTGGGCTAAGTAAAAGACAAGAAAAGAATTGAACTTTGTATGGTAGTGACATTAATACAACTGGATAAAAATGTGTCTATATCATGTTTCAAGAGGTTTAAACCCTAGACCAGGCAGAAAAGAGAAGGTCTTAAGAGAGTAAGCTGTAAGATCTAGCATAAAGCCATCAAGGTAGATAGATCAGTAACAAACAAAAGACAAAATAATGCTTATCTTAACAAATCTTATACAAGTAGATATAATGTAGCATAAAGGCACAAAAGACTATAGAAGAGATGCAATATTTAGGCATAAGAGAGGTGGTTGTCATCATGTAGATTATGGATTTAGAATACAACCCAAGATGTAAAACATAATAATGTAAAAACCTTCAAGACTCTAATGGAATCGATTTATCTACATATAATCTCCTTTCAACCATATCTATGATATAGATGGAAAATGCTTTTTAAACTATATTTATCCAAAAAGCTTATCCAATGCAAATAATTTCAATGAACCATATTCCTAAAAAATAAGATCCACTATAAAACTGACCAGATTTTAATGCCAATGAAATGGAAAGTAACTTAGCCAATAGAAAAATAGGCCAAGGTATTGAAAAAACATTCCATAAATGGAAAATCAAGGAATATGAATCTATGGATTGCATAAAAATTATAAATCTAAAATGGAAGGGAACTTACTAGATGAGTAATGACCATTGGAGCTTAGCTCTGATACCATAAAAGAGTTATCAAAACTCTTCAGCCAAGATCTCTCTAAGAGTCCATTACCATAGCCATGGTCATTAACACATTTCTCAATAAATGAAATAATTATCTATAACTAAATGATAGATTATAATGTGAATCACCACTTCTCCTCTATCTTCTATATTAAGATGCACTACAAGAGTGCCTATAAATAGGAGAGAGAGAGAGAGAGAGAGAGAGAGAGAGAGAGAGAGAGAGAGGTATGTTAACATAATGACAAAATAATGTTAACATACTCTTAAGTAAGCTTAACAAGTAATTAACCCACATTAATTACTCTAACAAGCATACCAACCCTGAGGGGCTTAGTTGAGCCCATAAATAGACTTTCATAATTTACAAACCAAAGAAGAGTCCTAAATTAATATTGGTAGTTTCTCCATGTAAATCTCCTCTTATATATCCCTATGAATAAAGGCACTCTTCACATCTATCTGATGTACAATCCAATCATGAGCTATAGAAATGGCAAGTGTCAAGAAAATGGAGTTAATCTTAGAGATGGGGGTAAAAGTATTTGTGTAATCAATACTAGGAACTTGAGAGAAACTTTTAGCCATAAGCCATGCTTTTAACTTATCAACTAGTCCATCTGCTACAAATTTAGTTTGATAGATCCACTTACATTGAGCCAATTTTCTTCCCTTATGAAGTGGAACAATCTCCCAAGTGTTGTTTGGTATCAATGAGTTATACTCTTCTTCCATAGTTAAATCCCATTTATAAATACTTGAAACTTCTGGACATTATTGTGGTAATATAAGAATGTGGGAGTTTTTGGTTTTATAATCATGTCCTTTGAGTGTTAGAAGGATCCCCAATAAGATTTTTAATAAACTAGAGATTTATCCAAGCCCATTGAGGCATAAAAGCAGAAGGGGATGGAGAAAGAGAATCTTTATCCTCTAAAGTGGCACCCAATGAAGGTGGATGTGAAACCTCATGATCATCCCTGTGGATAGAAGAAGCTGATGGAAAGTCCTTTGTATCATTGTCATCTGAGTCCATGGTGTAGGAAGGAAGAGTAACAGAGGATGAGCTTGGAGATATTTCCTCAAAAATAACACTTCACTCAATGAAGAGCTCATGAGTGTTAGGATCCAAGAGACTGTATACTTTGACACCATTAGTATATTTGACAAAGATAGAATACTAACTCTAAGGTTTAAAATCTCTGTCTCTAAGAAGGTATGTGAGACCAAGAAAAACAACCAAAGATTCTGAAGTGTCACACAATAGGTTTAGGACCACACTAGGCTTCGAAGGGAGTGATGCCCTTCAATCCCTTCTAAGGAAACCTATTCTAGATGTGTGTAGTATAGTTGATGGCTTCGACCCAATATGCTAATGGAAGGGAATGAGCATGGATCATGTAGTTAGCCATCTCTTTTACAGATCTATTTTTCTATTTTGCTACACCATTTTGCTAAGGTGTATAGACAACATAATGTTGAATATTAATCCCTTAAAGTGTGTAATATTACTCAAAGCATTAGTTCATATATTCTCTTCAATTATCTAAGCAAATAATCTTGAAAAAATTTCCAAACTGTTTCTATGCATGAGGTTTGAATTCTACAAATAGATCAAAGACTTCACTTTTTTGTCAAAGAAAGTAGACCCATGTGAACCTCTAAAAATCATTAATAAATGTGAGCACATAATGGGTCTTGCTAAAGGATAAGGTTGGAAATGGACCTACAAGATCACTGTGAACTAGTTCAAGGACTACTAAAGCCCTCCAAGCCTTCCTTTTGTCAAATTTATCTTTAGGATGCTAACCTGAGGCACAACCCTAACAAATGCCATCTCAAAAAATGATCTATGGAAGACCTTTAACCATATCTTATTTGTTGAGATATTGAAGGTAGTAGTAGTTGAGATGGCCAAACCACTCATGCCATATTTTTCTCATTGAATTTGTATGGGTGAGTAATGCAGTAGAAGGTACATCAATCACAAATTGAGAGAAGGCATAGATCTAAGAATGATGATCAACCTTTCTAACTACAAGTATATCATTATCTTCAATGTACCTAATGACAATATAATTTGGAATGAATTAAACCTTTCTACCATTCTGAAGATGGGTGATCAAATAGATAGAAAGGAGAGTGGCTAATAATTTAGGAACATAAAGAATATATTGAAATATGCCATCACCGGCTTCAACCAATCCCTTCACAATGACTTCCATTAGAGAGTCATCACCAATGAGAATATGTGGCACAAAACATGGCTCCAACAAAGAAAATTGTTTTTGATTGGAACCCATGTGGTGTGAAGCACCTAACTCAAGAATCCATTGCTTTAAATAATATACTAAAGCAACAAGTGGAGTTGCTTTCCTTATGGCTGATTTTGAAGGAGTTATAGAATATGGTGAAGATGAAGAAGGCAAATCGATGTGATTCTTCTTGAGAAGATGAGTGATTTCATCAATTTTCTTTACATGACACTGATGCTCATGATGACCAACCTTTTTTCAATAGGCACAAGTTGGTTGTTCCTTCTTCTATAAGTTCCCCTTTTATGAAGAGGATTTGGAATCTACCTTAAAGGCATAAAGAGGACTTTAATTGATCTACTTTTGGTTTATGCTTGGAGCGCTTTTGTTTCTTGTCAGATCTGCCTAACTATTTCTATCCTTTGGACTAACTAGCCAATAAGGATTGAGACTATGATGTCTTCAGGAGACCCATGGTGAGAAGCTTGCCTTGTTTATGCATCAATATTTCCAAAAATATGTCAAAAAATGCATCACATAGGTAGATCCCATAGTCAACTTATGAGTATGAAAACTATAAATAAAGGCTCCATATTTAGGACCTAATTTATTCATTATATTATAGATCAATTGAATGTCCTTTTTATCAATCCACAATCTATGAGCTATGATTTTAGGTCAATAACCTTTGTAATGTATTCTTTAATGTTGTCAAATTTCTATAGATCAAGACTCATCAATTCATTATCAATTTGATAGCCTCTAACTTCATCTATTTTACCATAGAGTGCCTTCAATTTGTCCCATGATTCTTTGGGACTTGTACATGATTCAATATGAAATAGTATAGCTAAAGACACAGAACTTATTAAACTTCCAAGTGATTTATTGTTTTCAAATGTCCATAAATTTTTTTCTTTAGTATCAAAAGGTTCAGAAATTATTGCCTCAACATAGGGTGTATACCCTTGATTCATCAAGGCATTTCATGCATTATGTTTCCAAGTTAAATAATTGCATGGATTTAACAAGGGAAACTTAGGATTACCCATATGCATAAGAAAAGAAAAGCATGAACTCAAATGTAGAGAGAAAATTCATAGTCACAAGAGACACCTCCCTTCATTCACTCAATAAATAATCCCCCCCCTGAAAAAAAAATAATGATTTTGGAACTTTATAATTAAGTGTGTTTACAATGTTGGAGTTTATTGTTCCATAGTTTTACATAGTCTAAGATGGACCCTCAAATTGAAAGTATAAAAAAATTAAAAAATTATAAATTTAAAGTGATACCAATATATAGATATCAAAAAATATGAACTTTCAAAAAAAGAATCATCTCAATCTAAAGTTGTATGTGAAAGCTACAAGCATTTGAAGGTCAAAAAATGGTAATTGCCTATTAGATCTGATGAGAAAACTAATTTTATGGAAAATGGAGATAATTCAAGGAAAATATAATTACACCACTACACAAAGCTTGAAATTCTACCCCAAATTAAATAAAAATTGTGTTGAAAAAGGAGTCTATACGCTCAAGATATTAGCCTTTGAAGTTGAACTACAAATTAAAAAGCATGCAATAGTGAAGGGGTCAATATCCAAAACAATTATGTTGATGTCAGCATGAAATCATCTACCAAATTTGGTAGAACTAATACCAATTTTAGGGTCACCATCATATTTAGTTCTTGCTAACTAAATTTAGTAATGACTAAACTTGTTGCCAGAATTAGTGAACTACCAAATTTGGTGAAACCACCAAAAGAGATGCCAAATTAGTGGGGGCAACACTACCATAATTTCTTTAAAAAAATTAGTCAGTAAAATAGAGATAACTTCTTCATTATTTAACAAAATTCATAAATTCAAAAAGTTATAGAAAGCTAAGAGCGAGATGCACAAAATCCAAATATTATTTTGAGTAATTAATTACAGTTAGAGATCTATATGAAGAAGAAAAAACATTTTTTTGATAAAAAAAACCTAAATCTATCTTCAAATGTTCAACTAAGATAAAATAGGATCTATATCTAACTTCTCATACACCCTAAATGTAATTAAAAACTTATATTTGCTCTTTAAATTTAATAATAATTTGATAAAAACCTTCAAATTTGCTTCAAACCTCTTTAGATTCATGTAGAACCGCTTCAAAACTGCCTGTAGATAGAGCCTCCATGTTCAACTAGAACAAAAGTATAAGCGCTACTATCTTTGTTGAATGATTGGATTGTTATGGATAGCTCCAAATTTGCTTCAAGATACTTGAAAAATCCCCTGTAATTGGCAAGTAGATAGAGAAACCCCCTTAGAACCTGGTATTTCTTTCACAACTATCTAATGCTCCAGATCATTCAAAGATGCAAGAGAAGAGCATACTCATTTTTTGAAAAAAATAATAGATCTATACTCTTAAATATCTTAAAAATCTATCATACAACTCACAACTCTAGTACCATGTAAGATTTGGTTGAAAATCCACCCAAGATTCAAAATGAGTGAAAGGAAAGTATAACAAGGAAACCAAAATTGATAGAATAACTATTTAATAAGAATGTTAATACAAAGCCTTCACATGCTTCTCTATATAAAATGAGAGCAAGAGGTGAGTATATATAAGATATACCACCTAAGAGACTAAAAACACATGAAATGTGGGATAAAAGATTAAAAACCCCAAAGTAAGCTTAAGTGTGAAAAGGTCTAATTGATGGAACTGATTAGGGAAATAACCATTTTCACACTATAAAGTGAGAAAATACCCTAGAAAAGTACCAAACATGAAGAAAAACTATTTACACTAACATATTTGTTTTAGTTACATAATTTTTATGTAATAAGGAGTTTCATAATTGTCAAGAGTTGTTGTTGTCTACTTTGAAAGAGGAGAAGGTGTTAGTTGAAGAGATAGAGGTGTTAGTTGAAGAGATATGACAAGAACCTATGTTTTCATCATGCATTGTCAAGGAATCCAAAGAAGAGATGGATGCAAAGCAAGTTGTTTTAGTCAAGAAAAAGGAAGAAGAGAAAGAAGGTTCTTTAGTCCTATGATGAGGACTTGTATGCTCCTTTGTTCTAGGTCCTTGTAAAGTAGAGATGTCTTTTTTGTGCTTCATAAAGACATTTCTCAATTTGAATAAGCATGTGGTTTTGCAAGGGTGTTTTTAGTTGGAGCAATTATGTCTAGGTGGAAGATGTGATTTGATGAGTTTAGAGTGATGTTATAAGGTGATTTTGCCATTTTGGTTTGGTGCTTGTTATGTATGTAGTGTCTATAAGGTCAGAATGGGTGTTTCTAGGTTGCATGATGATATTTATGGAATATCAGGAAGATTTTAGTGCTAAAAAAGGTCTATGCACTTCTTTGTGATGTGTTTTAGGTGGTTTTGTGTCTTGATGATCTTGTTTTTGCCTTTTGGAGGTTTGTGTGTGCTCTCAAGTTTATCTTTCTTATTGCAGGTCAAAGCCATAGTATAGGAGTTCAATGTTCCTAAATGTGTGGAGGCTCAAATATTAGTCCATAAATGTGTGATGTTTGTCTTCAATTGTGTAAGACGTTTAAAGGTGGGCATTGACCAGAAGGAGGTTTATTGAGTGTGTTTGTTTTGAGATTCTAAATTTTTGGACTATGCTAGAAAAGTGGTTTTCCTTATGAGTTGAGGTATGAGGCTTCTTAATAGGTTAAATTTTCCAAATGGAAATCAAGCATCATATATATTTGAAGGTTTGTGGTTTTCAAATTATTCAATTTTTTATCAAGATGAAGGCCTAATTAGCTAGTAGATTTGAGAAGGAATGATGTTGCATAGGATGAACTAGGTGATGAAAATTGGTGTGCTTGAGGGGGAATATGATAATGATATAGATATGAAGTTTTAGGTCTTCAAGGTGTGTCTAATAAAATTTGTGAGCTCTGTAAGTTCCAAGTAGGGCTATACAGAATCTAGACACACCTAGTATGAACAAGAGTGATTTTTAATCAATTTATCTAAAAGAGCATGTTATGAGTGTTTCAATGTAAGTTTTATGGTTGATTTAGAACATATTTCCTATTTATTGTGTGGCTTGAATATCTATTGGTATTATTAGAATTGGATTTCAAGTGAGAAAATGAAAGCAGAATGGTGTTGTTTGATGACCCAAAGAAGTATAGTGTTCTAAGTTTGATATTTTCATGTTATTGAGGCCATGAAGGTGCTTTTAGAAGTTATATAGGTGAACTTTGGTTATTAATATCAAGGGGGATTCTCTTAGGTTGTCATAAGGAGGAGCATGAGTTAAGGGGAGCTAACTCAGATGGTTTAACAAGTTTGCATGATTAAAGGGGGAGCTAGATTATTCAATTTGTCAGGTCAAAAGATCAAGAAGTCTTAGAGTAAAGGTGCTTATTATAGGCTCAATGGCATGAAATTATATTGGTGCTATTTTAGGTGGCTTGAGAGAGAAGGCTAGTAATCCTATGTGGTGGTTCTTTATAGTGTGTGAAGACCTGAATATGCTCAAGAGGTGCAATGGCTTAGATATCTTAGGGGGAGTCCCTCTCAGTGTTCTCAAGGTGAGTTTAATCAATTTTTGGTGTTCATACGTGTTTATTCCTCATTAATAATAGTACATGATCAAAAAAGAGTGTTGTCATGGTGCATGGTTGAAAAGTATAGGTGGTATGTACAGAGTTAGGAGAATCTAACTTAGATAGTTTGAGTGACTTATCGATCCATGTATGATGTAAGGAGAAGCATTTGTGAGATGTTCAAGTCATTAAGAAAATGTGTTGAATCATCTTGCATAAGCAAAGGGGGCTTGTGAGTTTTATAGGTTAATAGGTCCAAGGATTAGATAATCCCAAGTTTAAATTGGTGTATGTCAAAAGGGGAAGTAGTTATTTCATATGAGGTATGTAAGTGTCCTAAGAACCTAGAAGTTTATTTGAATACATTCATGATGTTAAGAGGATTTTGGTGGCTATTTAGTCCACTTAGTCATTAATTTCAAAGGGGGAGAAAGAAAATAATAGGTTGTCATTAGTGACAAAGGGGGATATTTTTGACAAGTGTTGTCATTGATGTCAAAGATTGATGTCAAAGGTAATGAAAAAGTGGTGATGTCATGATGATGATAAGTTTGAGACTAAATTTGTGCAAGGTATGATTTAGATGCATATGGGATAAGGTAAGTATTATCTGAGGCTTATCATATTTTATCTATCATGTTGATGTGGTTTCAAGTCAAGAAGACAAGACAAGCATGTGAACAGTGTGTTACATAGGCTTGGTAGCCTAGTATGTAAGCATGGATCATCAGTATATGCTTGGATAGGAAGTTGATGAATGTTATGTATGATGATATCATGTTGCAGAGATCCTATGGGGTGTTAAGAGTGCTTAAAATTCTTATGGGAATGCATAATGTTCATCCATTTCTTCATCATGTTCATCTAGGCATAATTGGTTATATGGCAGAAAAATCTAAGTAGGTAGTTTGATAACATCACCATCACCAAATATAGATGAGTCAGGGGGAGTTGGTTATATGGGTGTGATCACATTAGTCCCAAGTTTCAATTCATGAGGTTGAGTGTATCTAAAGATATGAAGGTGAAAATTTGACCTCTCAAACAGAAGTTCAATAAATTTCTAGACTTATCTAGGCCATCGCTACATATCATGCAAACCTGTATGATCTAGCAAGTTTGTGAATTTATTTTAGGCACATAGAAATTCAATAGTGGGCAAATGTTTTCATGGTTATGTTTTCTATAGTGCCAAGAATGTACCCTAAAGATTTGAAGTCTTGAAGTTTTTTATAGATTGAGATATAAATCTTCAAAGTTTCACTTATAGACTATGATGGGATAGAGACCATCAAGTTAAACTACATTGAAGTTTGAGGTCAACTAGTCAGTAGATCTATGCGTGCACATTAAATCATAGATCTTGATCCAACGGTGCATGTAAAAATAAATTTTTGAAAGAATGAATGTGTTAATGACATGTGTCACATTCATGGAGCTTGGATAGAATATCAATGACAAGAATATGATCATGTAATTAGAAGATCAATGACATGCATTAAATTCAATGAGTCAAATGTGCAAAAGGCACATGAGACTACCAAGTGGCACAATAGGGGGAGCTTGAAATTTAGATCAATGTTGAATGCTATAAGATAAAGACCTGGTTAATTTATATATATCAACAAAGCATTTTTGATCTAAATTTTTAGTAAGAAGTGAGATGATAACAAGTTTTTGATGTTTAAGAGTGATCAAAGGTAAAGACCAGGTTAATCTGATGAGATTGATGGTGCATATTTGGTCAAAGTTTCCAAGAAGCACGAGATGAGGTCAAAGTGATAGTTATTTATCATAGTTAAATATTATGCTACATTCAAGGGAGATCGAGGATGAATATTCATTCAAGTGATGCAAGGATATGAGATGTTGACAAAGCATTCAATATTTAATAGTGACTATTGGAATTTGAATATTTAAATTAATAAATGGAAAAACTAGTCTACAATATTTTATTTATATCTTTTGATCCAAGAAGAATTCAAAGGTCAAGTTGAAATAAAATTTGTAGAATACTTTAGGATGAATCCATTGAATATATTTAAAAGGTCTAAATATTTTTACCTTCAAATTTATTGATCTCTAAATTTAACTATTCTTTACCATATTCTATAAGTAACCTAAGAAGGATAATTGAGTTGTTCTTGATGGTTTTTGGATATTTAAAGGTATATTAGCTATTAGAGAAGGTTATAGACTCCATGAGTATCATATTTATGGATTTTTTATGTTTAGATGATCCATATTTAGGATGAAAAAATGTTTAGAAGTTGATTATGTGTTTATTCATGGTGTTTCTATGTATAAGGTCAAAGATTGATCTATTTGGCTTTAGCAGAGGAGTGTTGTGATTATTATGATCATTTGAGGATGTTGAAAGGGTAATGTGGAGTGGAACTACACATTTATAAGTGGCCATGTTTGTTTAATTTTCTCAATGGAGTGATAAATTGGGGAATAGGTCTCCATGAGAACTATAAGGGCTACTAAGGCCTAATTGAAAGGCTTAGTTACTTAAGTCTGACCCATGGATGTCATGGCCAGCCTATGGGAATGGTATTAAGATATGTTAGATGTCTTAAGGGTTAATTTAAGTATTATGGATGACCTATATGTTGATATTCATGAAGGCTCTATAAATAGTGAAATCAAATATGATGATTTCTAGACTAGAGAGAAGGGGCTCTAAGTGGAGGAAGAGTATAGAGTTGAGAGGTAAAGGATAGTAAGGGTGCCTAGTGGATGGATTGAATAATATATCATGTTTATGATTGTGTGTATGACCTATCCTTTATATTTTTGATGTCAAAAATAGTGCTCTTATAGTTTTGAAGACTTGTGAAAGAGAGAAATGTGTGAGTGTTGTGGAGAAAAGGATAAAAGAAAGGGACTGTGCCTGGTGGATGGGTTATAGAGTAGATAAATTTTATGATCATGTGTATGACCTTTAATTCATATTTCTAATATCATAAATATTTCTCTTGTAATTTTGAATATTGAGGATGAGTGAAGAGGTCTAAAGTGATCCAAAAGGATGTTTTAGATGCCTTGAGTGTGATAGAAGGATAAATGATGTATGTGTAAGCTTGATGGTTTATTTAAAATGTAGATCAAAGTTTTGAATGTGTGTATGACCAATTTGTCATGTTGTTGAGGTTATGACAAAGTTATTGTTGAAAAGTGTAGAGTGATCCAAAAGGTAGTTTTGGATGTTTGTGGTTGTGTGAAGAAGTGAAGGGGGCTAACATACATTATATCTCCATCAAATTGGTAGGTAATTAGTGTTAAATATATTTTCATATCATATTTTTTGGGAGGGTGCTCAATATCTAGGTCAAAAGTATTTGACCATCTTAGGGGTAGGTACTCATTGTGAAGTAGGTGTTTCACTAAATCTAGGTCAGATGGACTTAACCATCCTAGGGGTAGGTACTCCTTGTGAAGCAGGTGTTGCACTAAATCTAGGTCATTATGAATTAACCATCCTAGGGGTAGGTTCTCCTTGTAAATTAGGTGTTTTTATTAAATCTAGGTCAAAAGGACTTGAATATCCTAGGGGCAGGTGTTCCTTATGGAATGGGTGTTCCAACAAAGTCTCATGCTTGTAATACCTTAAAGGACAATTTGTCCATGTGTTTTTAAGATTGAGAGTGGGTTTTATTCCCCATTAGGGTTTCCTACATTAGATGTTGTCTTATGATTTTATTCTCTTATTCATGGTTTGATGGTAATCTAGTTGCATATGTTTGTTTTGTTGATTCATGAATGTCAATGAATGAATGATAAGTGATTTGAAAGTGAAAGATTGGTTGACTGATTCACCCACCCTCTTAGTTATCTTATACCTCCAACATGCTTGAGATTTTTCTTAATGTTGGGTTTTCTCCTAATTATTAGAATAAATATTAACTAATCCCTTTTCATGGAATTATTTTACAATCTTTACCCCCTTGTCTGTGATGTATTCAAATGTGTTAGCACAATGGAGTTTCAAATTATAAGCTATCTCAACATTTAGATTCTAAGATAAATTATTAGCTAGTTGATTATATGGAAGATTGTATGAATTGGTTGGCTAAGGCTCTCTATAATTTTAAAAATGTATAAAATCTTTCTCCACCTTGTTGCTTGGCATTACACAAATCAACCATGGTTAATTCATGTTCCATGTTATATGATAAATGCTTAAAAAATTCTTAGATAAGTTATAAAAAGTGATGACAAAACCATTTGTTATATGAAGGAATCACTCCAAAGCTTATCCACCTAAGCTTCATATAAACAACCAAAGTAAATAAATGTTTTTATATGCCACCTCTTGGCATGATATAAAATATTTACTTTAATTACTCTCTTAGAGAACATTTTCCTTTATATTTGATGAATTTAGGCATCTCAAAATAAGATGTAAAACACACTTGGAGGAATATCATGTCAAATTGGTAAGGGCATATCTTGTCAAACTTGTATTTTCTACCTTGGTTACTTGTTTGGTGTCCTAAAATAACTTCTTTTATATCATGTCATTCTGGGAGAGTAAGAGCACTTTAGGATTGATTAAGTGTGTTTTGTTGAGTATTAAAGGGTTAATTGGCTTGATTTAGATTAAAATAGGTATGAATGTGTCCCATTTGTATGGTTTTGTTATAAATATTCACCCTATAAAATGATTATATTATTTATAGGATACTTCTTATTGGCTTGTCGAAAGTGGATTAACAATTTGTTGCTAGGTCAGAGGAATCTATTGCCTCTATGGAGGAAGTTGTTTAGAAATAGGGACATGTGAATATAAATGGAATTTATTATGATTCAAAGGAGTTTATGATTGTGTATTATAATGAATTTGATGTTTATTCAAAGGAATGTATTGTTATGAAGTGTAATGGATTTTTCGTTGATTTAAATTAATTTATTATTAGGAAATGGGTGATGATTGTTGTGGATTATTTATAACTTCTTGTGGAGGATTATTTATTAATTATTATTTAAAATTAGAATTATTGTTTTGGGAAGTATAAGGAACTTGTTTGTGATTAGAAAAGACATGTTGTAGATTGTTTTTAGTTTGTTGTAATGGATCCACTAGAGGTGTCTAGTCAACAATAGCCAATGGTTCTATATTGGATGTAGGATTGGCTACAGGATATATATTTATGTAGATTTAGTTATTTAATATTGTTATTGTTATAAGGGTGAATTTTAATCCATGGGTTGGGAATTGTTAAATTAAGTAGTAAATACATAAGTAGTTAAGGTAACTAAGAGATGATTAGTGAAGAGTTGACCAATTTGTTATATTTTATAAGCAATAACTTAGATATGTTAGATGGGTCAACAAAGTAAAACCATTCCCTTTACTAAATGATACAATATCATGGTTTGGGATTTATATAAGAGCCTTACTTTAAATATAAGTTGCATCTAGAGTTATTTCCTCTATATAAACAAGGTTATGCAATTAGTCTACAACAAATTAAGGTGGGAGTTTTGACCCATACTCCAAAAACCTTAGAAGGGATTTGTCTTTATTTTTAAAAAAATGGCTCTCAAATTAGATTTGACTAGATCCTACACTAGGTGGCACATATTAGAATACAGTTGGGTGTCCCTCCATGTCATCAATGGTTTTAATATTTTGAAGATACCCAAGTGGATCATAGAAGTGATCATAGACACCAATAACCACATAGGTAATTTAAAATTTTCAAAATTTTATTTGAATTTATTAGGTCATGGTAAAACTCATATCCTAAATATATTAATATAAAATACTATATTATTTATTAAAGATCACTTCTACTCACATATTTTACATAGCATATTTGTATAAATTAAGGCAAAAAAATTTATTATTATGTAGTATCTATGTTTTTTTATTATAGTTCATATTCATAATTTTATGGTGCTTATGCATTTGAGTATAAAAAATCCATTATTAAAAACCATGAAATCAGGCCATATGGAAAAGATCCACACTATGAATGTCTTGATTTTGTAAGTCCTCATCCATCAAACATAATTTATAAATATAATCCCCACTAACTTGAAGACTGTAAATATAATCCCCACTAACATGAAGACACTAACCTAGGAAACAATTTGTAATAAACACATGCCATATAAATTTTCTTGTGTCACCTGCCAATAATTACATTGACATGACATTCATAAAGGTAAGCATTCTATTATATTATATCAATCCCACTCGATGTAAAATCTCACATAGTACACATGTCATTTCTACATGTCCTTATAGATTTATTACTTCTCATGTTAATGAACAAAATCCTATACTCCATAAGGATA